>JAJPUD010002906.1:0-75735 GCA_023553655.1 Myrmecobius fasciatus
TTTTAAATCTTTGACTGTTAACAAAGAAGGCATTGTGATATAGTGAAAAGTGAACTAAAATCCAGAGGTGAGAGCCCTAGGTTTAAGCCTCATTCTGCTACCTATTATTTATGGACAAGTTCTACAGACTTTCTTTCCCTGTAAAACAATGGGGATAAAATTTGGAATTATGTTGAAAATGCTACTCAGTTTTAATCCCTTAGACTGAATGTTTCCACTGTGGGTATATGCCCCAAGGAAGTCAAAGAGGAAAAGAAAGTATCACTTTCTATGGAAATAAAACTAAAACAAAGTGAAATTGAAAATAAATGGATGCCTGGTGATTGGGCAGTGGCCCACCAATCTATGGGACGAAAATGCTTTTGGAATAAGATTGTAGTGTAAGAAAATGACATATATGAGCATAATATCTCTTTTAGGATGCTGACCTACTTTTTTCTCAGATTCAGAAATTACATCACAGGTGAGGTGGGTAAGAGAAAGGGAGATGACTTCCCTAGTTGCTTTCTTTGAGTTTTTACTCCTAACAGTATGGCTTATGGGCCCCCATTAGTATGGAACTTTCCATTAACATTCAGACACTAGGCACAGTTATCTTTAAATAAAGACATTTATTTATGATGGAATAATAAAAACAGGCATATATAAAATATTCCTCCAATACATTTAGGGTGCACACTCCCAAAAATGCATGCAATACCCTTGGGAAAAGTGGTCTTAAACTTATAGGACAATGATAGCCATATATGTATGATATACTTGCAATAAAAACAACTTATAATTCACAGTACTACAGAATCTGGAATCCTCTCTGTCTTCATAGAGTTCTCAGTGACCCTTTGAGCTAGCATCTTTGTTAGGTGGGTTGCTTAGCTAAATGGTGAAGTGGATAGACTATTGGAACTGGAGACAAGAAAATGAGAAAATCTTGCTTCAGATACTATTTGGGTGATCCTATTCAAGTCACTTAATCTGTTTGCCTCAGTTTCCTCATCTGTAAAATGTGTATATATATAATATCAACTAACACAGGTTATTGTAAAGATGAAATAAGTATATAAAATGTTCTGCCAAAATAAAAACCTAAATAGTGCTAATTATTATCGTTAGTAGTAGTAGTAGTAGTAGAAGTAACTGTGTTTATTTTAGTAGTATTCTCAGAGTTGCTTCTCTCATAGCCAGCTCTCTTTTATGCTGCCAGAAGATACATTTCCTGAAGTTGCTTCCTCCCTCAAATGATTGCTTTTCTGCATGTGTCTGCTTAGAGTGCGTGTTTCCATTCACTAAGGAACTCTCAAATTGCTGGAAGGGCTGTCACTCTGAGCAAATCATTATTAGATGAGATAACCTATGGGGAATAGAGGATAGAGAAGAAAAGAACTTCTCCCCTTCAAAGAGTTTATGAGCTTGGTTCTTCCCTGGCTGCTGGCTCTTAGCCTCAGTTTTCTCATCTGTAAAATGGGGTTAGTAATAGTGCCCACCTCCCAGTTGTGAGAAGAATGCAGCTTTGTAACCCCTAAGATGAGTACTATAACATGAATAATGTAATATGTAATTCTAAAGCGTGATACATTGTAACATATATAATGTAGATACTTCTATTTCCTCTGGAGCCATCTCCTACAGACCTAAAAACAGGATGTTTGTCTTAGTCTGCTACTTTATGCTGTCTCCCCAGGTTCTCAAGCCATTTTGCCCCCTCCCTTTTCAACCAGGAGGAAGACCTTGGTAAAAAGATCCATAATGAGGGATCATTGAATTGATGTGTCCCTCCTTCCGAGAGTTGTTGACTTTCTGAGGAGAGGGCAATGGCTAAAACCATTTTAAGATGTGGGATGTCAGATGTTGCAGCCACAGGGAGGGGTACTTTCCAGTCGAAGCTCCCCTCAAGTCCCTCCCCACCCCCACAGGCAGCCATCTATGCTGGCTATGGATAAAGGTGGACGGGCTGCCAGAAATCTCCTCCAGATTGTGAGGGCGCGTGCCACAGGGGCAGGGCCGACCTCTGCTGTCAGTGCCAATCTCTCTCCCTCCCCATGCACAGGATGTTACAGTTGGCACCTGGGATGTCACATTCTGACATGTGAGGCTGTGTCAGGAGGGGAGGGAGTGGGGGGGTCGGGCTGGTAGGGAGAGACCTTGGCTTTCCCAGCCAGGTACATGTCAAACCGAATCCCACTAATGATTCCGTGTCACACTTGGACCTGGAGCTGATCTTTATCAGAGTGATACAGCTGAAGTCAAATGACAACGTTTGTCTGGCTGGGGCTTATCTGACAGGACAAGCTTCCCAGCAGCTCGCACTGTTGGCTGGGGAGGCCACCATGGGTGGTGGGGGCAAGCAGTGGGGCTGGGTCTCTCTCCCTCCTTCCTCCCTTCCCCATTCGCCACCTTGTCCTTGAATTTGCTGCTGGTTTGTGTTTGCTGACATTTGAGCAGATTCTGCTTATGCAAATGGCCTTGTTTTTCTTTATTTTGATTCTTGTACATGTGTGGAGACCACTGACTGGCATGCAGGCTTATTTACATCACGGTAAGAGCCAGCCTGGTCACTCAAGATGCAGCAAGGAAAAGGCTGGTTGGGGGAGGAGGGAAATTAATATTGATGTGAATATTAACACATGTTTCATCTGCTGTCACTTTATCACCATCTCACCCTCCCTTCTTATCAATGGATACATCTTTATTAAGTATTGACTATATACAAAAACCCCATCTGAGAATATTTGATCTTCCAGGATGGTCGTAGTAGGGCTAATTTGTCCTGATTTGCCTCAAAGGACTAGAACCAATGGATAATTTGTAGGGAGGCAGATTTTGGTTTTGCATAAGGGAAGATCTTGGTGATTGGAACTGTCCAGGCCACTTGGGGACTTGGAGTGGGAGAAGTAGAGAGGGTTGATCATAATTATAGGGGCTTAAGTAAAGGAAAGGTTCTTGCAACTGTAATTTCAGAGCCAAGTCCTGAGAGATCTAATTCCTCTTTTTCTCACAATTGGCTGGCAGTCCAACCATGTTGCTTCCAGAATAACTAATCTTCAGTAGCTCTTTATTACCATGAGGCCACTGAAGTTTTTTTCATATTCTACTTCTAACCTACATTTCCAGGCTTTATTATACCTTTTTTCCTGTTATTTATTTTAAGAAAAACATTAAACACATGGCTTGAAGACCATTGGGTGGCAACATTCCCCAGTTTAACCAGGACCCCCTTTTTGTCTGAGTCTAACATCACTGGTTTATGACTTGGGTACACTGGGCTGCATGCAGTATTTCCCTATTGATAACACTCCATTTTTAATCTCCATGCCTAGAATGGATTCTCCATTCTTTTTCCTTTAAGAATTTTTTACTTTCCTTAAAAATTCATTCAAATAAAGCAATATCTTTCCCAGTATGCCCTTTTTGATGTCCCTTCCCAAAATGACCTTGAATTTATTTTGTATGTGCTTTTCTATATACCTGTTAACTCCTTGGAAGAATGGAATCTCTTTGAGAGCAGGAAATAATTATTGTTTTTTTGTCTTTGTATTCCTATCACCAATAAAGTACCTGATACTAACGCAGTTGGATTTGAAATCAGCAAGATTTTATTCAAAATCTTGCCTTAGACACATACCAGCTATGTGAGCCTAAGCAAGTCACTTGATCAAGCCATTGCCAATTTCTTCTTCTGTAAAAAATAAGATTATAATATCACCTTCCTCCCAAGGGTGTTTTGAAGACCAAATGAGAAAGTAATATGTATGCAAAGCCCTTAGCAAGCCTGATAGATCTATAGAAATGCTCACCATTTTGTTGTTGATTGATTGACCCCATCCAATTCTCCTTTAGTCTACAACTGAGGAAAGTATAACCCAAAAAGGGTCAAGAATTTGCTAAAATCCCAGAGAACCAAATTCAAACCAAGAATTTCATTCCAAATCTAATCTTCTTTCAAATGCCCTACCATAGCTTGTAGTAGGGATTCATGATTTAGGCAGGGATTAATCAGCTAATTAATAAGCATTTATTAAGCGAGGCCAGGCCTTGTGCTAGGCACTGGGATACAATGGCAAAAACTGAAACAATTGCATTCTTCTTGGGGAAACAGCATATAACAGGAAAAAAATACAACACAATTTTAAAGGAATTTCAGGAGAGAGGAGAGGAGATCACTAGCCATTGGAAGGGAAGGACATAGGCCTCATCTATAAAAAAGCTGGAACTGAGTGAGCTTTGAAGGAAACTAGGAATTCTAAGAGAGGTTGCTGAGAAGGGTATATATTACAATCATGGGTGACCACCTGCTCAAGAACACTAAAGTGGTTCAATTGTTACCATTCAGGAACAGAAAGTAGACCAGTGTGTCTGGGTCATAAAGGTTAGAAAGGAGAATGATGGTTACCAGAAAAGGTGAGTGGAAGCCAGATTTGAAGAGTTTCAAATAAAGAAGAGTTGCATTTTCTCCTAGAAGCAAGAGGGATGCAGTGGAACTTTTGGAGCAGAGGAGTGACATGATCAGATTGAACCAGATCCATATATAGTTAATTAATTAAAAAAAAAACTTGTGGCAAATGAATTCAATGGAATACTACTACTATTCTGAAATAAATGAGGAAATAGATTATTCCAAAGAGACATTGAAAGATTTATTTGACCTGATGCAGAGTAACATTAGCAGAACAAAGAAGTAATTTATATTAGAACACAAATATAAAAAGGAACAATTCTGAATACTAATGAAGAATAAAATGAGCAGTCAGGAATTGTCCAATGGCACAGTTTAAAAAACAAACAAATAAATAAAAACACATATGTTCAGTACAATAACTACTCAAGATTGCAGAGTACAGAGAATGAAACATGTTTCCACTACAGGTGATTGATTTAGGAATTGAAACAAGAAATATACTTTTAATATATTCAATAAGGAGTTTGTTTTCCCTTGATTGGCATATTTGTTAAAGAAAATTCTTTTTTTTTCTTTCCCCCCACAATGGGATGAGAGATGAGATGGAGTGAGTTCAGAGCATGTTATTTAGGGGGAGATTTTTTTGTGGAAATTGGAGTTAACTTATGTCAGGGCAGTGACATCAGCACCATCATAATTGCCATCTTCTTACAAAATAATTGATAAATATTATTATATTTGATCATCAGTAGCATCAAAAGGCACTATATACCTATGCTATGAAATGCACTGTGTAGAAGCTGCATATGAGTAAAGGAAAATCATTTGGACCAGTGATGGTGGTTGAGGTTTATGTAGTGTTGTGTAAAAAGCACTTCTGTAATTAATTCATACAACAATATTTTATATTACAATGCTTTCTATTTATGCATTATCCCCCATTAGAATATAACCATCATGAGGACAGGGATTCTGTTTTATGTAAATTTTGTATCTCCTTCTATTAGCTTAGCAGAGTACTCCACACACAGTAACATGTGTGTATAAATATATATATGTTATTTTATTATAATTCATCCAACAAAATGAGATATTATCCTTCTCTGTTCTAGATTATTCTGTACCACGTCATCACAATTTATGCTTTAAGATGGCCCCAGCAGTCAGTATGAATCAAATGAAGTTTCGAAACAAAAGTAGCACCGGTTTATAAAAGAAGCTTAGAATCTTAGGCTCCTACCCAGTGGAGGGAAAGAGACAGTTTTATTTACAGAAAATCTAAAAAAAAAGGGAAAAATAGGGGGCTATTAGATCTTTCTTTTTTGCCATCCAATAACAAAAGGGCAAGCCCCTCCTTTGGATTTGCTATCACAAAAATAAGATAAAACCTGCAAGGGATACACCCTAGAGCCTAGGTTCATTCCTCTTAGATTTAAGGTAGCTGTCAGCAGGTGTTACCATGGTTCAGAAAATGTGAGCTAAGTGATTTAGCTTATCTTCAAGTGTGGATAACTTATCTAAGCTGAAACTCATATTCCTTTTTTTTCCGTTTGTTTCATTTTATTTTTTTATTAAAGCTTTTTATTTGCAAAACATATGTATGGCTAATTCTTCAACACTGACCCTTACAAAGCTTTCTGTTACAATTTTTCCCCCCTAGTCCCCACCCCTCCCCTAGATGGCAGGAAGTCCACTACATGTTAATTATGTTAAAATACTTGACAAATCGAATATATGTGTGCATATTTCTACACTTATATTGCTGTGCAAGAAAAATTGTATACAAGAAAAAAAATCTGAGAAAGGAAACACAATGCAAGCAAACATCAATAGAGAGCATAAAAATTTTATGTTGTGGTCCGCATTTCATATCCCTCTCTCTGGGTGTATATGGCCTTCTTCACTGAACAATTGGAACTGGTTTGAAGTATTTCATTGTTGAAGAGAGCCATGTCCATCAGAATTGATCATCATATAGTCTTGTTGCTGTGTATAATGATCTTCTGATTCTGCTCATGAAACTCATATTCCAATGCTTTTTAGAATTTTAGTTTTGTTATGTATTTTATTATATAAGGTTTAATGTACAAGGTTTTTTTTTTAACCTAGGAACCATGAACTCCTGAGGAATCCATGGGTAGATTTAAAGGTGGTCTATGAACCTGAACGGCAAAAGAATATGTCACAAACTAATCTTTACTAATAAAAGGAAATATATCATGGAAAGCAATCTTCAAGTCTGAAGAACTGAGTCTGAATTCTGAATCTACCTCTTTACGTCTACCTCTGTGACTCTGAGCAAATAACTTAAAACACATACCTTAGTTTCCCTTTTTGTAACTACATTTATGACCCTGTGTAATTGATTTTAAAATCCCTGTGCTTCAGTTTGCTCATCTGTTAAGTTGAAATGACAACAGTATATATACTGACAACCTCATAGGGTTATTGTGAAGAAAACTCTTGGGAAACTTGAAGAAATTAAAGAAATGTAAACTTTGATTTCCCCTCAAATCAGCTGCCCCCTTTGAGTTCCATGTTTTTGTCAGTGATACCACAATCACTCACTTTTGGAACTTTGGTAAGATTATCCTCGACTTTCTCTCTCCCTCACTCCCCTACTCCATGTCCAATCAGTTGTCAAGTCTCATCAATGCTAACTTTGTAATCTACTCCTTTGTCTCTATTCTCCCTGCCATTACACTCACTCAACCTTTCATCACCACTTGCCTGGACTATTATAGAAACTTGAGACAGTTTTTGTTTCTCTTCAATAGAAAAAATAGTGAAAAATTTGACTTCTACTCATTTGCTCTATTATTTCTTTTCACCAACATCTTGTGATTAAAAAATGACACTAAAGATAATACCAAGCAGCAGTCCATGGGTGGGAGTGAGGAAAGGGAAATCTCTGATCAAGCCCAAAGTTGACTTTAATTATGATTGACAAGCATAGCAGCTAAACTGCTAAGTAGATCATGGCATCATAAATTTAAAGTTGAAAGGGTTCTTTGAGACCATTATTTTAATATAAAGTCTTTGAGATCTGCATTTTACAGATGCAGATATAGCTGGTAATGTTTGAAAAACGATTTGAACTCGGCTCTTACAGATTCCAGTCTAACCCTCTAGCCACTGAACAACTCTCATTAGTAGGCAATGATATAAAATAGATAAGCTCTTGGGCAGTGTAAAGCAATAATAATGCTCATGATAACTCATTTACAAAGTATCTAAGGTTTACAAAACATTACCCTTACAACTCTGTGAAGATAAGTAGCACAGTATTCTTATCTCTAGTTTATAAATGAGGAAATGAAGCAACTTGTTCAAGGTCCCACAGCTTGACACTGATAACCAGAACTTGAACCATGGTTAGAGGATCATGGGATTTAAAAGATAGAGAAAGGAAAGGGGAAGAGTGAGAGAGAAGGAGGGAAAAAGTAAGGAGAAGAAAGTAGGAAGTTGTAAGGGATAAGGGTGGGGAAGGAAAGGAAGGGAGACAGGCAAAAGGGGAAGGGAGAGGGGGAGAGTAAGGAGGAGAGGAAAGTGAGAAGGAGTAAGAGGTAAGGGAGGAAGGGAGAGGAAAAGGGAGAGGAAAGAGAAGAGAGGAATAGGGAGGAAAAGAGAAGCAATAAGGAAGAGGGGGAGAGAGAAGGGGGAAGAGTAATGGGAAGGAGGAGGAATGATGAGGTGAAAGAGAAAGAAGGGTAGGGGGAGGGAGAAGAGAAGAAAAGGAAGAGAGAGTAAAAATGTCAGAGTAAGGGGGAAGAAGAAGGGGGGGAGAAGAGGAAGGGGAAAGGAGGAAGAGATGGAGAGGAAGTGAGTAAGAAGGAAAGGAAAGGGTAAGGCAGAAAAGTCTGGGGATAGAGAAACAGAGAGAGAAAATGGGAAGGAAAGGAGAAGATGAGGGAGAGGAGCAAAGAGAGATTCAGAGACACATTGACAACCTATTACCACCATATAAAACAAACCCTGCATTTCTTAGGTGAAGAAATTGAAAGCTAAAAATGAAAGTATTGTGGTTCAGTAGGACATCTACTATAGATAAAGTCAGAACTCCATTGTTGGATTCAAATTCTGTCTCTGCACCTTACCCCCACATAACTTTGGTGAACCCTTCTCACTAAGCCTTAATTTCCTGAAGTATAGTGAAGATTGGATTTGATAATCTCTAATGTACCACTAGGTGGCGCGAAAGTGATACAGTGCCAGGTCTATAGTCAGGAAGGCTCATCTTCCTGAGTTCAAATCTGCCCTCAGACACTTACTAGCTGTGGGACCCATCTGTAAAATGAGTTGGAATAGGAAATGGCAAACCACTCCTGTATCTTTGCTAAGGATACTCTAAATGGGGTCATAAAGAGTCAGATATCATTGAAAAGAAGCACCTTTACAAACCAATCTTTATAGAGTTTATGGGATTCCTTTCATATATCAAATATCTTGGTAGATTATACAGAATGTGATTATCAGAACTGAGATTTGAATCCAGCACCATTATTATTTCTATTAGACCATATTTCTTAGAGTAAAAGTCACTAATGCTTTCTCCTGCCGAGAACAACTGACCACAGAAAAAAGTCCTACCCTTACCTCCCTCATTCATCTGTAAAGAGCAGGGATGGAGAAAATAGCAATAGCAGCTGTCATCAAGGGTGAATGGTCTCTTTGACACCCCAGATTTAGCCTAGCATCGTTAGGTTGAATTTGGATGCTTGAATACCGCTGATATTTTGTGCTGTTCAGCAAATTCTATATTTGATTCACCCATCCCAGGGGCCTTTGTGAAACAGGGAGCATTGTATCCAGAACAGAAGCAGCAGTCAGCCTCATATTCATGACTGTGGAATAAATGGTCAGACATATAGCACACAGCAATGAAAAGGCCAAGAGGTGGAGGGGAAGGATGAGGCTGGATTCATCTTTTTACCATTTTTCCTGTGCCTTTCAGTATATAGGTTGTGCAGGACTTTTATTTCATTATTCCTCAATAACATCTCAGTGGGGCACCTTGTTTTACAAATAATAGCAATAATCACAGGAATAGAGTCGTGGATTTATATAATGCTCATCTTTCTAGGAGCTCAAAGACATAAGTACGTGTGTTTCTATAGACAGACATAGAAATGAAAGGTGGTTTAACTACTATTCTATCAAGTGAGTTAGTTTTTCAGGTAGGAAAAGCACAGCACAGGCTTGGCAATGCTCCTATGCCTTTGAGGACCAACTAGCCAAATTTGGCAGCTTCATCTTCTGAAAGTTAGCTCCCCCCCAGTCCTTCCCAACCACAATAACTCAAAAGGACCTTTCCTAAAAATATGCAGATGTTGATCTTTATATTGGTAGGGGGATTAACCACACTGATGAAATTACTGATGATCCTTAAGCATAATGAAACTCGGCTTAGAAAGATAGAGGAGTATATTAATAGAATTTTATTGTTCAGTCATTCCAGCCATGTCTGACTCCATTTGAGGTTTTCCTGACAAAGAAACAGGAGTGGTTTGTCATTTCCTTCTCCAGCTCATTTTACAGATGAGGAAATTGAGGAAACAGGGTTAAATGATGTGCCCAGGGTCACACAGTTAGTAAATGCTTGAAACTAGATTTGAACTCATGAAGAGGAGCCTTTCTCACTTCAAACCTAGTTCTCTATGCACTGTGTCACCTAGGTGCCTAGTAACAGGTTTACTCACCATTATATCAAATGTATCTTTCTAGTAACTGGCTTGAACACATCAATGATATATCAATAAAAATAACATATCCCGAATGATGATCCAAAGATACCCCTGAGTGGTGAATCAAGTTCTCAAATAAGCTGTACTTGGGTGTAAAGCATTAAAAATTTAGGGCTGGAAGAAACCTCGTAGAACTCTCTCATTTTTTAGATTAACAAACTGAAGTAAGATGGATGTTAAGATCATAAGGGTCAAAGTCAAGATTTGAAGCCATGATTCCAGTGCCATGCTCTCTCCATTGTGCCATGATTCTGAGGATTTGTGACATGATTCTGAGGATTTGTGACTTAGTGGAATTCCTATTATCAATGAAGACATAAAAAATTTTGGCTTGGTTGATGCTCTTTAGAGCTTCTGGAACCAAAAAATTGACAGTTTTTTGACTGTTGCCAAGCCTATATTAGAAATGTTTTCAACTTCTATTTCTCCCCTTCTCTCTCCATAGCCATTTTCATCCACATTTTATTAACCAGAATGTGTGTGTGTGTGTGTGTGTGTGTGTGTATCCAAATTCAATGAAAGTAAGAAGGTAGTATCTTTTCTAAATTTAGTATTTCCTCTAACATCCAAAAAGATTTCCTGACTAGTAAGACCTAAATCCATGATTATTGAATGGAATATTTTCAGACTCATTATTGCAGAGGTCAGATGATTAGAACTTGAGGGACCATTAGGATCATCCAGTCCAGTTCTGATATTTTACAGGTGAACAAACTGAGGATAACAGAGATGGAATAGCTTGTTCACAATTCCCTGAGACTCTCTCTTCTTCCTTCACCAAGAATGTGATTTGAGTTGAAATCTCTGATGAAATATTAGTGTTTCATGACCTTAAGTTGGAAGCTATAATAAAAATAATAGTTTACATTTATATAGTGTTTTAGAATTATCAACATAATATACACATATGCATGTGTGTACATGTGCACATATACACACATACAAATAAACACACATGTATTTCATATTCATGTATATATGCATACATATACACACAGAGAGACATACATTGTTAAATTATTTTTAGTCACGTCTGATTCTTTATGTCCCCATTTGGAGTTTTCTTGGTAAAGATATTGGAGTGATTTGCCATTTCCCTTTTTTATTCATTTTACAGATGAGGAAACTGAGGCAAACAGGGCTGAGTGACTTGCCTAAGGTAATACAGATAGTGTCTACAAACAGATTTGAAGTCAGGAAACTGAGTCTTCCTGAGTCTATTCACTGAGCCACATAGCGGTCCTACACACACACACACACACACACACACACACAAATACATATATGTATATATACATACATATATACACACATGTATATATATATATATATATATATATGCACATATGTAATCTCCTTTGATTCTGACCACAAACTTATGAGGACGATATTATTATTATTAGCCTCCTCCCATTGGCAAATAAGGAAGTTGAGGCTAAGGGTAAGCTACACACAAGCCCACATAGCCAGCAAATGTCTGAGGCAGGATTATAACTTGGGTCTTGGTATCAAATTCAATACTCTATTTCTCATGCCAATGAGATGATCTTAGTATATGGTATTACTTCAAAGGTTCCCCCCCCCCGTATTGATTTGTGAATCAAACTGCACAATGTTCAGTCGATTTGCACAAGTGGTATAAACACCATTAGTTTTGCAGCCATTGCTCCAAAAGTTTCAGTGAGATTTCCACTGACATCTCTTCTTGTATGATCTTAAGACCTTCAAGCTAGAGTGAAACTTAGATAATAGTTACTAAGTGCTTGGTGCAGGGACCGGCATAAATTAGGAACTTGATAAATGTGTGCTTCTTCCCTGTCCATCTCCTATTAAAGATCATCTTGTCCAATTCCCTTATCTAGCAAACCAAAAGCAATAGCTTCAGGTGGAGAGAAGAAGGAACAGACAAAGCAAATGAAAGACTATGGGAAAAGGGATGGTCCATGTTGGCAAACTCTTTAGAAACACAGATGGGTTTTCTGCCAAAATTGCTAAGTAAGAAAGAGTGACAGGAGGGGAAGATTGACAGGTTGTGGCAGAGGATAGGGCACAGGGGGCAAATTATTTTCTATGGGAGTGTTTGCCAAGTGACATTAGCGGCTTTGTCTTCTCCCTTGGTCTTTTGCTTTGAAAACTGGGTTTCCAACCCAGTAATAAACATGGTATTTGCAAAGAGAAAATTATTCAAAGGGTAAGAAATTAAGGGGAAATGAGAGCCTTATATGGAAACTTGACTGGAATTCCAATTATAATTCTCTGGGGCTTCTTTGAAAAAAAAATGGTATCATTTCCCCTTCTTATTGACACAACAGGAAAAATAATTCAAGAAGCCCCAATATAAGAAACTCTTGATTTAATAAATGAATACATCAGGGTCTAATTATCCACTGTACAAAATACTTATTTACCAGAGAATTCAGTGAATGGACCATTTACACAGTGAATTGAGTAAAATTAAAATTTGGTTCTTCAATAAGAATTCCTCCCAGGAATATGTCTATTGCATTAAGTGAGGTATAGCAGAAAGTATCAATGTTTCATCATTTCCTTAATATTTTTTTGGTCCAGGATTGTGATTTCACTAAGAAAGGAAGCTGCTGAGGTAGAAATTTCTTCCACAGATTCCACAGATATACAGAAATTGGCAATTTGGTGGCAAAGTAGATAGAATGTCAAGCTTGGAGTCAGGGATACTCATTTTCCCAAATTCAAATTTGACCTCAGACATTTATTAGACCCTAGGCAAGTTACTTAATCTTGCTTGCCTCAATTTCCCCATTTGTAAAATGCAATGGAATTGACAAACGAAAAATTGTACATGAGTGAAAAATAACTGAACAGCAACATCAGGGGTTTATTCAACAAAGAACCTATTAGGCAGCTGGTAGTGTAACTTTGAACCTGTAGTCAGCAAGACCAGAGTTCAAATTTATCCTCAGACACTAGCTATGCAACTCTGGACAAATCATTTAACCTGTTTACCCCAGTCTCCTCGAAGGCAAAGTGAGGATGATAATGGCTTCTACTTCACAAAGTTATTGTAAGGAGCAAATAATATAATAGTTATAAATAGAATTGCTTAGCACAGTGCCTGGTACATAGTAGATGCCTAGTAAATACTTATTGCCTTTCCCATACCAGGGTGCATCATTTCTTGACATTGCTGAATCAATACTGATATCTTCTAAAGCAATAACACTGTACTCTAAGAATTGATTTTCAGCCCAATGCCCGAAGTACTGGAAATATATTTTGGATCATCAAAGAAATATTAAATTGTCTTTAGTTTAATTTGAATGTCAAAAGCCAGCATTGAGGAAAAGAGCAGCATGAGCAGTCTTGAAGTCAGGAAGCTCTGGGTTCAAAGTCATGTCTTTGGCCCTTATCAGTTGATCCTAAGGGAGATAGGACCAAGATTAAGGGTGAACCACATAGCTGCATATCTGTCTCTCTACAACCAGAACCCAAAGCCCAAAAGGTACCAACAAAAAGGTAAGAGAGGTTATCCAAAAGAAAAAAGAGAAAGACTGGCATTCAAACAGGGAGAATAAAATTCAGAACATGGAGATGCCCTCAAATAAGCAAGGCACTGAAAGTAAGAGGTGCTAGAAATGCCAAGTGAATCACGGAAAGTTTTGGTGACTGTGTACTTCTGATACCTATGCAGTTTGAAATTGTGTATTGTTGCTTTTTTAAAAAATCTTGTTTCCAAAAAAAAAATTCAGAATTTTGTTTTACTTGTATAATTATGAGTAAATCACTCTAAATTTGTAATACTGTGTCATTCTGTAAAATTGTAGTTTGATGATGAGTTACTAATCTGAATTGGTGGAAGGTGATTCCATAGTAAAAGTTCCTTCCACCAATGGAATCATAGGTCTAAATAACATCCTACCCATCAAAATCAAAACAACCTCAAATTTATGATGCTTCTTTGAAAAGCAGCTCATTTGTTTATTATCTGTGGCAACTTCTCAGTCAGAATATTCAAGTAACCAGAATGCCCTATTATCCAACTATTTGACTAAAGGAGTATTTATTAAATTCTGATCATTTTTAGCTATTGTCATCAATAGAAATCATGGATTTTGTGCTGCCATTTCTCTGGGGCAGCAGTGAACCCTCCTGATATTTGAGGAATGAGACAGAGCCATCAAGCAGGGAAATGTCACAGTTCCATGGCTTGATGAGCTCTAGGATCCCATGACTAAGGACACATGGCCTTCTTGACTTTGTATGCTATAAAATGAAAGTCCCATAATCTAGTCCATAATTGTTAGGAAATTTGCATTTCTTTAATATCTATATATCCATTAGAAGTTGGAAGAGTGTAGTACATCCTTCATTTACCTCTTTGGGCTTCATAACAACCCTATGAGTTAGTGAACTTAGTGATCTGCTCAGAATTATCTGAAAGCAGATTGTGAAATGAGCTTTTCTTGACTTCAAGCCTACCATTCTATTCATTATATCATCCAGGCCAAAAAAAAAAAACTTTGTGAGATATGTTCTGATTTGGTGACTACTATATTTATCTCACCACTCCTGACTAAAGTGTATATATGTATATATATATATGTATATATATATATTATGTATATGTACATAGTATATATATACTTTATATATAAATATACATATATATATTTTAGTATTTGATGGACCTGTAATAATAATTATATATGTATATGTATATATATATATATATATGTAGGGATAGTTCCTCCAACAGCATAGGTCACAACCCTTCCCTGCTTTTTTATTCTGTCTATTATGTATCCATGTCTTCTTAGGGTATCTTGGTGAAGTGGTTAAGATTTTGAATTTAGAATTCCCATCACAGTAACTTACTAGCTGTGTGAGCTTGGAAAAGCTACTTGTCTACTATATACTACAGTTTCTTTATCTGTAGATGGTATTGCACTTGGGGACCTTTAAGGTACCTTCTATCTCAAAATCAATGATCCTAGGAATCATTGTTCTCAAGTCCTTTATCTATAACACTTGAAATTAAGCAAATCTCAGTGGAACATATGAGTTGTTCAATGGTTATCTCACCCTCTTCTTATGTAACTGGTACTTCATTTTCTTTCCTTTCAGTTATACAATCCTCTGAAGAGATCCTTTCCATAGTTTTTCTTGTGCAATTTTTTTTTTCATTTTTTAACACATAGAATCCTGTTCAATGTGACTAAACATAGTCTCCTTTTAATGCATGAAATTCCCATACACTTTCTTTGATGTTTCTCCCCATCTTGAAAATGAGCAAAAGATGCCTCCATTTCCCCCTTTCACCTACCAAATAGTCCATCCTTATGCAATGTAGTTACTATTCTTGGTTACAGGATGAGAAATATGTATGTGCAGTATGAGAGAATGGGGGCAAGAAAACACAGTTTGGGGCTCTTGTGAGCAGGAGAATCAGGATGCAGCTAAGAGAATTTAATGCTGCTTATTTGTCAAGCATTTGCTAGGGGATGCATTCAGAGGAACAATTTTGCACCAGTTCAGGAATACAGCTGGCAGCTGAGTTTTTAGCAGAATGTGGGCTGTCAGTCAGTTCACACTCTCATCCCATAATGTCTGTTCCCTTGTCATTTGCCTGGTATATGTTGCCTCCTTTTATTTTAAGTGAATTTAATAAGACTGAGAAGTGCCAGGGTGAGGTCCCTGGAGATCAGTTCCCATGCTCTGCAGGCATATCAGTCTTGGTACAAGTTTGTTCTTCCAATCATAGCCCTATCCCAGAGAGAGCAAACCCCTTATCTGGAGGGTTACCCCTAGGCTGAGCTGAAAGCTGGAGAGCTTACCCCCAGGATCTGGGAAGTAGGGCAGGGTGAGACAGAGCTGAGTCAGGCTGCTTTAAGAACTGGCAAATCCAGAGACACTTTGCCAATTGTTTTCCTCTTAATATTCCTACCCAAGGGTATTTCAAGAGGAATTTAGTCTCTATGTTTCTGGTTCATTTGCATTTAATTTTTCACAGACTTCTTTCCTAAGAGCCACTTGGTACTCAAGAGAACTTGAGAGACTTAAAATTTTTCTCTCCCTGCCCTCCCTTCCTTCTCTCCCTACCCACCCTTTAATATCTGAACAGGGAGAGCTCAAAACCAGGCTTATTCAGAACCCAAAAGTAAAAATTCAGGTTAATTTTTAAATGCTTATTATGTTTTCCTATCCATGTTCCTCTGAGCAGTATGCTCATTAATTAGTGATCACTTAATTATCCGTCAAGACAAAGCAGAAGGCTTTCATCGATGAATTTGGTGAAAAGGCATTTGAGTTCAAATCCTATCCCTGATATTTACTGTCTATGTAACCTTAAGTCACAACCTTTCAGACCCACAAGTTCTTCATATGTTAAAATGACAAAGTTGGCCTAAATCATCAGATTAAGGTCCAACTTTATAACTCTCCAGGATTCTAGGAATCAACTAATGGAGCCCCTTGTCATTAAGTATTGATAAATTTAAAATGAAGAAGAGAATTTAAACAATTCTCTAGATCTATTTCTCTTGTTGCTAGAAAAACTCATTTTCCATTTTGAGAGAAGGGACTAAGCATTTCTATAGTCTATTATGTGCCAGCCACTGTGTTAAATATTCTTTTAAAAATTTTAAATAGCTTTTAATTTTCAAAATACATTCAAAGATGGTTTTCAACATTCACCCTTGCAAAATCCTGTTTTCCAAGTCTTTCTCCCTCCCTTCTCTGTATGCCCCTCCCCTAGATAGCAAGCAATCCAATATATGTTAAACGTATGCAATTCTTCTATACATATTTCCACAATTATCATGTTGTACAAGAAAAATAAGATCAAAAAGGGAAAAATGAGAAAGATAAAATAAAGCAAGCAAACAACAACAAAAAAGGTGAAAATACTATGCTGTGATCATACTCAGTTCCCATAGTCCTCTCTATGGGAATAGATGGCTCTCTTCATCACAAGATGATAAGAATCGTCTCATTGATGACAAGAGCCACATCCATCAGAATTGATCATTGTATAGTCTTGTTGTTGCCTTGTATAATGATATCCTGGTTTTGCTCATTTCACTTAGCATCAGTTCATGTGAGTCTCTCCAGGCCTCTCTGAAATCATACTGCTGATCATTTTTTATAGAACAATAATATCCCATAACATTCAAATACATAACTTATTCATCCATTTTCCAACTGATGGGCATCCACTCAGTTTCCAGTTTCTTGCCATTAGAAAAAGAGCTGACACAAACATTTTTGCACATGTGGGTCCTTTTTCCTTTTTTTTGATCCCTTCGGGATACAGATCTAGTAGAGAAACTGCTGGATCAAAGGGTATGCACAGTTTTATAATCATTTGGGCTCCAGAATGATTGGATCAGTTCACAACTCCACTGACAATGTATTAGTATCTCAGTTTTCCTACAACCCCTGCAATATTTATCACATTATCTTTTCCTGCCATTTTAGCTAATCTGAGACATATGTAGTAATACTTCAGAGTTGGCTTAATTTTATGCCAATTATTCTTGAAAATATTATCATGTTCAATTTTCACAATATCCTTGAAAGGTAGGTGCTCCTATTACCCTCATTTCAGGAAAACTGAGGATATTAGCTAACAGAGGTTACATGACTTCTTGCCCCAAATCCTGCAGATAATAAGTGTCTAAAATCACATTTGAACTCAGAACTTCCTGATTCCAAGCTTGGTGCTCAGTCTATTGTACCACCAGCCACTCTGCTACTACCACAGTAGAAAAATGCTGTTTAACTTTATTTGCTTTTTCATCTCACAGGCCCAGAGACTTTTTTAAGGTTTTATTCTTTCCTATTTTTCATGGTACTTAAATGTATACACAAGGCTTATTCAAAGTTGTTCAACAGAGTTGAAAAATTCAATTCTGTGTATATGATACCTCACACATCGCTAATAGTCAATTTTGATCCACTGAAACATAAAGCTTAAAATCGCACTAAGACTTTTGGGACACCCTTTGTATGATGAATTGAATTAAATTGAATTGAATTGGTGATAGCTGCTTGGATAATGCTATGGGTACTTAACAGAAGCTTAAATTAGATCTCCAGTTAGCAGACATCATACTGTAGTATTTGCGGCTCATCTCCTGATCTGGTTTGAAATTGATTGGTGTGAAAAAGACAGTCCTGTGGCTTTTTGATGCTACAAGTTTAGCTCCAGGTTTACTAATTGCTGTGGAAAGTTTGATTTTGCTGGGATAGAAAAGCAGGGTTTCCTGGTACTTGGTAATTGATGGCTGCTGACTACTTTGCTGTATCATAGGCTTTTAGAAAAATCATTTTGGTTTTTGGACAGGGTGGGGGGAAGAGTAGAAAAGATAAACCCGGAGGAAGAAAGACACAGAGACAAAGACGGAGAGCCAGAGAAGAGACAGCAACAGAGAGATAGAGACAGAGAAACAAAGACAATGGCAGAAAGACAGACAGAGAGACAAAGATAGAGAAACAGAGAGACAGAGATAGAAAAAGAGAGAAAGAGACAGAGATAAAGAGAGAGACAGACAGAATGAACAGATAAAGAAACAGACAAAAATAAAGACAAAGAGACACAGAAGCTGAAAGAAAGGAGAGAGAGGACACATACATACACACATGTGTGTATATATACATATACATGTATATATGTTTGTATACACACATGTATGTATCCATGTTTGTTGTTGTTCAGTTGTTTCACTCATGCATGACTCTATGATCTAATTTGGGGTTTTTTTGGTAAAGATACTACAGTGGTTTGCCATTTCCTTATCCAGCTCTTTGGCTGATGAGGAAACTGAGGCAAGTAGAATTAAATAACTTTCCCAAGGCTCTCCATCTGGTAAATGTCTAAGCCATATCTGAAGTCAGGCCATATCTGGTCAGGAAGATAAGTATAAAAAAAATAGATAAGGAGAGAAAGCAAATATATATATATATATATATGTATATACATATACATATATATATATATTTATATGTGTGTATACACACATTTACATATAATATATAAACACATATATACCTATGTTTTTGAATCTATCTCTTTGTATTTATTGTTTATCTATATCTACATATGAAGAGGGAGTGAATAGGAGAGGGGACAAGAGAGGAAAGGAGAGGGCAGGGAAGAGAGGGGAAGGGAGGGGAGAAGAGAAGGGGGCAAGGGAGAGGAGGTAGAAAGTCACTCAACTCTCCTCTGAGCAGTTTGCTTTTCTCCCCACAACATAAGTTTGTTTATATTCTGTGCTTTCTTTCCTGAGCTTTTAGTTCATGAAGTGCTGAGGACCTCTGATGGCAAGACTGCTGTACTTGGCAGGAATGTTTTGCAGCTGCTTTGCTAGCTGAAGGAGTGCTCTACCACCCAGCACATTGCCCTATTGCCTTCTCCTGCCACCTCCTCATTCTTTGAGATTGTGTTCATGATACCAAGTGGTTCCAGGAACTAAGGATAGCCAAAGACTGCCCTCCCTCCCTTGGGGTACCCTTCCATCACTATGTGTATGAGGGGTCATATTTTTTCTTTAAGGATCAATTCTTCATAAGTGACATAGCCATCTGGGGTACAGAATAGGCAGGATGTGGGACTTGGTGACAGGAGAGCCATGGATTACTATCTCTAGCTCTTACTGGTTAGGTCATTTTTCTGAACTTCAATTTTCTTTTCTATGTGGTGGAGATGATGGCACTTATCGTTTCTTTTTTCAGGGTTGATTCAATAGGAAAATGTTTAGAATTATTTTTAATACATCAGTATTAACTTTTGGAGAAATATCATGATAACAGTGGATATATTCTGAACTTGGAATCTGGAAACTAGGTTGAAATTATGCCACAGCCATACTAACAGTGTAATCAGAAAGCTCAGTTGCCTCCTCTGTTAAATGGGGGTAAAGAACTGGCATCAGAGTAAGGAAAAACTTGCTTCAAGTATTACTTTGCCAAATATTCAATATTTATGATCCTGAGCAACTCACAATTTCCCAGGGTCTCAGGAAATTTCCTAAGACTATCATGCTGACCAGCAGTAGTAAATAAGCTCCTTGCACTACTCTTGTCAAAAAAAGGAAAAGGAATAACAGGAAAGCTGGAAAACTATTTTATTATTTTTGTAAAGGATATTACACTTCTCCACTTCAACTACTATTCAACATTTCTTCTTTCACCCCATCCAAGAAGTCTCTGCTCATTATCACATGGCTTTTACCGAGAGAGCCCTCCTGGTCAAAATTTCTGGGGATGCCTTCATCAAAGACCCAATAAGAGAAGATTTGAGTTGGAGATGTTTGCTCAACTATATTCCCAGAAACAAGTAAATAAAAGCCAGAAGATGAATGTCCTTTGCTACCGCAAACAGCTGCTGCTGCTCCAGCATCTGCATGGCCAGTTGATTTAGAGATTTGTGGAGGGAGCCTCTGAGCCCCTCATTTCTGCCAACTGAATTATCAGGAGCTTCCTGTGGTGAGAGTTATCTTACTAGTCCAGGTGCTTTGGGAACGAGTGCCACAGAACCTGAGAATGAAATACACAGACTTTCAGAAGAGATGGCAGAAGTATGGGAGTGAGCCTTGAAGGTGAAGGGCACTCTGTGGTTAAGATAACTGGAAGATGACTCTTCAATGAAGTGATGAACATCTAGAAAAGACAAATGCTCAGGGAAGGCAGATGATACTGTTGGTGGTCTGGCACAGAAAGTCATTTTTAATGAAGTCAATTCTCCATTATCTTTGCTAATGGGTACAATTGTATGTTAATAATCTGCTCTGGCTCTGTGACTCAGAACTTGAGAGTGAGTGATAGAGTTCATTTTTGACAGCTGTTTCTGCAGCTTGAACAAAGGGGTCTGAAATGTTGGTTGTTCCTTTTGTTGTTCAGAGATCCTAAGTCTTTCAAAGAGGCTTAAGTGGATTTCTGGCTATGGTGCAGATGCATTTTTTTTTTCAGTTCCCTTGTTAGACTTCTCCATGTGAATGTTTCCAGCTACATCCTATCCCCAAAGTTCACATTTCTCTGAATCTCTATGACATCCAGGGCCAGCAAATTGACTCATGATTTTTACTTGAATTTTCTAACTGGGGCTCAGTTTGGTCTGTTTTTTTAAGTCCTGTGTGGAGGAGTCGCAGGCAAGAGCTAGGTTGTACTTCTTCCTGTTACAATGCCATTTTGGCTCTGCCTCATCCTATTCAATTTTGATCCAAGTTCTCTCTCTCCCTCTCTTGTTCTTGTCCAAGTAACATCCAGAACTAAGTTAGAGCTATGACTGCAGTAGGATGGCAGAATTTTGCCCCAGGGTGGGATATTTGCAGGGCACCTGACAGTGCTTCAATTCATCTAAGGAAAACAGTTTGTGTTTGTGTGGGGAGGAGGCCACTGGGAAAAGGTTAGTAAGAATTTGGATAAGCACAATCTATTGCAGTAGGATCAATTCAACTGTCTGTTAGCAGAGTGTTAGGAAGGGAGGAAGGTGGGTAAGAGAAGTTGTAGCTGGGAAACTGTCACCATTAGTGTCCAGTGTTGTGCCCTTACACATATCTTCTCATAACATAGAGTGATGCTAGAAACAAAAAGAAGCACAGATGTTTAGAGCTTGAAGACCAGAAGCACACTGAGAAGTGCTCTCCTCCAAAATCCCTGCCCACTATCTATCCATCCAGAGGAGGAAATTGAAGTAGAGGAAGTTTGAGGGAGAAAAACAGTGTCTTAGTATGCTAATAACAAAGTTGTAAATAATCAAATTTTCCTGGGTATGCCTTTGCCTTCCAATTCAACAGCAAAAAGAACACAAGAACAGGGTGTGAAGGAGGAGGAAAACATTTTTTTCTCTTGAATTTTTGCTCTCCTAAGTTATGCAAACTTTTCCAAAAGGGGAAAAAACTACAAAACAAAACAAAAGAAACAAACAACCAACAATAAAAAACAGAGCATGGGGGTAGGATATCAGGAGAGAAAGAACTGATGGGTATTCCTTCCCAGGTCATCTGCTTGTAAGTCCTTTTGAAAGGTTTCAGCAACCTGTCTGCAAAAATTCTGAACTGAAGCGCTCCCTGACTGCAACCTTGGATTTCTGCTTCTTTATATAATACTTTATCTTTCAGGAAAGGAAATGGAGCTCCCTTTCAACTCTATTAGACTATTTATATTAGACTTTGAGATTTGGGCTCCATTTGACTAAAACTCAAATGACCTTTTATTGCAATCAGAGTTGTATGAATTTTCTTCTATGACCCTGTACAACACATTTCTATTTGAGCCTCAGTTTCTTACATTTTGAAACAAAGTTGGGTGATTTCTAAGGTTTTTTCCTAAGTCTGAATATTGATATTTTGGGATTTAATGGTTGTTGTCTTCAAAATCTCTCTAACTTCCTTACCTAAAATCTACACATTTGCTGTAAATGTTATAATTTCATACTCTTCCCCTTAAATGAAGTTTCTTGGATGCTAAAGACACAGAAACAATTTTATCACCTAGTTTTCAAGAATAATTTGTTGAAATAGCAAGCTACCAAATAGTTCACTATTTTTGAATGAAGTGATAGTAGCCATTATCTCTTTACACTTATGATTCTTGCATCTCCTTTTCCTCCCAAGGGATGATATCCTTCCTTTCCCTACAAAGGATGCCTATAATGCTATTTCCTGGGCACTCTTTGTGGAGCCTGATTATGGTACATAATTTCCTCTGCATAAAATGATATAAATAGTTCTGCAATTATATATATACATATATTATACACATACATATATACTAATGTATAGTGTGTATATACACATACATATATATATGTATATATACATATATGTACCCATGGATATAAGTGTGTGAATATATATGTTATTTTTAGAAAATAGATACCAGTAGGTTGTCAATGCTCCTCTTATTCATATCCATGCATAAGTATGATTTCTTAATTAAATAAATACATAGAGAAGTGCTATAGAAAGTTTGAAGTGAGAGAAAAAGAGTATTTTCATGTCTGAAAGAAAAGGGGAGTTAGATGAACAAGAAAGAGATAACATCTGAATTAGTGCTTGAAGGAAGAGTTGGACTTTCAAATAGATGGACATAGGGAGAAATTCTATTACAGATATCAGGGATAACAAAAGGATTAGAAAAACACAAAACAAAGTTATTAACAAAAATCACATTAAAATCAGTATCAAGCACAACCTTGGCCCCAATAATGTATCAATGGATTTCTTTGCTTTGGAAAAGCAGGAGAAATATCACTGTGCAAATTACAGATGTGAAACTTAAGCAGGGTCAAGCATTGTGGGAAATTTTTTTCCCACCAACTTTGGTCTCAGGATTCTGTTCCTTCTTCCTGTACAATGACTTGGAGTCTCACTGCTCTTCCACTTTACCAGATTCTAATTAAGAGAAGCTTATTCTGCTAGTGTTCTAAGAAGAACAAAGAACCTTAGAGGAAAAAAAATCTTTCCTATTCCTTTGTCTGGGCAGATGTAAAGAATTTGAAGAATCATCCTTAGATCCTGGGATGAATGGGGGGGGGATGTGAATAAAGCATCAGTCCAGATGAAACTGGTTGAGATCATGTCTGCAAGTATATATCTGAGGGTTTTTTTACCTCTGTTCTTGAAAAAACAACACTCATGGGAGAAAGTAGAGTCTGCATGCAGAGAAGGCATGATCTAAAATTAACAGCAATGAGGTAGGTATGTTTAGGGTGTCAAAAGAAGAGAATGAAGGAATAAAAAGAAAAAAAAAATATGCCAAAGTGAAATTTTTTTTTGTTTTGCTATTTGAGATGAAACAGTTCTATTGATGTCTTTTGGTTAATAAAGAGGAAAAATATAAGGAGGAACTTAGATAACATAATTTTTTTTCAAACCTTAAAGTTTGATATTAATGCTAACTATAACCATCATCATTGTTAGGGTATAGGCCTGGCCATAGCTTAACATATTATGTATGGAAAAGATCAAGTAGGCAAGTTTGGCTAGAGCACAGACTAGGTAATAAATGAGGGATGTTTAATAAACTTGTAAAAGTCAGTTTGGCCCACTTTGTGAAGGAATTTATATCAGGTAAGGAAGCTGTTTTCTCCTACAGACAAGAGGGTTCCATTATATTTCCCTGAGAAGGAGATCATTGTAAGACCTGTGCTTTAGGGTTATCAATTAAGCTATGTATTAGAAAAAGGAGAGTCTTGAGACAGGGAGTTCAATTAGTTCATTTGTGAACACTAATTTCATTGTTGTCATTTGATGTAGTATTTCTGTTCAATGACGAATGAGTATAATTGTACCAAAACTATTGAAACCAGAAGACATAATAAGGTTTCAGCGAAATGAAAAATGACTTCAAGATCATCCTTCGAGAAGCAAATAAAGGAGTTCATGAGATCATAGCTCTAGACCTGGAAGGGATCAAAAAGATTTAGTCCACCCACCTCTCTTCCCAATTCACCAGTGAGGAAACTGTAAGTGATTGAAGTGTGATTCAAATCCAGATTTTTTCTGACTCTAAATTTAATGCTATTTTCATTGTGTGCTCAAAATAACATCATTTTCAGGATACATTTGACTAATATATTTAATGATGTCCATGTTGGGTATATATGCAAAGGGACCAATGGAATGATAAATGTTACCTAGGAGCTAGCATCTGTTACAGAGAATGAAAATTTGAAAAATTTCATGCAGAACATGACCAAATTCTTCAAACCAAGTCAATATATAGATCAGTATTGGGTGTCTTTTAATTCTAAATTTAATTCTAAGACAGAGTTGAGATGTGTTTGAGCTTACTTAATAAATGACATTGTGTCATGTGACGTATTCATCGTTCAAGGAATTCCATGGTCACTTAAAAAATTGACCAAGCTATTGAATTAACACATTTCAATAGTTTGTTAGTTTTGTGATATAATCAATCACTCTGGATATCCCTACTGATGTTATATATTGCAACTCACCAACCCTTCTCATCCTACCTCTTATTCAAGTTCTCATATAAATCCTTCACACAGAAGGCCACCTAACATTCTGTAGACTTTCCTCTAGATCTCCTACACTTTATAGATTTAAAAGAATAAATACACTACCCACTGGCCATCTCTCCCTTGCTCTTGCTGGATGAACTGGTTATCTCCATTTAAAATCAAGTATTTCCTTGATATTTTTTCTATTTTCCACTATTTTCCCCTGCTCTATTCTTCAGTGGTAGTAATAAAACCATGGGTTTTATGCCATTGACCTTTGGATGACTTTTGATTGTAATTCTTTTGATACTGTGGTATTACATACTTTCCAGCATTGCCAGAACTCATGTTTAAAAGATTGGCCTTTATTTCAGTGAGAAGCTTTAGATCATTAAAAACAGTGCAATTTTCCAAATGCAGTTCAGCTTGCTCTCGTCCTCCTATTCAATTTTTGGCCTAGTTCATTGTCCCTCTGTTCTGCCTCTCAAAGATGAATGTCTTGATAGACCAAATCTTGTGCTTGTCCATCCAATTGCAAATTATAATCTGGACAATCGACATACATCTTTCACTTGCATTTTTATGTGTCGATAGTTAGACTGAACTTGTCTGAGTGATTATAAATCTTTTTTAGGAGGCTCTGCAATGTGGGCTTGATGAAATCAGCACAATGTCATCAGTAAACAGGAGCATGTGAACACCTTACCCTGAAAGGATATCCTTCTCCCTTTTTTCTGTGCTGGACACCTTTCCTCATAGTGCTGGCTACCTTTGGTAGACATATCTCTCCCTGTTTGGTGATTTTAATTATATAAATAATAAGATGGTCATTGACTAAAGTTCTCTTTGATATTAGATATTTCAAGGAATTATATACATGTGTATATGGATTGCCTTTTGACCAAGAGATTGCACTTCTCAGCACAAAGAAGACAAAGACAGAAAGATCCAAAATATACCAAAAATATTCATTATAGCACTTTTTATGGTATCAAAAACAAAAAGAAGCAAGACTGGATTCAAGTGGTTAAAATTTATAAGTAGGCAGATTTCTGCTTAATGGAAGAAAGAATATCCTAATATTTAGTGTTATACAAAATCAAATGGGCTTCAACCCTATGTTCCCAGGGCAGCAAGTATCTTATCCATAGAGATTGTCAAATAGAGAATGGATGACCATTTGTTAGAATTGTTATATCAGCCTCATAATTTAGAGAAAGACGGGATTTCCAACATTAAGATTCTATGTTTTGATGACAGACTTACTTGTAGCAGTTTAGAGCTAACTAGCATATCTGTGACCAGGTGGGCTCATTCTCCCATTACTACCTTGCCTCTTAATTTAGGTTTTCAAAAATAAACAACAGTAAAAAGAGATGAACTCTGATTCTCAGCCTTGCATTTAAAACCTGCCACAATCTGGATCCCATCTATCTTTCCATTCTTATTTAAAATTACATCCTTTCACATGGCCCATGTTCCATTCATAATGGCTTACTAGTTTTTCTCCATAAATAATATTCAATCTCCCAAATGTGTGCCTTTGAAGACTAACTGAAGTATCCTGTACAGAGAGAGTATTCCTCTCTTTGTAACCTTGTAGAATCTCGACCTTTCTTCAAAGGACAGCTCACAGGCCACCTCAGAGATCCTTAACTTCATAGTAAATGTAAGGGAGCCTCCAAGACTATAGAAAACTGGCCTGGAGCTGAGAAATTAGAAGCCACAATTCAAGGTAAATTGGAGCCAAGGGATCAAAGCCACTTGCTACTTGGGGATAATGTGTGTTAAAATAACAGTATGTATAAAGTACATTGAACCTAGAGATCAGCTGCTTCAAGGAGAAGAAAGGGAGATAGAATAATGAGCTTGTGGTCTAAATTAAGGAACTGGGACATCAGAGCCAGTGAAAAGATTCAGGCACTGGGGTTAATGATGGCAGCAATCTATGGAGGTTCGAAGCTGAGAAAGAATCTCCCTGGAGGATGGAAGGGGGTAGCAGGAGGAAGCAGCTGCTACTCTATACTTTGACTGCTGGTAAATGCAGCCAATCCCTCCTAAGGGCAGTGATCCTGGATCCTTGGGATTTAAAAGTAATGGCCTAAGGCTTGCTCAGTCAGATTAACTGAGAAAGGTTGATGCAAACAAGCCAGAAACTGAAGCTAAGTCATTTTTTGGAGGGATCAGCAAAGATTGTAGGTATCTAAGATTCTGGAAAGCCAGAGAGTAGAAATTAGGTGACTTGATTTGGAATTTATTTAAATTTCATTCAACAACCAAATATTTATTATATTATGTGCAGGGTTCTATGGAATCAACCTAATTATTTGACTGATGTGTTCAGGATCACACAGCTAGCAAATATCTGAGGTTGGATTTGAATTTAGATCATCCTGACTCAAGATTAAGGCTCTATCCAGCACCATATATCTATGTATTTCTATGTAATTCTCAGCAACCTCTCTTAGGCCCAGTTTCTTCATTTGTAATATGAGTGGTTAAACTGGATAATTGTTAAAATTTATTCCAGATCCCAAATTCTGCTAATTATACATGTAACCATTATCCCAAAGGCCATTGTAATAGGATTCTCTCCTATGTGACATTTCATGGGTTATGAGAAATTCAGTTTGCAACCAGTCTTTCTCATTCATCTACACTTCTAAGGAGAGAGCCCATGGCGTTTGGGACAGGGATCATACATAGTTTATGAGTAACAGAACGAGTCTCCTTGACTTTCAATGTCTGTCCTGGAATTATCTTTTGGCTACTTGACTTGATATGTCCAGTGTGATCTTGATGATCTAGATACCTATGTGAATTATCAATCCTGTTCAAACTTTTCCCAACCCTGAACCCCTATAATCTCACCCTTAGAGAGTTCATATGAAGTTGAGACAATCCTTTACTTCCATCCAACTCCCCCCAATCTGAAGACTTTAAGGGATATGCTACAGACAGCCAGAACCATTCTGAATTTCCAGCTGTTATATTTTCACTATGAGGAGTAACTCTTGGACTCTTTGACAAACTATTGTTAGCAAAATGGTAGAATTCAGGACTTGATTTATGGCTTACTGATTGTTTAGACTTTAGAAAATTATGAGAAAATGTTAATAATGAAGATCTTAACAGTATGTTGTGTAGACACCCTGTCCTCCCCACCTAGACATCCATTTGTTAAATATTTACCAACATGCCACCTTTACTCTCCCCTGAGAAGGCTATGAAGATCAGAAGTGGGCTCTGATTACTAGGCTGCTGACAAGTTTCTGGGAATGGTTCAGTCTGTGGGATAGAAAAGAACACATTGGAGGGACTCCATTTCTGGAGATGTGATTAGTTGCTAGTTGGAAGTACTCCAGGGCTTCTTATAAATCATGTGGGCTGAGCATTCCAAAAATGATCTTGATGGTGTGACTGAGTAGCTGTTTATACTCCCTTAAAGAATAGGGGTAAAGAACTGTTTCAAAAGGGATGCCTCTTATTGCTTATTTAAGTTTCAGTTAGATAATGGATGATTTTAGAGCAGGCATTATGAACCTGGAGATACCAGACTTGGAGTCAGATCTACATTAGATGTCACTTGGAGTTATGTCCAGGGCAAACAAATTCCATCATGGAGTGCCTCTTGGTCCCCTCCCCTCCCCAACTTGGGACAATTGAAAATATTGATCAAGGAAGGAGTCTGTAAACTTGGATAGGAAAAATGAATCTTTATTTTTTTTTACTAATCTTTAACTGAAATTTATATTTCCTTTGATTATGAATGTAGGTAATAAGTCATAATAATATTAGGCTTCATCTGACTGTAGAAAAAAGGGAAGGAAGGAAGGCAGGAAGAAAGAAAGGAAAGAAGGAAAGAAGGAAGGAAGGAAGGGAGAGAGGGAGGGAGGAAAGAAGGAAGCAAGGAAAGAAGGAAGCAAGGAAGAAAGGTAAGAAAGAATGAATGAGAGAAGGAAAGAAGGAAGAAGAGAGAGAGGAAGGGAGGAATGGAAGAGGAAAAGATGAAGGAAGGAATGAATGAAAAGTGGGAAGGAAGGAAGAAAAAAGGAAGGAAGGAAGGAAAGAAGGAATGAAATAAACATTTATTAACTACTTACTATGCAACAGTTACTGTGCTAAGCTCTTTATAAATATTATCTCATTTGAATCTAATAACAACCAGAGGTAGATGGTGTTATTTTATCGATTTTACAATTCAGGAAGCTGAGGCCGATCTAGGTCAGGTGATATACTCGAGTCTCACAGTTTATAAATGTCTGAGGCTGGATTTGAATTCGGTCTAACTTTCTCTAGCCCCAATGCTCCCTTCACTGTGTTACCTAGCTGCCAGGAGTCCGTGACACATAAATATTAATAAACACTGCTCTGGAGTTTGTTTGTTCCTTCAGTGTTACCCAAGACAATGATGGCTGCAGCTTAAAAGGCACTTGACAGAAGCCACCATTTCTGCTCGGGCCTTAATTACTTGTCGCTCGGGACA
This sequence comes from Myrmecobius fasciatus, assembly GCA_023553655.1. Classification (NCBI taxonomy): domain Eukaryota; kingdom Metazoa; phylum Chordata; class Mammalia; order Dasyuromorphia; family Myrmecobiidae; genus Myrmecobius; species Myrmecobius fasciatus. The sequence goes on from JAJPUD010002906.1 coordinate 29,568, forward strand.
GGATGGTCCTCCCATCCTTCTTAGGCCCTCTCTGCAAGCCCCCAGCCTCGTCCTCCGACCAGGCTCCCCGATAGCGGGCTGTGGCTGCAGGTGGATGGCGACCCCAGAGAAAGGCAGAGATGTTAATGGAATGGAGGGCGGGGGTTTGTGAACGCTCAGCCCAGAACCAGGTGCCTGGGAAGCACTCGGCATCTTGCCCCTGTTACTAATAATCCTCCCCAAATCACCGAATGGTTTCCAGGCATTAAAGTTATCGTTTGCCATAAACCCCTTGTCTGTTTTCTGGAGAGTTTAATATATCGCAGGAAGTTTCACCCATAAAAGGTGATCGTTGTGCTCCTGTGAGTGTGCCCAGCATCTATAACTTATGACCTTCATAAACGTGAGTGGGTCTCACGAGTGAGTCCATCAGTCTTTGGAGTAATTCTGTTTTGTAGTAAAATATTTTACTGTGCCCGCTTCTGTCTGTGTTTGCCTCTGTTATGGGGTTGGGGTGGGGGGGCTCCCTCTTCTGCTTCCTCCCCCCCTTAGTTTCCTCTTCCCACAGTGCCTGGCAAATACCTAAAGATCAGAAGTACTAGCCCAGCAGTTTTGGGGTTCCCCAATAGCCCAGCACAGGGGTCAATCCCAATGCTTAATTATCACAAGAGGGCCCCTTGGATTTGGAAAGGCTTCTGGATCAATGCACAGCAGTGTTATTTATGGATGTGACTTCTCCAGGGCCTTTTCCTGGAAGTACATGAAGTGCTCTCCAAAGAAACTTAGCAATTTATTCAGAGAATGTCCTTCAGATCTTAGAATAGGAAGGAAAAATACAAGGACCAGAAATAAGGATAAGAAAATGTTGCTGTGTGTGAGGGGAGCAAGCTGGAAGGAAAGAATAAAGGAAAGAACAAGCTAGTGAGGGAAAAAATAACACAAGGAGACATGCATTTTTATTCGTACTTATCTTTAACTGAAATTTAGCATTTCCTTCAATTTTGATTATAGGTAATGAACCACAGTAATATTAAGTTTCATTTGACTGTGAAAGGAAGGAGAGAGGGAAGGAAGGAAGGAAAGAAAGAAGGAAGAAAGGAAAGAAAGTAGAGAGAGAGGAAAAGAAGTAAGGATGAAAGGAAGAACAGAAGAAAAAAGGAGAGGGAATGAGGGAGGAATGAAATATGGAAGGAAGAAAGGAGGGGAAGGAGGCAGGAAGGAAGGAGGGAAGAGAGGGAGGAAGGAAGGGAGGAAGGAAGGAAGAAAGGAAGGAAGGAAGGGAGGGAGGGAAGAAGAGAGGGAGGAAGGAAGGAAGGAAGGAAGGACAGAAGGAAGAGAGGGAAGGAGAGAGGAAAAAATATAAAGAAGAAAGGAAGGGAAGGAGGAAGGAAGGAAAGAAGAAGAGACTTAGGCAAATGAAAGATCCAAATGTCAGTTTCCCAGGGATTTTACCAGAATCTAATAAATAGCATCTAGTATAATTAGATTATAAACTCCATGAAAGCAGGAACTGCCTCATTGATTTTGGGTCTCCCATGGAGTCTGGTACAGAGATCTATTAAGCACACAGATATGTTTGATAGATAGAATGGAATTAGATGGATCAAAATTCAAAAGTTATATAGGATTGAAGGTTGGGACTGTGACTTGTTAGCTTCTTGGGAGGGCAATGGACAGTGATGGTAATAATGGTTTTCTGGAAAATAGTGATGTGGACAATGGTTTGACATCCCTGAACACTCTTTAGCCACCTATGAAATTTGCCATTCTATTGTGAGCTCTCATTGAATACTCTACTGCAGAGGGGTGTTGTGGAGAAATGACCGCACCTTGCTATTTCTTAACAGTGTGACTTGGGGAAGTAACATTACTTTTGGGTTTGTTTCCTCATTAGTCACTTTAGGGCTTACCCCAAATGACTTCTAAAATCCATTCCAAATATAATTCTATGATTCTCTTATTACAGTATATGAAAGGAGATCTATGTCCATTGATGGAGAGGAATTTACTGTTTATCTTCTGAGTCCCTATAAAACTTTATTTCTCCAATTCTTAGAGAAGATAAAGGAGGAAGAAGGAGATACTCAAGAGTGAAAGCTCATAAAACACAAGGAAGATAGGAGAGAATATGATGAAGCTGGGAAAACCAAGGTTGTTGTATCCATAGGGAACCCCCCAGCACAGGGGTAGCACTACCAGGAGGCAATAGCACCACATTGTGGGCAAATCAGTAAGAACACTGATACCCTAACACAAGGGGTATGCAGAACACAAGGAGTATATAGGAAAAGGATGCAGAATTAGTATAACTTTAAATTGCTGAGAACAGAACTTAAAATCTGGACTTTCCCATCTTTTGTTCAAAATTGTGTCTATCTCTGTGCTATATCTATTTCTTTATCTGTCTGTCTCTTTCTTCTTAGTTGATTTCTTAAGAGTTTGTTTTCTATTTTATCCTTCTATTCAAATTGATTTATCTAAGGCAAATACAATTTGCCCTTCTATTGTTGAGCTTTGTTTTTCATTATTAAAGTAAAATTAAGAGAGAGGCTATAGCTGATAATGCATACAAGAGAAAAATACTGATTTTTAAACATATATACACACACAAACATACACACATATAAATATGTATATATATGCACATTTGTATCTGTATAAACTCTCTCTCTATATAGTTTACATATATGCAATATATATATATATGTATATATATATATGCAATTTGTAATGAGCTTGCCTCCTATTTGTAGCATGTAGGTGTAATGATTCTGGACTTTCTGTGATAATCACAGCAAATACCTTCCATTTCCATTGTTCTTCCTGGGGCATGTTTGAAAAGAAAACTCTTCCCTCAGTAGTAATGTTGTGGGTATTTACCTGAAAGAAAGTTATGTTAAAAGGAGGAGCTGGGAAAGGTTGGTTATGGTCATGAGTGGGAAGAGCCCAGGCAACAAGTATTAGTTGATTCCTTTTGCACTCACCAAAAATCCTGTACCCCAGACAATTATTAGACTCTGATAGTAAATAAGATAAAGGAAACTTGCTGATCTACAAACTACCCTTACACTGGATGTTAAGGTCTAATTATATTTAAAAGTTCCAGTCCATTTAATTTATAAGTCCTTTTTTCATATGGACATGAATTCCCTCATCTTGGGATCTTTTATATCTATGCAGCAGGTTCTCAAGGTTTCACATCAAAGAATTTTCCTCCGGGGGAAACTTCGTGGGAATTATAGCTGGGTGACTGTGATTTAGGGGGATTGAAGAGAAAGGAGCAAGGAAAGAGAATCTGATGGGTTTTTATGGAGCTTTGTCTACACCTTGAGAAAAAAAAAGACAGAGTGAAAGTGAAATAAAGGACATCACAAGACATTTCCCTCTGCTGGATTATAGAGTTCATACACTATTAGCTATTTTATCAACCACATTGGGAAGAGACATTTCAAACAATGGTTCTGATGGTTTTAAAAATAATCTTATTGGCAGACCTTTACTTTTTTTTTGGTCCCAGAAATTCCAAAATGTTTAAATCCATCAGAAAGGAAATTGATTAACTTTTATTGGCGATTTGTTTCTTGGTTGAAGTTCACATTATTTTTTTCAAACTCCCTTTCCTTGGCATTCATCTGTCAACTTTTTGTCCTTTTCTTAGCCCCTGGTGGTCACTCTCTCTACCTCTGTCCTTTTCTCCTTCTGTCCCTCTCTATCTCTTCATCTTTCTCTCTCTGTTTCACTTTGTTTCTATTTGGTTTTTTTTTTTGTCTCCCTATTACTTCTCTCTGTCTCTGTCTCTCTATTTCTCTGTCCATCTGTCTGTCTCTTTCTGTCTGCCTGTCTCCCCTCTTCCCCCTCTCTCTTTGTCTGTCTGTTTATCTCTCTTACTTTCTGTTTTGGTTTGTCTCTATCTCTTTTTGTCTTTGTCTCTGTCTCTATTTCTGTCTGTCTCTGTCTCTCTGTTTCTCTCTGGCTCTGTCTCTTTCTCTATCTCTGTCTTTGTATGTCTCTCTATGTCTTTATCTCTCTCACTTTCTCTCTGTCTCTCTCTTCTCTCTCTCCTTTCCCTCTCTCTCCCTTTTTTCTTCTCTCTCTCCCTGTCTCTCTGTCTGTTTCTCCTTTTCTCCCTCTCTTTCCTCCTTCCCTCTCCCTCTCTTTTTCCATTACTATCTGAATATTTAAGACATCTGAAGTGCTATAGGAGAAAAAAATATATGACCCTGACTCAAAGTGTGATCTATAGGGAGTTCTGGCTGCACACCTTAATTATTGCTAACAAAGTAACGTTTTAATAGCTTTAGGTAGAAATTGATGAGCCCTCCTGTGCTCTACAGGCCTTGAGAAGACAGAACATGATGTCTTGTGGAAAAAAGAGAGAAGGGGAGGAAGGCAATGGATTTGAAAGTGTTGACATTAAATGCTTTCTTCAAAGGATTTAAGGATCTGTGATGGGATATGTGTTTATCTTGGATATTTCCACATCATTTCCTACATCTATATTTGTAGAAACTGAAACACAGAATATGGAAAGAAAATCTGTAGAATCCTCTGACATATCAGAACACAACCATGATAAGAGCATCTAAATCATAAGGCTAGAGATTATGGCTGTCTTTTCTCATTTCCCCCATGGCATTTTTTTTGAGGCAGTTGGGGTTAAGTACCTGTCCAGGATCACACAGCTAGAAAGTATCAAGTGTCAAATGCTACATTTGAACTCAGCTCTTCTTAAAAAAAAGAAGAAAAAAAGAAAAAAAAGAAGAAAAAAAAAGAACCTTCAGGACCAATGCGCTATCCACCATGCCACCTAGCTGCCCCTTCCCATAACATCTAGTACAATCAGACAGGATAGGAACTCAGAGCTTGGTGTTTGAGAACCAGGAGTGTGCTGATAAGTTTTTCAAACCTGCTTCTCTGGTAGGGATGGGGGGAAGAACCCATGGCTCACTTTTAAGCTAATTATTAATTTATGCTCCATCATCAACATTTTCTATCATTTTCTTAAATCTAAACAATCAATAAAACAATAAACAAGTTTTAATTTATAAAATGTAGCAATATCTAAGGTATAAATGGTCACACCAACAAATAGGAAACAGCTTACCAGTTGATTTGAGCTGGCTCTAGATGATCCCTGCAACCCTGGTCTCCAATAGACCAAGTCTATTGTGAGGATAAAATGGGATAAGAATTGTAAAGTGTCTTACAAACCTTTAAGTGCTATATAAATGACAGTTATTATTATTACTCTTTAATCATATTGTGTGATGAAAAAAGGAAGAGAACCAGAGGTCCCCCAGCTTGATGGCAGAGTGATGCAAAGGGGGAGTAAAAGTGGTAAGAATCCTAAAGGTTTTAGACATTTCTAAACATTCACCTGGTTATATATAACCATATATAATCATAGATGAAATGTTTACCAAATTTGTTGATAATATTAAACTAGGAGAAATAGCTAATAAATTGCACAATAGGTTTTATAGATATATCTATATGTGTATATATGTTTAGACATTTCTAAACATTCACCTGCTTATATACAACTAGATATTATCATAGATGAAATGTTTACCAAATTTGTTGATAGTATCAAACTAGGAGAAATAGCCAATGAATTGGACAATAGGTTTTATAGATATATCTATATGTATATATATATGTATACACATAAATAATTGTTTTTATATGTACATGTATATGTATGTATGTGGATTAGAACTCTGACCTTAATGAATTAGATTAGATGAAATGTAATAGAAAAAAATGTAACTAGATTGGCCCATGAGAGTCCAATACTTATGACCATGTGTAGAGTACCTGGATTGATGCAATTCCAAAATTGAATTTTGGAGCATGTAGAAGAGTCTCCTGACTATTTCAATATGATTACTTTGTGCCTTTTTGATTAGATACTGAACTAGAGCTGAGTATGTATACAAAAGTCCCCATTGACTGTGTTCTTTTTCCTTCCTGGCTTCCATTGCAAAGGGAATAATTATTGTATGCCATTGGTCTAATCTCTATACCTAGGGCATCATGAAGTTATCGGCATATAGTCCTGCTATTGCTTCTGTCCCTGTTAGGGTTATTTTTCTTGTTTTAGGTGAAAGAATCTGGGAGTCAAATCAACATTAAATGCTAATTATCTGCTAGGTATTATTCTAAGTTGGGGATTCATATAAAAGCAGGAAAAATGATTATTGCTCTCAAGGAGCTAATGGGGGAAGACAAAACAGAAAAGGAAAAGGGTTGGAGTAGTAAGGAAAAATGAGAGAAAATCTTGTGGAAATGAGTCAGCAGCTGCTTGGGGAATATGAATAGATCCTTGGCCTGGGCTTTTTCTTAAAATGAGATTTTTGAAGGGATTAGCCAATCAGAAGGAAAGGTCACAGGAGCAGGAGGATTCTTCCAATGTGAAAAAGAGTCTAAAAGTTGATTAAGATTTTAGAGTGAAAAAATTTCTGTGATTTCACATCTTCTCTAGGTTTCATAAATTTATCAAGAGCAGTTAGTTATTCTTTGACTATCTTCTTACTTATTTTGGATATTAACTACCTATTATCCATTTTTATCATGTTTTTTCCCCAGTCCAAAAGTCATTTTCTTTGGTAGAGAAAAAAAGGGGCAAAGTAAGAACTGAACAACAGTCTGTTTTTTTAGTTTTAAAAGTGGGAATCAGAATAGACAATTCCTCCATCTTCTAAAAAGACAGTGATAATCTGTCATCCCTTCAAGTGAGAACATATAACAGTAGCTTGATAGTTATGATCAAGGCTCAGACACTTTCATTGAGGAGGCATCTGTTTGGATTGGACAAGGAACTTAGTCACAACTTCTGGAGTTTGAATAAAACCAATGAATTTACTGGAATAAGCAGAGAGAGCAGCTCCTGAGAAGAAATCTCAAAGAGAAGAAGAATGCTGTATTCCTCTAAGAAGGTGGAATTTGTGACCTCATGAGTCAGTCCATTCTATTTTAGACAGTACTAATTGTTAGGAATATGTTTGTTTGTTTGCTTTGTGTTTTATTGGTTTTGTTTTGTTTTGTTTTCCTGATCTTCGAGTCTAAATTGGCCTCTTTGCAACTTTAAAACACTGTTCTTGCTTCTACACACTAGGAACTAGTAGAACAATTCTAATATTTCTTCAAAATAATGGCCTGTTGAACATTCAAAGAAATTTATCACATTCTGTGTGAGTCTTCTCCTTTCTAAATGAAACTTTCCTAGTTCCTTCAAAAACTCTTTATATGTTATGTATTCCTGTTAGTCTTTCACACCCAAAGGCTGGGTTACTATAAAAAACAAAACCAATTCCTGCCCATGTTTTAATTGGGGAGACAAAAAAGAATAGCTAAGATTTACATAGTATCTTATGGATTGGAAAGTACTTCACATATTATCTAATTTGAAGTTCACAACAACCCTGTGAGATAGATGTTATTATTATCTCTACTTTTACAAATGAGGAAACTGAGACTAAAAAGTTGAATAATTTGTTTAGAGTCACCTAGTGAAGTCTGAGACAGGTATTTATGATTTTGTTACTTCCTCTGGACTTTCTCATATCATTAATATTCTTTCTAAAAGTCAGTGTTCAAAAGAGAATGCAATATTAAGGGATGGTCTGACCAGAGCAGAGGAGCTATTACCTATACAAAAATTCATGTCTCATGATCATAGTCAATGTTAACTCCTTGGAAAGAACAAAGAAAGAGGAAAAAGAAATGCAAATATGTGAATGTTCTGGTCAGGAGGTGTTACAGCAATCCTCCAAAATTAGGAAATTTTTTAACAAAATAAATACAATAAACCATAGATAATGCTACATTTTAGGACTAAGTCAAAACCTGGACCACAGGGATCTTTATATATGGATAAATGGCCCCATTTCTATTTAAGATTGACCCCATTGCTCTAGGCTTTTCATCTCATTAAGTCAATTAATTTGTGGAAATTTGTCAAAAGGTATCATCTCCCCTTAAATGCTTTCTTAGAGCTTCCAAGATTCTTGATGTTTTTTTTTTCTAAAAATTCCAGACATCCCAGTAATGATTTCCAGACAACATAGCCTCTGCTAAAGTGGTAGTGGATACTTTGGAAGGAAAAGAAGATGCTAATAAAAAGGCTCCCATGTTTGGATTGGGATTTGCAAATTGGAACAGAGAAAAGTTCAGATGGGTGTAATGCTATGTGGGAAAAGCTACAGGATTTAGCTGCCAAAATAAAAAAAATATGCTTGTCATTGTGATTAGTATTGTTGTTGTTGCCATTATAAATGTAAAATATAATAGTTCATATTCAAAAGGGCCTCAAAGATGATTAAATCAGGATACCAGGAAGAGATTGGTGTTGCCAATATAGATGGAAGAATGAAGAGAAGAGTTCTTGTAGGAGATATCCTCTTCTTCATGATGAGTTGAAAGACATCTTGGTGAAAATACCTTGAATTTGATGAGATGTATACAGGTGAATGAAAGGAAGAAGGATTTACAGAGTAAGAGAATGAAAGAGTTGGAAGAGACTTTGGAGATGTTGATGGCAAAGTTGATGGCAAAGCCAGTACTCAGACTTCCTGATTCTTAGACCAGTGACTTTTTTCCCCCTTATAGCAGTACAAGAAGTAGTTCTAATGTGCCAGCAGTAATTTAAGTGATCAGCATGAGGGCAGGACACATGGCCTAACAGAGAGAGCCTTGAACTCAGAGGTAGAACAACAATGATTTAGATCTGGATCCATTACTAACAAGATGGATGAACTTAGAGAGTTCATTCATGATTTGGATCTTTTAATATCCTCACGAATCATATGAGAGTACTGAACCCTAGTTCTTTCCAGTTTTCTAAAACAGTAAAGATAGAAACTATAACAACAACCGGATCATAGCTGGAAGGGACTTTAAACATTGTCTGATTGAACTCTTTTCTCCTCTTCTTGAATTTTAGATTATAATTGAAAACATGGGGGCAGATTTTAGAGTCTGGGAAAAGGATGAAGAATTTGGAAAAAAAACAGCCTAAGTCTCTTGATTCCATAGTGGGGTTAGCGGAAGTCTCAACATGCAGCCCAGAGTACACCTACAACAGATCCCCAGCATGTCTTTTAATGTATTTTTTTAATGCTCCACAGATGTCCTTTATCATAAATTCAGATGTATCTGCACGTCCCAAGGTGAGTTGGTGTCTTCTTCCTTTTTATTGCTGGCAGTTTGCAGGCAATGGAACTGACATTAAGGAAATACTGCATTCCCTCCAAAGAACTTGACCCCTCCCACCATCACTGTTCTAACCTTCCTGTTATTCCCTTTGGTCATTCCCTTTTGTTCCTCTGTTTAGGTTACATTCGAACACTGGGGCCACTGCACAAGCCTCTAGCTTTTGTTTTTGTTTTTATTTTTTTGCTCTGGAGAAAAAGGAGATAGTCTGTTTTCAGGTTAATTTATAGGAATGAAGCAATTTCTTAAAGCTTCATTAAAAAGATACTTCTAAGGATTCTCATTTAACCAATAATTAACAAACATCTATTAAGAACCCACTTGTATATACCAAGTTCTGTTAGTTAATAAGGATAACAAGACAATAATGACATAAGTCTCTGCCCTCCAAGAGCTTTCATTCTATCAGAGAAATATATACGCAAAATATATGTATAATAAATCCAAAGTAATTTTTTAGAGCCAGGAAGCACTAGATGGTGAATTTATTAACCTCTCTATAGCCAGATCACAAACATTTAGTAAGTTTACTAAGTGCCAACATTGTACTAAGGGCTGGGGATAAAAAGAAAGACAAAACAAAGAACAAACCCCTGCTCTAAAAGAATATGCATAATAATTAGGGGAGATGAGAACATGTGACTCTCTAGGTACATGGTAAAGAGCAGATGGAAGAAAAACTGGAAAGGAAGGTATTAGGAATGATTCAGAGAGGTTTTCTATAGAGGGTGGGTTTTCAAGTTGAGTTTTGAAGGAAGCAGAAATCAAGAGGTGGAAAGTAGAGGTTGGAACATTTCAAATCTTGGGGAATGGTTAGTGAATGCAAAGGAGGTGGTATTATTGACTTCTCATAGCCAGTCAGTGTTATAGCCAGAATTTAAATCTAGCAGAATTCCAAACTTCTTTCTTTCTTTCCCCCCAAATTTAAGTAGTATTTTATTTCTCCAATTACATGTAAAGATAATTTTCTTTTTTATGATATTATCTTAGTTGCTTTTTTGTTTATTAAAGCTTTTTATTTACAGAACACGAGTAGTTTTTCTACATGGACCTTTGCAAATTTTTTTTTCTTCCAATTTTTCCCCCTCCTTCTCCCCACCCCCTCCCCTACATGGCAAGTAGTCTAATACATGTTAAATATGTTAAAATATGTGATAACTTCAATATATATCTACACAGTTATCTTGCTGCACATATATACATATATCTATATATATCTATACAGTTATCTTGCTGCACAAGAAAAATCGGATCTAGAAAGAAAAAAAAAACAACCTAATAAGGAAAACAAAATGCAAGCAAATATTCACAGAAAGTGTTAAAATGCTGTGTTATGGTCCACCCTCAGTTCCCACAGGCCTGTCTCTGGATGTATATGGCTATCTTCATTGCTGAACAATGGGAACTGGTTTGAATCACCTCATTGCTGAAGAGAACCATGTCCATCAGAATTGATTACCTTATAGTCTTGTTGCTGTGAATAATGATCTCCTGGTTCTGCTCATTTTACTTAGCATCAGTTCATGTTCGTCTCTCCAGGCTTCTCTGAAATCATCCTGTTTATCGTTTCTTACAGAACAATAATATTCCATAACATTTATATACCATAATTTATTCAGCCATTCTCCAATTGATGGGCATCCATTCAGTTTCCAGTTTCTTGCCACTACAAAAAGGGCTGCCAACAAACATTCTTGCACATGTGGGTCCCTTTCCCTCCTTTAAGATCTCTTTGGGATATAGGCCCAGTGGAAACACTTCTGGGTCAAAGGGTATGCACAGTTTGATAACTTTTTGAGTATAGTTTCAAATTGCTCTCCAGAATGGTTGGATTCATTCACAGTTCCACCAACAATGTATCAGTGTCCCAGTTTTCCCACATCTCTTCCAACATTCGTCATTTTCTTTTCCTATCATCTTAGCGAATCTGACAGGTATGTAGGGGTATCTCAGAGTTGTCTTAATTTGCATTTCTCTGATCAATAGTGATTTGGAGCACCTTTTCATATGATTAGAAATAGTTTCAAATTTTCATCTAAAATTGTCTGCTCATATCTTTTGATCATTTATCAGTTAGAGAATGGCTTGAATTCTCATAAATTTGAGTCAATTCTCTATATATTTTAGCAATGAGGCTGTTATCATAACCTTTGAATGTAAAAATGTTTTCCCAGTTTATAGCTTCCCTTCTAATCTTGTCTGCATTCATTTTGTTTGACAAAAACTTTTTAACTTGATTAATAATGATCTCTAGTTCTTCTCTGGTAACAAATTCCTTCCTCCTCCACAGATCTGAAAGGTAAACCATCCTATGTTCTTCTAATTTGCTTATAATATCATTCTTTATGTCTAGATCATGAATCCATTTTGACGTTACCTTGGTATATGGTGTTAGGTGTGGGTCAGTGTCTAGTTTCTTCCACACTAGTTTCCAATTTTCCCAGCAGTTTTTGTCAAATAGTGAGTTTTTATCCCAAAAGCTGGGGTCGTTGGGTTTGTCAAACACTAGATTATTATAGTCATTGACTATTTTGTCCTGCAAACCTACCCCATTCCACTGATCAACTACTCTGTTTCTTAGCCAGTACCAAATGGCTTTGATGACTGCTGCTTTATAACAAACATAGTTTTAGATCTGATACAGCTAGGCCACTTTCATTTTTTTTTCATTAATTCCCTTGAAATTCTTGATCTTTTGTTCTTCCACATGAATTTTGTTGTTATTTTTTTCTAAGTCAGTAAAATGATTTCTTGGGAGTTTTATTGGTATAGCACTAAATTAGTTTAGGTAGTATTGTCATCTTTATTATATTCACTTGACCTATCCAGGAGTACTTGATATTTTTCCAATTGTTTAGATCTGACTTTATTTGTGTGCATAGTGTTTTGTAATTTTGCTCATATAGTTGCTGACTTTCCCTTGGCAGATATATTACCAAATATTTTATTATGTTATCAACAATTATTTTAAATGGAATTTCTCTTCGTATCTCTTGCTGTTGGATTTTGTTAGTGATGTATAAAAATGCTGACGATTTATGTGTATTTATTTTGTATCCTGCTACTTTGCTAAATTTGTGGATTAATTCTAATAGTTTTTTAGTTGATTCTCTAGAGTTCTCTAAGTATATCATCATATAAAAATAATTTTCCACATTCATTTTTGTAAGATTTTGAGTTTCAATTTTTTTTCTCCCTCCTTCCTTCCTTCCCAAGACAGCAAGTCATCTGATATCAGTTAAACATGTACAATCCTTCTAAACATATTTCCATATTAGTAGTGTTGTGAAATAAAAAGCAGGAAAGAATTTTAAAAATACAAAAAAGAAAAAGCAAACAAATAGTACAAATAGTATGCTTTCAGTTTCCATAGTTTTCTCTGGATGTGGGTAGCATTTTCTTTCCCAAGTGTATTGGAATTTTCTTGGATCATATCAGGTTTGCACATTACAAAGAGGATCAGCCTTTCAATTCAATATGCAAAAATCAATTAAGTACCTATTGTGTGTTACATACTGAAACCCCAGGAATTCAAAAGCAAAAATGAAAATGTTCTTATGAAATGAAAAATGGATAATTTTGATTACGTTAAATTAAAAAGTTTTTGAACAAACAAAATCAATGCAGCCAAGATTAAAAGGGAAGCATAAAGCTGGGGAAAATATTTCTATATCCAGTGTTTCTTATAAAGGCTTCATTTCTAAAATATATAGACAATTGACTCAAATTTATAAGAATTCAAGTCATTCCCAAATTGGAAAATGATCAAAAGAAATGAACAGGTAATTTTCAGATTAAAAAAATTAAAATAATTTCTAGTTATGTGAAAAAATTCTCTAAATCACTATTAATTAGAAAAACGCAAATTAAGAAAATTCCAAAATACTACTTTGCAACCTTTCAGTTTGGCTAAGATTGCAGGAAAAGATAATGATGAATATTAGAAAGGATGTGGGAAAACTGAGACACTAATGCACTTTTGGTGGAGTAGTGAAATGATCTAACCATTCTAGAGAACAATTTGGAACTATGCCCAAAGGGCTATAAAACTGTGTACACCCTTTGAATCAGCAGCATCTGTACTGGGGTCGTATCTCAAAAAGTTCAGAAGGGAAAAATCTGTAAAAAAAAATCTGTAGCATTAGACAAGATTAGGAGGGAAGCAATAAATTGGGAAATCATCTTTACATTTAAGGGTTCTGATAAAGGCCTCATTTCTAAAGTATATAGAGAATTATCTCATATTTATAAGAATTCAAGCCATTCTCCAATAGATAAATGGTCAAAGGATGCAGTTTTCAGATGATGAAATTAAAACTCTTTCTAGTCATATGAAAAGATGCTCTAAATAACTATTGATCAGAGAAATGCAAATTAAGACAACTCTGAGGTACCACTACACACCTGTCAGATTGGCTAAGATGACAGGAAAAGAAAATGACGAATGTTGGAGGGGATGTGGGAAAACTGGGACACTGATACATTGTTGGTGGAACTGTCAATGGATCCAACCATTCTGGAGAGCAATTTGGAGCTATGCTGAAAAAGTTATCAAACTATGCATACCCTTTGACCCAGCAGTGTTTCTATTGGGCTTATATCCCAAAGAGATCTTAAAGGAGGGAAAGGGACTCACATGTGCAAGAATGTTTGTGGCATCCCTTTTTGTAATGGCTAGAAACTGGAAACTGAATGGATGCCCATCAATTGGAGAATGGCTGAATAAACTATGTTATATGAATGTTATGGAATATTATTGCTCTGTGAGAAACGACCAGCAGGATGATTTCAGAGAGGCCTGGAGAGACTTGCATGAACTGATGCTGAATGAAATGAGCAGAACCAAGAGATACATGCCAACAACAAGACTATATGAGCATCAATTCTGATGGATTTGGCTCTCTTCAACAATGAAATGTTTCAAATCAATTCCAACTGTTCAGTGAAGAAAGCCATATACACCCAGAGAGAGGGATATGAAATGTGAACCACAACATAACATTTTCACGCTCTCTATTTATGTTTGCTTGCATTATGTTTCCTTTCTCAGATTTTTTTTTCTTGTAGATCCGACTTCTACAGCAAGATAACTGTAAAAATATGTATACACATATCTGATTTGTCAAGTATTTTAACATAATTAACATGTAGTGGATTTCCTGTTTTCTAGGAAAGGGGGTGAGGACTAGGAGGGAAAAATTTGTAACGGAAAGCTTTGTAAGGGTCAATGTTGAAAAATTACCAATACATATGTTTTGCAAATAAAAAGCTTTAATTAAAAAAATCTGTTACATTTTTGTACTGTCAAGGAACTAGAAAATGAATAGATGTCCCTCAGTTGGGGAATGACTGAATAAGTTATGGTATATGAATGTAATGGAATATTATATTTCTATAAAAAGTGATGAGCACTTGATTTCAGAAAAGCCTGTAACGTATATGAACTGAAATTAAGTGAAATGAACAGAACCAAGAGAACATTGTACTGAGTAAAAACAAAATTATGTAATGATCAACTGTGATAAACTTGGCTCTTCTCAATAATGTGGTAATTCAAAGCAATTCCAGTAGACTTGTCATGGAAAGTGCCATCCACATCTGGAGAGGGAACTATGGAGACTGACTGTGGATCATAACATTATTTTCACCTTTTTGTTGTTTGCTTGCTTATTTTTTGCTCCTGTCTCATGTTTTTCCCCCTTTTTATATGATTTTTTTCACAGAATGACGAATATGGAAATGTGTTTAGAAGAACTGTTTGATTCAACTATGTAACCTATATCAGATTGCTTGGTATCTTGGGGAGAGGGGAGGAGGGAAGAGAGGGAGAAAAAAATTGGAACACAAAAGTTTTTCAGAGGTGAATGCTGAAACCTATCTTTGCATATATTTGTAAAAAAATAAATGCTATTAAAATTTTTTAAGTAAAATAAAAAAATAAATGTTTAAAAAATGAAAATGTTCATCGCCATATATGTCATGTATGTGTATACAGACACATATGTATATACACACATGTGTGTTATTTGCGCATGTGTGTGCATGTGCACACACCTTATACACATGTATACACATGCATATTGTATGTGTGATTGTTTTGTTTTTTATTTTGGAGGCAGAATTATGTGACTTGTCCAGGGTCACATAACTAGTAAGTGTTTGATGACAGATTTGAACTCAGGTCCTTCTGACTCTAGGCTTAGTACTCTATGTGATATGGTGCTGCTTAGCTGCCATTGAGCTTATATTTTATCAACATCAATAACTCCTGAATTTAAATCCTGTTACTGATAAAAATTAGTTCTATGACCATGGGTAAGTCACTTAATGCAAATCATTTAAATCTCATTTTCCCTCTAGGAATGCTCTAAGACCTAAAATTACATATATATTGCTGCTCTGAAGTAATGAGGGAAATTCCCACAAGAGAATTTTCCATACAGATGAAATTACAGGTCCAGAAGAGTTAGATGAAAGAATAATGATGAAAAGAAGTGATATTACCATTTCTATTTCAATATATGTCACTAGCAGGATGAGTAATCAATTCGGATTAGGCTAACCAACGACACTTTTAATTGGTTGCTATATTGTGTTGGCTAAACTGATACAAATTGACAGGATAGTCATCCAGAGATAAGCAAGAGAACTGAAATGGTAAGGAACAATTGAATCAATCAATCAACATACTGCAGTTAAAGTAACTACCTTAATCAAGAAAGAATATTGCTCTTGAACCAATCAATCACAGA
Source organism: Myrmecobius fasciatus (assembly GCA_023553655.1). Lineage (NCBI taxonomy): Eukaryota > Metazoa > Chordata > Mammalia > Dasyuromorphia > Myrmecobiidae > Myrmecobius > Myrmecobius fasciatus. The sequence continues at coordinate 45,512 of JAJPUD010002906.1, forward strand.
CATTAAACTAGATATGAAAATTATTAGTCAATTTAGATGAAGTAGAAGTCATTGGATGAAATTAAATGATGTTACACTGGAAATGTATTGGGATTAGTTGAGAAAACTTAGTCATGCTATTAGGGGATTATTTGAAATGAAAGTGAAGTTTGGAAACTGGGAATACAAGTGGCAGACCAGTCTAAAGGAGAGAGCAGTCCAGCCAATCATCTGAGAGGGAATTACTGGGCTAGTATTAGTGGACAAAGAATAGTTACTGTTTCCAAGATGTGGAATATAGACAGTGTTGCTTTTACGTCCCTGAAGAATAGTCAGTGAATGCAAAGGGAGTGATGTTATTTTCTTAGAGTTAAAGTGAAAATTCCAAACTAGGTCATCTAAATTGCAAATCTCTTTTTTTTTCCAGTAGACAACAATTTCCTGCCTCCCTCCCTTCCCCCTTGAAAAGAGTACAAACTTTAAAAATTCAAAAGGTTGAGAAAATTTAAATCCTCTGTTGGCATCTTTGTAGTATTCTTGGGATAGCAATGGCTGATGGTAGCATTTGCTTCAAGAGCCAGGAAGAAATTGTGCAGCATAAAGGCAGCATAAGGATTCTTCAAACTTGGGAGAAACAACAAAAGACCTAAAGTGAATTTCATGAACACTCTGCAAAAAGGAAAAAAAAAGAACTTCTGGTGTTTATAAGCTATGATTTACTTCTTTTTAATATGGGCTTTCAAAGCAGAAGAAGTTGAGGAAAGGATGTTTATGCAAACTGTCCTTAATGCATCACTATAGTAAATATTGGTTTTTCAACAGTTACTTAAATTTGGCTCGTTAATTGATATCAGTAGGGGAAGTATATCAGTGCGGGTATTGATGATTTAGTTTTAGAAAATCTGCTCCAATCCCTTAAGGTTGCCTTTAGAATCCTGGGAATATAAGTAGCCAGTTCTCCTCCCATTGGAATACCAACTTGCCAATGCTTAACAAAATTTTTCAGCCTTTTCTTTTTATTCTTTGTATATCACCTATAACTACTTAACTATCCACCCACCCACTCACCTACCCATCTATCTATTTAGCTATCTATCTCTCTACCTACCTACCTACCTACCTACCTACCTACCTACCTACCTTATAAGCAGCCAATTGTGCAGTTTTGTTTACTTAATCATTTTGTCGCTCTTTTTCATTTTATTGGATTGTCTAAACCATTCACATTTATGCCATGAGTGTTAAGTTTATATTTTCCTCCATTTCTTATGAATCTTTTTTTCCAAATAGGTATTCCTCTATCCTATGTAGGTACAATATTTTGCTTCCAATCATTTTAACTTAATCTATCTTATTGCAAGCCTATTTCCACCAGCTCTCTTTCCCTTGCTCTTTCCACTCCCTATTTCATATCTATTTCCATTGTTTTGTTTAATATATTAATTTTGTTTTCTGTTTTCCTTTTATCTATTTCATAATATTTCATATTATTCATAACATATTTCATATCTTAATCATCCCAAATCTCCCTTTCTCTACTTCCCTTCAACTCTTCACTCGTTATTTAAACATTTCATTTTCTGGTTCCTTTTCTAAAATTTACTTTTCTCCAATTTTCATCATTTATGTCTCCTTTCTGTTCATTTCAGACATCCATCCTTTGATTCATAGTTCTTATATTTAAGTCTTTTTTTAGTCTTTGAATGCCTCATGAAATTAAAGATCCCAAAGTAGAGATTGCAAACTCAAATAGAAACAGATACCTGTTGACTACAGATTGACTATGAAAAATGCAAATTAACATTGTCTCTGTTGTATTGTATTTTTAAAATTTTATTTTGTTATGCATTTCCAAATTACGTTTTAATTTGGTTCAATTGTACACTTGATTCCTCTGTTAAAGTACATAAGTTTCTAAATCATTGTCTTTTGGATTTTCCCTTCTGTATTCTCTCTTTTCTTGTGTGCCTTACTCTTGGAAATGCCAGATCCCACAAGGAATAAAGAGGATAGTACCTATGATAGGTATTTTCCTATATCTGTAATTGTGCAATTCATTATTAATCTTTATCCATCCATGATCACTCCTCTCCCCATTTGCCATGTAATATCCTAAGGTCCATGTTCTTCTATTCTGGATGTAGGTTTTCCCCTGAATTTCTCATTTCATTCTTCCTAGGAAAAAATGAATATAATCCCTATAGATTATACCCATTTTAAGACCCTTAGTTTCCTTTACTGAATATATTTCTTTCTTCATGGACTTATCCATCAGTTGTATGTCCTCCCACCATTAAATTAAGATCACTCTTTTCTTTGCCCTTGATTCATGTATTGATTTCATAGCCGTTTATGGATTAAATTATCCCTATGCTGATGATTCTCAAATCTACTTATCCAGTTCTAGTTGGATTCCAAGTTTCACATCGTCAACTATCTGTTGAAGATTTCAAATCGGATATACCATAGATGTCTTGAATCTCACATATTCAAAACAGCTCATAATCTCCCCACCACCATTCTGTACTTTCCTATGATCACTGAGGCTATCATCACCCTCACAATTCTATACAATCCACACAACCTAGGTGTCAACCAGAATTGGTGACTCTCTTCCAAACCCCTACACCATCTTTATCTTCCCTTCAAGGCCTATTCATTTTACACATGTAATATATCTTGAGTTTATCTCATTCTTCTCTGACATCACTATCACCCTGGAGCAAGTCCCCATCAATTCATCTTGACTATTGCAGTAGCCTGCTAAGTTCTCTGCTTGGCAAAAGTCTCTCCCCACTCTACTATTCCACACTAAAGTGTCAAAATTATTTTCCTGGCCTCTTAACTTTCCAATTTTCTTATATCTTATACCCCACAATGCACAATTCAGTCCAGTGGCATTGGCCTCTTTCTTTGAACAAGGTACTCCATTTCTGAACTTCAGACATTTCCACTAGCTAACCCCCATGCCTAAAATGCTCTGCCATCTCATTTCTTTCTCCTGGCTTCCCTGGTTTCCTTTAAGTTCCAACAAAAATAGTGGCATAATAGTTCTATGGAAAGCCTTCTCTGCCTCCCCTTAATTCTAAGGCCTTCCCTCCATGACTATTTTGAATTTATTTTGTCTATAGCTTGTTTCTATGTTTGTTTTCATGAACTCTTCCTATTAAACTGTGAACTTCTTGATAGCTTGAAATGTGTGTTCCCCCTTTTATCTCCAGGGTTTAGCATAGTGCCAGGAACATAGAAGATACCTAATAAATGCTTGTTGACTATTTCAAATTCCTAGTTTTTTGTTTCTTTTTCCATCTTATAGATGGAATCTATAGATTCCATCTATATAGAAAATCTTATAGATTTTCTTATTCCTAGATCACAGGAGTTATATTTCTTTCATTGTTAGAATCTGACTTGATTAAGGTATCTCACATTTTCTCCTCTATATTTTTCTTCCATTCTCATCTTTTATATGCCTTCTCTTTCTGTAATTTAGTTCATTAAAATTTTTGATTCATCTTTATGCTGAGTATTGTGAGATGAAACCCATGATGTTCCAGAACTATTTCTCTGCCATCACACTCGTTTGATTTCTGCTTTTCCCTTTGTCTTGCATAATTTTTCAAAGGAATCTCTAAATGGTTTGTTGTTATTTTGTTGTCTTTGTTTGCTTTCTTTGTTTATCTTTCTTATATTTTTACTGTCAGGGATATTTGAAAGGCAATTATTTCCCTCTAAGCATATTTCAAATGCCTCTTTTTATTGAACACCATCATTTTTTCATTAATAGGCTCAGATTTGCAGGATATAAGTACCTTGGGATGAGATTCTTTGTTCTTTAGACCTTCTAATTCCTCCTATGAGTTCTGAATAGTCTTATGAGTTTTCTTATGTTATTTGAATTTTTGCCTTTGTTTCTGAAGGTCTTTCTCTTAGGCACTTGCAGAACTTGATTTTTGTCATTGAAACTAACAAAATTCAACATTATGCATCTGGGAGTTTGCAGTATACTTTTTAGATTACTTGTTGATTATTCCAAATGACATTTTTTTGGGAGGTTCAGAAATTATGAGTAATTTTCTTGTATATTCCTGTATTATATTCTTCAGGTTTTTGGGTTATCATGTGTCTCTGGGAGGCCTATAATATTTATCTATGCATTCTGTCTTCAAGATCATTATTATTATTTTTTTGTACAAAGACTGGGGGGGGTTAATTATTATTTTTTTGCTTTTCTTCTTCCAGATTGTCCTCTACTTAATTGTATTTACATTCTTAATCAGTTTCTCTCTCTTTTGTTAGTTTGGTGTACCTTGCCATTGTAGATTCATGTCACTGTTGTTGTTGTTTGTATTCTGTCATTTATCTCTGTTGTGCAGGTCATAAATTCTGCTTTCACAAATTTTATCTCTCTTTTTTAAAGTTTTCAATAACCATACAGTGTGTTTCCATGCTCTCTTTGGAATCTCCAATTTTTCTGCCTCATCAGGTATTAATTCATTTTTTTTGTTCTGTAATGCTAATTTATAGTGTCATAGTGATATTTTTCATTAATAACATCTTCCTTACTGGCTTATTCACTTATGTTATAGGATTTTATATGAATTCTCTTCTTAAAACCATTGGCAATTTCTAACTCTTTTTCCCTCATTTTCATCATTGCTCACCTCCTGCTTCCTTCCCTTTTGATGGTGGGTTTTGAATGTTTGGTCTTCAAAGTTATTTCAGCCTCTTTACAATTAGAAAATCATATTTTTTCTGGCCTCACGCTCTACTCCTGACTAACTTCTAATTGTGAGAAAATTGATCACCATTGAATTCTGGACTCATTTCCTCAGGTATTAGTGGAATGCCAAACAACAATACATTAAGGTATACTGTCCTAGTGCTCTCTGTTCCTCAGATTTCTTGCTGAGCTTTGTTGCAACACAAAGTATGCTTCCATACTACTGTCATAACCAGGGAAAGCTTTGGCCTTTCCACTTTCTTAGGAGTTGGAGGAAAGCTAGGGTGGACTTGAGATCTATTACAAATCCACAGGTCAGCTTGTTCAGCCCTATCAAAATGGTGGGTTATGAGGGAAGAGTTTCTGAGATAACTTCAGCATTTTTTCCTCTACTCTTATTCATCAGGGATTTACCTTGTCTGGGCTTTTGGTGTCCCAGTCCATGAAGATAACTAAAGTTGTTTCATCTCTTAAGCATAATTCTTATTTTAGAGTAATTAGAGAGATCATGAGGAGTGGGAAAATATTTAGTCCTCCATCTTATTGATCACCTGAGCCAAAAGATGTTTGTGTTTGTTTTTAACTTTGATTATATACTCTGAAAAGTTAAGATCCTGTTTGTAGGGATTCAATGAGGTGATGAAAAGGGTGAATGAGAGTGACTGAGTAAGTGGGAAGAGTGGGGTCAAATGAAATTTTGATTGGTAAAACACCAAAATTCAAAGACCTAGGTAGACTGTAAACCTGACACTACCTATAAGATGAACAATCCAGTTGTGACTGGTACTTAAGGTGTCCTGTGATATTGGGCAGCATTCACTACATGTTTATAAAGGCCAAGGTGGAACAAAGAAGACAATGGAAACCGCATGAACATGAAGAGCCAGCAATAATATCTGGACACAATATAGAAGTGAGATGATTATGCTGTGTGTAACTTATATGTGAGGTAATTTTAGCTATACTGCTCTATAACAATATATAGAGGTGTTCTGCACCTAAAAAAGAACTGAGCACAGAAACTAGTTTGAGAAGTCTGAGTTTGATCTTCCACAGGGTAGAAGATTTACCATTGAGATTTCCTTGAATAATGAGCTCTTCTCATGCATTTGAAATACTTTACAATGCAAGTCACCAAAAACTATTTATCCAGCACTTTTCACGAATACATTTAATACTTAATATTCAGGGACAGCCCTGGGCAAAATCATAAAGCAGGCAGAGGGTGTTTTCAATTCTCCCTAACTTTCTCTCTATGTTCTCTTCATTTTGAGATACCCTCCCTTAAGGCATCCAAGGTTTTTAGATTACTCTTCAGTAGTGTCCATCAGCCAAGATGTACCCCATGTTTTTCACCTTTTTTCTACTCCCCAGTAAAATTTAATGGTCCTGTGCCCATTCTGTCAGGCCTCTGATCTCTTCCAGGGATAATGATAATAATAACAGCACTTGGCATTTAGGATAATAATAATGCCCCACTAAATTTCTTCCCTGGAGCCTCACAATGGCAGAGAGACAATGAGAACATTATATCCATGAGCCTTACAACAACAGGTCTTAGTTGTGAAGATTGGGACTTCATTCATAAGATACAGGAATTAGACTGAGAAAGGATTTCAGAAGCGATCTGATACTAACCCCTCCCCCCATTTTAAAGATGAGGAAACTAAGGCATAGGAGGATTAAGTCATTTGCCTAAAATCATGCAAATGATAAAAAAGTGAGATTTGAACCCATATTCTCCTGATTCCAAAAATCCATTACTCTTTCCACTGCACTATTCTTCCCATTTTACAGATGAGAAAGCTGAGATTCAGGTTGACTGATTTGAACATTATCACACATCTAAGATGGCTGAATAGATTTAAAAATAGTACTTTACATTTGTAGAGTATTTCACATAAATTGAGATTCACAATCCCAAGAAGCAAACATGACAACTATCACTAATTCCATTGTACAAAAGAGGAAACTGAATTTGTTCTAATAAGGAACTTTAAGCTAGCATGTGTGTGATTATTAATGGCTAGATGTTTTATCTTCTTGTAATACTTGGATTTTGGCCTTCAAAGTCTAAATGTTTCAGTCATAATTGAGAGAAAGAGGTTTTCTAACACTGCCAGGGGAGTGGGGGAAGAGATACATATAGATAAGGAGAGTATACTGGATTCCTTAAAATTATATACATCACACAATTAGTACCTACTATGTGCCACTGTGCTAACCACTGAGAATAGAAAGAATGGTGGAAGACACAGAGTCCATTTCTTTGAAGAGCTCACATGGGTGTCCTTCTGTCCTGAAGGTCAGATATGTTTTAACTCTGATAGGGTTAAAAATAATATTATCTCTCTCCCCCAAATTATAGTAGAAGGCTGCATTATAAATCATATCCTCCTGATCCCTTACTCTCCAGAGTCCAGGACAATAATTACTCAAATTTGAGACCCTCCAACATTCTCTGTGCTTAAAGTTTGGACTTAAGCCTTGAATTTTTCCAGCTCAATAATTTAAGGAAGGACTGGGTTTCATCAAACTCACAGAGTTCAGTTGGAAAGCAGGATGATTTGACCAGTTTCCATTTGATGCTTTTGAGAAGTCAACAAGGCAGTCTAGCCAGGGAGGGTTTTTTATGAGCACTTTGTTCTCCTTAGAAGAAGAGTGCTGAATAAATGGTGATTTTTTTCCTTTGGAAAAAAAAAAACTACCAGTAACCATAGCAATAACAATTCCATCTCTAAGTGAAAATTATTATTGTTATCTTAGTTGGCAGCCCTAGTTTCTTTCCTGTCACAAGAAGACGGAAGACAGGCACTGTCTTGGAGTCTATAAAAAGCTCACCTCTACAGGATGGTGACCAGCTGTTCTCCATCTCAGCAAAAGACAGATCCAGAGACTGTATTTAAAGTGAGATTACAGACAAGGATGAAATTCCCTGAAAGGTGCAGCTGATCCCTGGAAGAAGGGAGCTTAACTAAGAGAGATGGAACCCTCCCTTTCTCAAGGGACCTTTCAAGACAGTATAGATTCTTATCTGTTTGCACTGCTTTGGGGGTGGTCTTGCTTACAAGCAAGGGGCTATCCTAAATGACTTCTTTATGACTCTTTAAAATCTCATGGTGATAATTGACCAAACACTTTATTTTTCCATTTCCATTCAACCAACATTTATTAAGCATTTCTGTTAGGCTCCTAGAGGTAAAAAAAAATTGAAATATGAAAGTCTCTAAAGAATCTGCAGTCCTTATGATAAATAAATATAAAGAAATTTCCAGGAGAAGAAAGTAACCAACAGTAGGAGGAATCCTGAAAGGCCTCCTGTAGGAGGTGGCACTTTAGCTGTGCTTTGAAGGAAGACAAAGTTTCTAGGAAAATGATTGCAGAAGAATAAACTATTTGTCTAGATAGGCACCATTGGCTTACAGAGAAAGATCTTTGAAGAAGTGATTTAATTCTACTCTTATATTAGGGATTTGGTATTTGAGCCAGGTGGGGATTCCAATCAAACACTGAAATGAAAATTAAACCTTCGTCAAAGTGAAGGCTAAATAGTTTGGGGTACAATTTGAGACATCTCAAGGAAACATCTATGGCAGGTATTTATAAATTTTTCTGTGTATTCTGGATACCTATGGAAATTTGGTGAAGTCTATGTTTCCCCTTGTCAGAATAATGTCTTTAAATGCATAAAATGATACATCAGCTTACAAAGTAAACCAATTACATGAAAATACATGTGTGTGAATAGACATAACATGTAGAAACACATAAACATACACATACATATACAGACATACATACAATGCATGGACATTGTGTGTACATGTATGTGTGTATAGATAAGTACATACATATACCTGCATATATGTATGCACACACATGTATATATGTATGCACACACATATACATATATGGAGAGAGAGAGAAAAGAGAGAGAGAGTTTATTTCAGAGAAAGACAATTCCATCTTTTCAGAGGGACTTTTTTGATCTAAACATTCCTTCTTGTAGTCCAACTATCTCATGCTTTTTCAAAGGAGATTGCTATCCTCTAGAAAGTGCTTTCATTTGAAAATTAATGGTCAGATCTCAGCTTAGTTCTTCAAGGGTGACAATACTTTATCTCAGAGTTGACATTTACTTCTTGGCAACCCATTTCTCATATGTTCTAATTGCCAAGTAACAACTCTTCTCCAAAAAAGGAAAAGCAAAAGACAAAAAAGTAGGAAAAAAACAGGCTTCAAGACCCTTTGAGATCCCATCTAATTAAAAATGCAAATTAAGAATAAAACCTCAAGTCATAAGTTCTGTTCAATCTTTCCAAAGGCACAAATTACCAGGCACTCATTGGCAGAGGAGCTGCCTTTGGTTACAAGATGAATTTCCTAACTACCTCCTGCAGGAGGGATAGGAGATGGAGGGGATTTGGGAGTGGGAGCGGATAAAATGGCTACCAGCTCTGCTGTCCAATTAACTCTGCCACCTCTGGCATCCATAGTCTCCTTATTCTTGTTATATTATACTGAAAGTGCTTTTACAGTCGTTAGTGGGCAATTACTTCTTGTCATTTTTGCCAAGGCCCCAAGAACCATCTGTTTTCCAAGGATGGGCAAACTCATATTTGGTCTTCTCTACCCCATGTGGTGATGGTGAATAGGGGTTCGGTCTCTGAAACTGTCTTGTGAGGCATTACAACAAGACATCTAACTTCTCCTTGCTGGAGCCTTTTTCAGTGTTAATTGGGAAGGGGAAGTGGGTGAGAATGGGAGGGGCAAGCCTAGGATACAATAATTCTCTGGCTGTGGTTGGTGAACTATTAAGGGTCCTCCAGATGGTTCTTGGCCTGGTCTTTTGCAATATTATATGTCAAAAATGATGTCTATACAGCACTTTCATTCCCTGGCATCGATTCATGATTTCCATATGAGGTCTCTTATTGGCAACCCACCTGAAACAATGCCAATCATAGTATAGAATTAAAGAATCTTAGAGCTGGAAGGATTTTGGAGGTCATCTTCCAAATACCTCCCTTTATGGCAGAGAAAGCAAAGCCCAATGAGATTAATTGATTTGAATTGAGGCACACAGCTAATTAGTTGAAGACCCAAGATTTGAATTCAGGTCTCCTAAACTCTAGCCTGAAAATACACACTGCAGGAAAGCACAATTAAAGTGAGAAGGAATCTGAGAGAGCTTCTGGGCCAGCTTCTATATTTTACAGATGAGGAAACCGAGACAAAGAATTTATTTACCCATAATAGCTGATCTAATCCAGATTCCAAATTCTATGCCTTTTGACAGCAATTCATTTGGGCTCTCCAAATATTTTTTCCTCACAACAATATGGAAAGATAAACAGGGCATAAATTATAATTCTCATTTACACATAGGGAATCTAAGGTATAGAAAGAAGAAATTACTTGCCCAGAGTCATACAGTTCATAAGTAGATAACTAGGGATTCAAATTCATATCTTTTAGTTCATGTTCAATATTCCCATTCCCTTACCATCCAAATGGTATGGTAAGGGCATGGTAAGTTCTTCATGCTTTCCTTACAACACCCCTGGATCATCCTCATTTCATAGTTGAGGAAACTGAGGCACACCTGACTATAGGCCAGAATTCCTATCCATTGCATCACCCAGATACCTACATGAAAAATAGCCAATCTCCTGTATAACAAAACTTCCAGATAAACAATCTGATAGCATTTGCAATGTGGTGCAGTGGATAGAGCATTGGGCGAGGAGTAAGGAAGGCTTGAATTCAAATAGTCTCTGACTTTGATTAGCTGTCACTTAATCTCTGCCTCAGTTACCTCATCTGTAAAATGGGGTTAATAATAGCACCACCTACCTCCCAAGGTTATTGTGAGTATTGAATTATATTTGTACAGTGCTTAAGACAGCATCTAGTACATAGTAAGTGCTATGTAAATGCCAAATCTTATTATTATCATTCTATATTGGAACTCCCCAAGCTTTTTCTTGTTTCTCTAGTTTTTCAGGCTTATTTTGGATTATTTTCTCCTCCCTCACACTTTAGCTAAAGTGAATTACGTACTATTCTTCAAATATCCCATTGACTTTTCCACTCTTGTGCTTTTGCTCAAATTCTCTCCCTTTTTGGAATGTCCTCCTTTTCTCTGACTTTGCATGTTGAATTCTTATTGATGTTTAAAAGACCAAATCAAATGACATTTGTTCTATGAAACCAGTCCCAATCCACCTTTCTATGTCTATAATGATTTTCCACCTTCCTATTATACCCTTCTATTATTGCCCTCCTCTGATATGCTATCATTTAATATTGCTACTTACAGACATGGTCTTATTCACCTTCTCTCTTTGTATCTCAACTTCATTGACTGTAAAATGTGAGAGTTGGATTATGTGACTTTTCAGATCCCTTCTAGCTCAACACCCTTTGACATCTAGATTTTTGATCATAGATATTTATATTTATCTCATCCCTGACACTTATATAGTGATTTCAGAATGGTTAGTGAATGTTTAACAACATGGTCTTCAAAAAATACTCACGATATTACGTTACTTTTAATCTGCATAATTACTGCTTTTCATCACTTTGTTAAGTCAAGACCATCAACAAAACAATACAATAAGCCCCGATTTAGAGAAACCATCTATTTTGAAAGTATAAATTTGGTTCTAGCATGATCTGGGGCTATCAAGGTTTGTGAAACATTTGCTTAGATTATCTTATTTGATTCTTATGACAGTCCAGGAATGATGATTATTAATATCCTCATTTTACCAATGATGAAAAATGAGTGTGAATAGTGAATAGAGAACATCAGGGTCAAATTGCTAGTAAGTGTATGTGGCAGGGTTCAAATATAGGTCCTCCTGACAAATCCATCACTAGACTAGTATAACAGTACTAGAATTTAATTCCTATAAAGCAAGGGACTATCTTAACTTTGTAGCTCATCAAAGCTTTGCATCTTAATAAATGTTTGGCAAAAATGCATGAAATTACTTTTCCATAACAGTATGAATGCTACACAGTCCCATATTCAGACATTTTCCTCTTGTGTCTGATTCTTGAAATTCAGTTTGGGATTTTCTTGGCAAAGATAATGAAATGTAATTTGTCTTTTCCAACTCATTTGACAGATAGGAAACTGAGACAAATAGGGTTAAGTGACTTGCTCAGGGTCACACAGCTTGAGACCAGATTTGAGCTCAGGAAAATGAGCTTTCTTGATTTCAGACCTGACACTCCATCCACCATGCCAAATAGCTTCCCCAACAGGATCACCTAGGCAAAGATATTTGAATCAAAAGTTAAGTTCAAATTTTATGTCTTAATCAGAACTTTCTGTGATGTAAGTTCTGTGGGACTCCATGAACTTATTTTTTTTAATGGATAACTATTTTTCAATATCATTGACTTCCTTTGTAATCCTACATATTTTATTTTATACATTTAAAACCATTATTCTAAGAAGGGATCCACAACCTTCACCAGACTTCCTTAGAGGCCAATGACACAGAAAAGATTACAAAACCCTGCTGAATGCTTTAGAGGCTGCTTTGTTTTCAGCTAGTCCTGAGACCCAACAAAATATGAAGAACCTGAATCATTAATTACTCTTAGAAGAAGAAATCTGGTGCAGTCCTCAATCTAATCCACTCTTCTGTATCAGTAAACAAAGTATTCTCCCAAATAATTACCTAGGGGTGAAACTTTGACTAGGAGATCTTAATCTTCAGTGACATGCATGAGTGGAATAAATAACAAAACATCCTTCTGCTTGGTGATGGGTAAAACCCCAAAGACTCAATCGGGTCTTGATGAGCATCCAAGAATCTGGATGCTCACACCCCACTGTGGAGGGCTAACCATTTACAGTGCTGTGAAGGAGGTCTGTGGTTTCTTGCAATGCCTGGTTTGTTCAATTATGGGCTGAGCTAACACCCTGCTTCCTGGTGATGCTCCAGGGTATAAACTGGCGGCCCTCTCTCCCACATCCAGATGCCATTTCCACCATTTATGTCAGATGTCTACATAATGAATAGCTAGTGTTTTTTTTTAACTTTACATTTCAATATATTGTCATTTGCTACTATGTTCCCTATTAGCATTGCCCAGGACAAAGAATATGTTCCTAAGAGGGTGGAATCATTATTGAACTCTTTTACTTTAATCTTATTACATCTTCATTGTTCACTCTTTCTTCCTAAGTGAACTGATTTATCCACAGTGGGTGGAATGAAGAAAATGATGCTTTTGGAGTAGACATCACATTGATAATTTTTCAGTGATCATTATTAAAGACTGAACTTTTTTTAATCATGGATTTTTATAGGATCAAGCTTGAGGTTATTTAAAACAAAGTTTGTAATTGAGCAATTTGAAAAATTCACTTCATATTTTTCCTCCCCAAAACCTCTAGATCTTCAATTCTTGCCTATTTCTTCCCCAAACAATAGCACATTCTTCTCATTTAGAGGTGAGAATCATATCACCAAATTAAATATTATTGATTTCTACTCAACTTTGCAATCTCCTTCAGCTATTTTTCCTTTATTTCACCCTGATGCTGTCCCCTACTCTAACTACTATGTCCATATGCCGACTCTTTAAGCCAAATCTGATAAAAGAGCATCCCTTAAGAAAAAGTAATGAAAAGATTAGACAGCATGAGTAATGAAGGATTACCTATTTGTCCATCAGTTTCAACAATCTTACCTGTACAGTCAGTACTCAGCACTGAGTTTCTTCACTTTTTTGTGTCATGGATTCATTTGGCAGTCTAGTGAATCCTATGCTTTCCTCAAAATAATGTTTTAAAATGATTGAAGTAAATAGTAAATTTCAGTTAGAGCTTGGTGATAATAAATGTATAAATATATTTTCCTAGTCCAGTTCACAGACCTCGCTAAAATCTGTTGTCCATTGAGTCCAGATTAAAAGTATCTCTCCTGGAGAAGGGAATGGGTTGTCAAGATTTTTTTTAATAAGACTATTAAAATAGAGTGCATATTGGATAGGAAGAGAAAGAGATGAAAGAATCTGTCATTTAGGATGCAAATGTATCTTACCATTTTTTAGTACCCCAAAGCATCCTGGGTTCCTTGCTTTTGATTTCTTTTTGGTTTTGGCAGGCATGCTGTGGAACAGAAATGATCAGAAGCCAGAATGAGGTAGGATTAGAGCGGCCTTTTTTTTATTCAAGCAAAGTAGCTCTTTATTTCCTCACCCCCATCCCTTTGTTGTGTACTTAAAACAATGCAGGAAGCAAATCTCAGATCTAAGCGAAAGAATAGTCTGGAAAGATTCCAGAATAGATTTTTAAAATATTGATGATCAGTAAATCTGCAGGGTCTGCTTAAAGTAATTAATTATCAGGCATTTGTAAATGGTCAAAATTCTCTATCAGATGCCATTTGGATAACCAAGATAAATAACATGGTCCTTGTCTCTGAGAAGCTTATAGTCTACAGAATAAAGCAAGTCTTTAAGCAGTGGTGGATAACCACTTGCCAGGTATGTTATAATGGGGATTTCTTTGTGCAGGAAATGGATTGGTTGGCTGACGTCCTTGCCAAATCTCAAGCTCTGTGATTCTTTGACATGTGCCTAAATATGTTATTATAGTTTGGACAATGGGGTACCAAGACCAGGAAAGGGAAAATGAATGTAGTGTGCCTGATGCCAGAGAAGAATTCTGTCCAAAGTTCTCCCTCACCTGGGATCATCTAAAATGCAGAAAAACTAATGACAGCAAGCTTTCTACTAGAATCTTTAGAGATGCTGAGTAGTAGGACTCCTCTGCCCAGAATGCACTCTCTCCTCACCTAAATCCCTTGTTTCCTTAAAAGCTTAGTTAAGAGTCACCTGCTATATGAGATCTTTCCTGATTCCCCCATCTGCTAGGGCATTCCCCACCATTACCATGTGTTTATTTTGTTTTTTTGCAAATGGATGTTCTGTCCCTTTTGAGCAAAAGGAAGCTCCCTAAGGGCAGAGATTGCTTCACTTTGAATTTTGTGACCCCAGTAAATGGCATAGTACATGGCACCCAGCAAGGACTCCATAAATGATTGTTGAGTGCTAGTAAGGTGATCAGATGTATGTCTCATAGTGTAGATACAGTGGAGAGGATATTGTTTGACAAGAGTTAAAGTCCATCTGTAATTTCTCACTCTCACAATTGTCGATGGTGTTATGAGTGGAGCTTTTATTAGTATTTGTCAGGTACGATTGGTGGCATCCTTGTGTTGATTGTCAGAATGGGGTAGGCAAGCAATAATGAAATTGTGAAATCATATCCAGTCTGTCACCTACTTGATTAACTATATAAGCTGAGTTTACTCTAAAGAGAGGGAAAATTTGAAGTCATGTGAAAAAAATTTTCTAAAACATTATTGATTAGAGAAATGCAAATTAAGACAATTTTGAAATATCATTTTATACTTATCAGATTAGCCAAAATGATTGAAAGGGTAAGTGACAAATATTGCAGAGGATGTTAGTGGAATTGTGAATACCACCATTTGGAGAGCAATATGGAATAATGCCCAAAGAGTTATTAAACTGTGTGTACACTTTGATCCAGCAATACCACACTAGGTGCATTCCCAAAAATGATTATAGAAAAAGGGAAAGAATCTATATGTTCTAAAATATTTATAGTAGATCCCTTTGTGTTGGCAAAGAATTAGAAATTGTGGCAATGCCCATCAATTGGGGAATAGCTGAACACATAATGATTGTGAAATACTGCTGTGCTATAAGAAAAGCTGAGCTCAATAATATTTTTAAAATGGATAGAGTTGCATAAAATAATGAAGAGTGAAATGAGCAGAACCAAGAGAGCATTGAATACACACACACACACATACACAAATATTTTGTAGCCATATTCAGGGGAAGGAAGAAAAAAGAAAATTACATGATATACACATATACATATATACACACATATATACAAACCAACATACACACAATACCATATATACACAAATATATATATATGTATATAGCTAGATAGATATGTATATACAAATACATATGCATAGGCATCTATAATCATATACATATATGCACATGTACATTCCTATGCAGCTATGTCCTCTGTTTCTCTGAAGATGGATGACATCTTTCTTCATAAGTCCAAATCTTTCCATATTTTTATAACTCCACCAACTCATCACTTCTTAAACCCCTGCAATATTCCAGCCTTATATTGCCTAGTTATTTTACATAGTATAAAACAATATTGATTTATGTGACCGTCATGTAATAGTTACCCATTTTTTGTTTTTTGATTAAATCTATTTTAGCTTTAACTTTGTCTGAGATCAATAATTACTACTTTTCTTACATAATAAATTCTACTGCTTATCTTTATTATTATATTTGTATGTATCTCATATTTCCTAAACCTCCTAACTCCTCTACTTTACTTCTACCTGTTACCGTGCATTCCTGTTACTTTGTCTGATCACCTCCTAGAATCTCTTCCTTATCCTCTCCCCTTACCCTATCCCACTTTATCCCATTCTCATTAATCTACACAATTTAGTCTGTTGTGTTAATCTACATACCTTTCTAATTGCCACTCCTATTATACTATTCCTTCCTTCTCTTTTTTTTTATAAATTTAAAAGACTTTTATTTTCTCCTAAATGTCTATGTTGTTCTCACTTTAACTTGATCTGATACAAGTATTCCCTCTTAAAAATGCCTCCCTTATCCTCTCCTCCCTTCCTATCCCTTTACTATCTTATTTCTTTGTGAATTTTGAAGACTTTTATACCCTTATAAATTTACATATATTGTTCCTTCTCTAACAGATTTCTACCAAGAGTAGAGGTCCAGAACTATGAGCTCTCTTCCCCCATCTAATTCCTCTGTGTCAGGTCTTCCTCTCACACTTCATTTGAATAAGATAATTACTCTTTTTTACCTTTTCCTCCTCAGTTTTACTTTTTAGAATCACATCACACTTAGCTCTACCCCAATCTTTCTTTAGAATCACTCAATTACTCATGACAATCTTAGATTTAGAGTTTACATTTCCACATATAAAATATAAACAGTTTGTCCTTATTTAGTCCCTTATAATTAGTCTCTGATGCTTACCTTATGTTTCTCTTGCATCTTGTATGTCAAATTTTATATTAAGTTTTACAACAAAATCCTGAATGTCTGGCAACTTTTTGATATCTTTTTGTTGTTGCTCAGTATTATATTTAATTTGCTAGGTATATTATTTTCAGTCATAGACCCAGTTTTTTCCTCTCTTTTTTTGGTTCTTCAATAGTGTTCCAAGAACTGCAGTCTTTTAAGGTGGCCACTGTGAGGTCTTTTGTGATTCTAATTGTCCCCATCATATTCAATTTTTTTTCTTGTTGCTGATAAAATTTTCTCTTTGCTCTGGGGGGTTTCAGAAATTAGCTATGATATTCACATAGTTTCAAGTGGTGATTGATGGATTTTTTCCCATTTCTACTTTCCCCTCTTGTTATAATACTTCAGAACAGTTTTCTTTAATTATATCTCATGTTATTGTACCAAGTTCTTTTTTTTTTAATTGTAGCTTTCAGGTAGTCTGATTATTTTTATGCTTTTTTCTTCTTGACCTGCTCTCCAGATCAGTTGTTTTTCTTATGATATATCTCACAATTTATTCAGTTTTTTTTCATTCGTTATATTTTTGTTTTGTTATTTCTTGGTCTCTTATAGCTTTACTAGTTTCACCTTCCCAGTTCTAATTTTTAAGTAGTCATTTTCTTCCTTAAAATTCTGCATCTCCTTTTCCAGTTGGTTGACTTTTTTTTTCATAATCTTGTTTTTCTTGGGTTGGTCTTCTTCTAAAAATATTCCTTAATGTATATTATTTGATTTATAAAATATTTGTTGAGTTCTTCCATGAATTCTTTTGGGGGAGATTACCATTTGATATTACTCTTTGGGAGTAGGAGAGACTTTCTTTGCATCAGTATCCTCCTCTGAAGATGAACCCTGGTCTTTATTATTTCTATAGTAACACTTTATGGTTGGGTTCTTTCTCCTTTATCTGATCTTTTTTTTTCCCAAAAATGTAATCACCTTTAGTCTTGGGATGTAAAAGATGATGCCTTTTGCCTGAGGTCTGCCTTCAATTCTCTCCTCTTGTCTGAAACTGAAACCAGAACTCAGTCCTCCTGTAAGTGCCCACAACTACCAATGTCTCTGCCCCATGCTTCTGCACTCACTGAATGTGTGCTGGTTCCTTCTCAATAGATTCAAAATCTCCTAAGTGACATATTAATAAAATCTAAAAAAAAGTTTGACTTAATCATTTACATAGGAAAAATAAAAATGGACAATCCATCCAGAGTATGGTATGTGGATGGAAGGTCTCTGAGAGTTAATCCAGAAGTATATAGATCTTGTGAAAGACTACCAAAATGAACTAGGTTCAGAATTGGGAAAGGGATACTTTTTAAAATGACCAATCGAGATTCTCTTTTAAATAAAGACCTATTCAAAGTATATGAACAGACAATTTTCAGATGAAGAAATTGAAATCATTTCTAGTCATATGAAAAGGTGCTCCAAACCAATATTGATCAGAGGAATGCAAATTCAGACAACTCTGAGTTCATATTTAAAGTGATCTAACAAAAATTGCCTTCCCCCTAGTTAGTTTATCCATAATTTGTTCTTTGGGCTGCTAGAGGGTTAGATTAGTAAAATAAGACCTGCTGAATTGCAAACCTGAATTGATAGTGACTATTCATTACCCTCCAGCCACCTAAAAAGAAATGCTGATCATTCTTGAAAACAATTTGGAACAGCCTCCCTCCCCAATCCAACCAATTACTAATTAATCATTAAAAATAATGTATAGGTAATTGTTAATGTAATTATCTCTAATCTTGGGATGTGGAGGATGATGCCTCTGACCTCAGGTCCTTCTTCAGTTTTCCCTTCTTGTCTGGAACTGAAACTAGAACTCAGTTCTGTAAGTGCCCACAGCCATTAATGTGTCTGCCCCAATGTTGTCTTTGACTCAACAATACCATTCATTCTTAAGACTAAGCCTAAAAAATAGATACATGGGGAGGGGGAAACTATTAAGTCCAAAAATATTTATAACATCTCTTTTTTTGTAGTGGAAAAGAACTGAGACTTAATGCAACACACATTGTTTGGGAAGTGACTGAACAAATTTTGGTATATGAATGTATATGTATTCTAATATTATTGTAAGAGACAGTCTCAGAGAAATCTAGAAGACTTGGATGAAATAACCCAGTGTGTAGTAAATGGAGCCAGAAGAACCATCTGTACAGTAATGATGTTACAAAGATGAATAACTTTGAAAGATTAAAGAATTGTAATCAATGCAATGATGCACCACAATTTGAAGGTTTCTGATGGTGTTTGTTGCTCACCTTCTAAGAGAAGGGTGGAGGATTCTGGGTATGAGATGGGACATATTTTTGAATATGACCAATAATGGACATTCTTTTAAACATGCATATCTGTTACAAAGGCTTTTTTTCCTTTTCTTTTTTTCCCAGAGCAGGGAGTTGAGTTAATTAGCAGGGGGAGAAGATAAATTTAGGTTAGTTGAAATAATAAATAAGCAACTTTGGAATAATTGATAATTATGTTATTAGGTGCTTCCTGATAAATTCTGTTGCTCTAGTGATCAGCACAAACTTTAATGGTGTTTTGTTGATTAATCTTACTGCAGTAGAGTAGGCAGTACACATATTTGATAAATGAATAAATGTGTATTGTAACAATGAACAAATGAATCCACTCTCTAGATTACTAATGATAACTTTGTTTCAATTAACTAAAAGTATTTTTCAAGTGTCTTCCTCATGGTTTCATGGAAATCAAAAGAATCACACTCATCCCTTTCAAAGGTAACGTGAAGTATCAAAATGAAATAATTACAGCAATATTATATATCGACAAAAACAGACACTGCCTTCTTCAAGGTCTTTTTGGGTCCCTAGATGAAAGGCTTATGAGTCTATTTCAGAAATAAAACTAGTTTCTGTTGCAGAAATTTATTGATGCATTGTTGAAATTTATGGAATGAACATTTCCATTTGACATTTAATTCACCTGTCATTTATTAAATATCTAACATAGTCCTGTACTTGTTTCATGTGGATGTTTTGTTCTGTTTTTTTTCCTCCCCATTTAGATTGTAAGCTCTTTAAGGAAAAAAAAGACAATTTCATGTTTGGTTGGGTTTTTTTGAGATCACTTATGGGGCTTGGTGTATTCTTTAGCAAAATGAGACATTAAAAAATATTTGTATAAAAGTATTGCTACTCCTGGGCCCAAGCAGCTGGGCCACTATGTTCTTTTCTTCTACTCTTAGGTACCTGTGTTACTGGAATCATACTAATAGTGCCAAGGTTCAGACTTGGCAGTTTGATCACTTAAAACTTGTGCCAAGCCCTTTTGTCTCTCTGACTATTGCAAGGGCATGTGGGTAAATCCTAAATGTAAAAGTTTACACTGAAAATTTAACAATAGGTTTTCTCCAGCTGGTTGGAACTGGTTCCAACACATCCTGATTCTTCAAACTTTCACCTTGCAACCCTGGGAAATTTATTAAAAGTTCACATTTGGCTTATGTCTAGGGTCTCCCCCAAAAGGGTATCCATTGTACCATAGAAATTGAGTATAGGATTAGTACTTATTTCTTATTTTCTTCCATATAAACTCAATAGTAAACACAAAGGGCTTTCAGAAGCAAGTATTAACAAAGACTGAAAACAGGATAGAGTAGCATTTAACCGTTGTTATACTTTCCCAATAGGATGAGCCTCAAATATCAGAATGTGAAAGTTCGTAAGACTGCTGAATAGGAATTTCATGTTTCACCTTAGCTTTGTATTATCCAAAAACACTCTCATGGTCTTTTGGCAAATCAGCTCAAGAATTAAGTTCCTACCCCATTGGTAGTCAGTCTTTCTAACACAGGTATTTCCCTTGCTATCAGTCAGCTCCAAATAAGAAATGTAGGCATTGAAGCTGGGACTTCTCAAACTCATGAGGTTGTCTCCAAGGCTGTATATATCTATCTGGGGAATATTGTGTGGTCATTTATAATCACCAAAGAAATAGAAAAGAAAGTCTGTGTTCTAAAAGTTTAGGCTCAAATTCACTTAGCTGAACTCCCTGTTTTTGCTGCTATGTGGAGACTATTATTGATGTGCTTCTAGGATGGAGAAGGACTGCATGACTCTTCCCCAACTCATGCTAGTTTAGGAGTTGAAGGAAAATAGCAAGTCTGGCTCTTCCTTTTGTTTAAACTGATACTGCTCAACTTATCCTTTCACAGAGCAAAGGGACTGATAGGGTGTTGTTTCATTTTTCCAAAATGCTCAAGTCCTTAAGCACTGAGTAAACACATGTGGATGTCCAAGAAGCCTGTACTTCTGTTCTTCACATTTTCCAAGACAAACAGTCCTAGTTGTGTTCATCAATTAATCACTTTCAACTGTTTCTGTTAAGTAAAATGCTACCATGATTCTAGAGTATGATACACACATATTTGCACACATATGCTTGTAGTACATGTATGCATAAACATGCATGTATACACATATATTAATACATGTATGTAATTTGGAATTACTGATTTTGTAAAAGGTTTTGATTTCCAAAATCCCTTGGACCCACGACAAACTTATTTCTAAAACCTAGATCCACCCCATGTGAATTAATTTATCTTCTGAAGAACTGTTTTAATACTTTGTAGACTTAATTCCTAGGAACTAGAACTAGTGTCCTAGTTCCTGTTCTAGTTTTTATGGCCATAATAAAAGAGAACAGAGAATAAAGTGTTAAAATGTACCAGTACAGCTTATAAGAGCTATAGCATTTTAGGAGACTGGGAGAAATCAATGAAGCTCATCAGAGTCAGAGTAATAGAATGCTGTCCTCTAGACATGGAATGTATTTTCTCTTCCTCTCTCTTTCTTACTAGTCCTAACTTTCTTTGAGGCTCAGCTCAGTGGTTACCAACTACAGAGAGGTTTTCCTGATATACTTTCTGCTACTCACATTACCATGTACATGCCTGTTTACATGTTTTGTTAACTCAGTAGAATATTAATTCCTCGGTGACAGGGTCAATTTGTCTTTTTTAAATGCCCCAAACCTATTATGGCGTTTAGCACAAATTAGATGCTTGATAAATGATTTTTGGAATGGACTAGCCTCTATTGAAGGTTTAGATTGGATGGGGAAAGGCTTCTTAAAGAAGATGAGGTAGATTTTTAATTATAGATTTTAGATAAATATAATGGGCACAAGAAAGCAACTCAAGTAGAAGAACAATGTAATTGAACATTTAGAGGCAACTAGCTCTCATGAAACAGTGAGGAAAAAGCCTGATCAAGGCAAAGAGGACAACTGTTTAGGAACAAGAAAGTTAGCTAAGTGAAGTGGGTTTCAGGTTACAGAGGCAGACAAAGACATTTAGGTTGTAATGTCATAAGGTATAAGAATCACTGAGCCTAAACTCTTCATTTACATATGGAGAAATGATAGTCACTCTTCCTTTAATCCTTACATTTTATAAAATACTTTCTTCACAATGACCTTATAAGGTAGTGAATGAAAGAATTATTATTCCCATTTTGCAGATGAAAAAACTGAAACCTAAAAAGAAAAAAAAAAAAACTCCATCTTTCAATGTAGAAGAGGGGCTATCATTGGGAAAAAAAACAAAAATGAGATCTAGGCTCCCAGTCCATGTCTAATCAATATCATCTAGCCCATATAATTTGTTTTACTTTCTCCCCATAGCCCAATATGATATATATATACACACACATATAAATACATATATACTTGTAGTATATGTATATACATGCAGGTATACATATATCTATACATATCTGTAGTAAACAGCTTTGGGACTGGTGGGTTCTCCCTCATTGAAGGTTTTCAAGCTAGGATCAGAATAATTATTTCCAACTTATCCCATTAATATCTTTTTTGTAGGTTTATTTGTTTTGGCATGTTCTCTCTCCCATTAAACTGTGAGACTTTGAGAATAAGGATTGTCTTTTATATCTCTTTCTAATTCCAGTGCTTAAATCAAAGTATTTGCACTTTTAGTCATTTTTTTCAGTCTTTTCCAACTTTCTATGACCCACTTTGAAGTTTTATTGGTAGATACAGTAGAGTAGTTTTCCTTTTGCTCTTCATTTTATTCTATAGTTGAGGAAATGAGGCAAACAGAATTAAGTAACTTGTCTAGAGTCACACAGCCAGTAAATGTTTGGGATTACATTTGAACTCATGAAGATGAGTCTTTCTTATTTCAAGCCTAGAGTTCTATCCACTAAATCACCTAGCTGCCCTCATACATAGCAAGAACTTAATAAATGTTTATTGACTGACTGCCTATAACACACATATATAACACATCCCATTAAAACTAAGTGTTTTAATGGGATGTGTTATATAGTAGTATTCCTTTCAGGAATAGATTAGACTCTGAAGATGAAATCCATCCCAACTTTAAATTTCCATGATTCTATAATATTGGCAAAAAATTTTTTTATCATTCCAAACAAACATATGAACACACACATAGTGGGAGAAGGGAAAAAAAAACCTCAAAAGTCTTTAATATTTATAAAAATGTCCAACAATGTTCTGGTTTTTTTGGGAAAACACAATTTCTCATGATAATCCCTAGCTTTGTGCCTTTCCCTTTAATTGTTTCTGGATCAAGCTAGCAAATCCACTTAAGCTGAATAAATACCAGAGGTGATAAGAATCCATCAGTGCACTTCTCCATACCAAAGCCCAAAGACCTGGCTCAAGAAGAGGTTGGGTCAGCAGCAGGACCAGCAGGAGCAACAGCAGCAGCAGCCGCCCCCCTCCCTCCCTAGTCACCCTGTTTATGGAGCATTACTCCAACAGAAGATACTTTCCATTGCAGCCTTGCCCCAAAAGACTGGTTGATGGAAGAGCACAGTTCTTTGTTCAGCATGACTATAAGCTGTGCCTGATCTGGGCCTGGAAGGCTGTGGTGGAAGCACTTTTTGAGAGTTCAATTAATAAGGTTTCCTAGAAGCTGCCAAAGTCCAGCTACAGTAATTATCTGGTGAGTTTGCTGAATCAGCTAATATAGGCTTCCCCAGTCCTGTTGCTAATTAGACTCCAGCCTCTCATCTTGTTAATAAGCTTCCAGTTCATTTGCATGCATAAAAGAGGGTGGAGGAAAGAAGAAACAATTCACCTTCAACATGTGGCCTTTTTTATTATTAAAATATGCAATCTTTTATTCTGCCTCAGACATCTGTTTGTATTGTATACTATGAAAAGCCTGGAAATGAATTTGGTTACTCATTGTCAATTTCACCTTTATGTTTTCTTCCTCCTTCTCTATCATTCTTCGCTTCTTCTTTCTCCATTAGGCAGATAGATGAGATGATGAGCTAGTATGATTAGCAAAGCATTTAAATCACCAGAATGTTAAAAATGTTAAAACTAGAAGGGCTATTAGAGATCACTTGGAGTAACTACTTTATTTTACAGATGAGACAAGGCTCAGAAAGTCAGTTGACTTGGTCAAAGTCACACCCATGACTACTTAGAGTCAGAACTAGAATACAGATTCCCTATCTTCCAGTGTCTTTCTTACCTTATTGCATTCTGGTTCTGTATCACACATATGGAATCATGTGGATTAAATCATTTGATGACAATATCTTATCATCAGATATTGGTCTCTTTACTTCCCTTCTCTTATACCTCAGAGAAAGAGCTATATGAATACAGCCTCTTCAGTCCTATAGCTGAAAAGTATTCTTTATGCAGCATTGAAATACTTTCCTCTTGTGGGTAAAATACAGCACTTATTCGCATGACATATTTTAGCTTTGTCTTCCTGGGAAAGAGAAGAAAGCAAAAGATAACTGGTAAATCCATTGTATACTTAGTTAGGAAGCTATTGACTGGGAAGGTTGTAAAGGAAGAAAACATGATTTTTTTCTTATTTTTTGGGGGTGATATTTACTTGAGAAAAAGGAGAGGATTGGACGGTTTTATATTTATTCAAAATACTAAAATGTTTTCTATTATAGGTATATAGTGTAAATAGAGAATATGTTATACATAAACAATTATGCATACATACAGGTACATGACGAAATATTTCTGCAAAATTATAATCTTTTTGATGTGATCTTTCCAATTCTGCAAATCATAACCTATCCATTCCCCATCCCAAACCCATCTTGTGTGACCCTTGTCTGTGTTCTCCCATAAGCTTGCAGTAGGAAATCCATTCAAAGTACTAGGTATCTCTTGCAATGATTTTTTTTTATACTGTGGAGCATATGATCTATCCACTGGTTATATATACTTTACACTTGTGATACGATTGAAATTTTCTTTTTCACCCACATTTCTTACTTGACATCTCTTGCTCTGTTTCTCTTTTGTAATTTCTTGATTGTACTATACTACATGATGCTCACACTCACTCTCTATTGCCCCTTGATGATACTCAATTTAAATTTTTCAAAGGCAGTATAATTCTATAAAGATATAGATGAATATGCATATAAACAACATGCATGTCTTTTGTGTGTACATGCATATTGGATATGTGTAAACATGTGTATGTATACACACATACACACACACATATATTTCAGACTGGAATTGGTCCCAGCAGGGCTTTTGTTCATTTCTTTTTTATGTGAGTATATTTATTATGTATATGCATATATAATATGCATACACACATACACATACCACACACACATTTTTCCATTTATATGTAAAGCAATTTTTTTATATTAAAAAAATTTTAAGTTCTAGATTCTGTTCCTTCTTTCCTCTCCACCTCTCCCATTGAGAAAGCACATGTGAAATTATGCAAAACATCTCCATAAAAGCCATTTTGCAAAAGAAAACATAAATCTTTCCTCCCAAAGAAAAAATCTTAAGAAAAATAAAGTTTTTTAAAAAGTATTCTTCAATCTGTATGTAGACACAATCAGTTCTTTCTCTGGGTTTTGATAGCATTTTTCATTTCAGAGTAATCTTAAATCATTTTATTGGAGAGAACAGCAAAGTCATTCATAGCTGATAATCTCACAGCATTGCTATTATTTCTACACAGTACAATTCATTTTGCATGAACTCGTGAAGGATTTTCCAGGTTTTTCTGGGAGCATCCTGTTCATTTCTTATAGAACAATAGTATTCCATCATAATCACATACCACAATATATTCACCCATTCACCAATTGATGGGTATCCCCTCAGTTTCGGTTTCTTTTCTCTGAGAAAATAGTTGCTAAAATTATTTTAATACATATAGGTCTTTTTCCTTTTTAAAAAAAATCACTTTTGGAATTCATGCCTAGTAGTGGTATTGTTAGGTCAAAGGATATGCATGATTGTATAGCCCTTTGAGCATAGTTCATATCTCTCGATCACTTTTCTTTCTTTTTTTTTTTTTTGCTATAATCTTTTATTTTATTTTATTTTTTTATTAAAGCTTTTTATTTGTATAACATATGTATGGGTAGTTCCCCAGCATTGATCTTTACAAAGCTTTCCATTACAACTTTTGCCCCCAGTCCCCTCCCCTCCCCTAGATGGCAGGAAGTCCACTACATGTTAATAATGTTGAAATACTTGACAAGTTGTGCAAGAAAAATCCTATCTACAAGAAAAAAAAGAAAACCAGAGAAAGGCAACACAATGCAAGCAAACCTCAATAGAGAGCATGAAAATGTTATGTTGTGGTCCATATTTCATATCCCTCTCTCTGGGTGTATATGGTTTTCTTCAATGAACAATTGGAACTGGTTCGAGATAATTCTTTGTTGAAGAGAGCCATGTCCATCAGAATTGATCATCATGTAATACTGTTGTTGCTGTGTATAATGATCTCCTGGTTCTGCTCGTTTCACTCAGCATCAGTTCATGCAAGTCTCTCCAGGCCTCTCTGAAATCGTCCTGCTGGTCGTTTCTTACAGAGCAATAATATTCCATAACATTCATATACCATAATTTATTCAGCCACTCTCCAATTGATGGACATCCCTTCAGTTTCCAGTTTCTAGCCACTACAAAAAGGGCTGCCACAAACATTCTTGCACAGGTGGGTCCCTTTCCCTCCTCTAAGATCTCTTTGGGATATAGACTCAATAGTAACACTTCTGGGTCAAAGGGTATGCACAGTTTGATAACTTTTTGGGCATAGCTCCAAATTGCTCTCCAGAATGGTTGGATCCGTTCACAGTTCCACCAACAATGTATTAGTGTCCCAGTTTTCCCACATCCCCTCCAACATTCATCGTTATCTTTTCCTGTCATTTTAGCCAATCTGACAGGTGTGTAGTGGTACCTCAGAGTTGTCTTAATTTGCATTTCTCTAATCAATAGTGATTTGGAGCAACTTTTCATATGACTAGAGATGGTTTTAATTTCATCATCTGAAAATTGTCTGTTCATATCCCTTGACCACTTATCTATTGAAGAGTGGCTTGAATTCTTATATATATGAGATAATTCTCTCTATATTTTAGAAATGAGGCCTTTATCAGAACCATTAAATATAAAGATGATTTCCCAATTTAATGCTTCCCTCCTAATCTTGTCTGCATTAGTTTTATTTGTACAGAAACTTTTAAACTTAATATAATCAAAATTATCCATCTGGTGTTCAATTAGGTGTTCCAGATCTTCTTTGGACATAAATTTATTCCATCTCCACAGGTCTGAGAGGTAAACTATATTACATTCCTCTAATTTGCTTACAAAATCACTCTTTATATCTAGATCTTGAACCCATTTAAATCTTATCTTGGTATGTGGTGTTAGGTATGGGTCAAGCCCTAATTTCTTCTACACTAGTTTCCAGTTTTCCCAGCAGGTTTTGCCGAATAGTGAGTACTTATCCCAAAAGCTGGGGTCTTTGGGTTTATCAAACACTAAATTGTTAAGGTTATTGCCTAGATTGTCCTGATAACCTATCCAATGCCACTGATTGACTGCTCTATTTATTAGCCAGTACCAAATGGTTTTGATGACCACTGCTTTATAATATAGCTTTAGATCTGGTACAGCAAGGCCACCTTCATCGGCCTTTTTCTCATTAATCCCCTTGAAATCCTTGACCTTTTGTTCTTCCAAATGAACTTTGCTACTATTTTTTCTAGATCTGTAAAATAGTTTCTTGGGAGTTTGATTGGTATGGCACTAAATAAGTAAATTAGTTTGGGTAGTATTGTCATTTTTATTATATTCGCTCGGCCTACCCATGAGCACTTAATGTTTTTCCAATTGACGAGGTCTGATTTTATTTGTGTGGAAAGTGTTTTGTAGTTTAATTCATATAGTTTCTGACATTTTCTTGGCAGATAGATTCCCAAATATTTTATGCTATCATCCGTTATTCTGAATAGAATTTCTTTTTCTTTCTCTTGCTGCTGAACTTTGTTGGTGATATATAAAAATGCTGATGATTAATGTGGATTAATTTTGAATCCTGCCACTTTGCTAAAGTTGTGAATTGTTTCTAGTAGTTTTTTAGTTGAGTCTCTAGGGTTCTCTAAGTATACCATCATGTCATCTGCAAAGAGTGATAATTTGGTTTCTTCATTACCTACTGTGATTACTTTTATCTCTTTTTCTTCTCTTATTGCTAAAGTTAACATTTCTAATACAATATTAAATAGTAATGGTGACAGTGGGCAGCCTTATTTCACTCCTGATCTTACTGGGAATGGTTTTAGTTTGTCTCCATTACATATGATGCTTGCTGATGGTTTTAAATAGATGCTACTGATCGTTTTAAGGAAAAGCCCATTTATTCCTATACTCTCTAGTGTTTTTAATAGGAAAGGATGTTGGATTTTATCAAATGCTTTTTCTGCATCTATTGAGATAATCATATGGTTTTTGTTAGTTTGGTTATTAATATAATTAATTATGCTGATAGTTTTTCTAATATTGAACCAGCCCTGCATCCCTGGTATAAATCCTACTTGGTCATAGTGTACTATCCTGGGGATGACTTTTTGTAATCTCATTGCTAATATCTTATTTAAAATTTTTGCATCAATATTCATTAGGGAAATTGGTCTATAGTTTTCTTTCTCTGTTTTCACCCTACCTGGTTTAGCTATCAGCATTGCATCGGTCTCATAGAAGGAATTTGGCAGTATACCTTCTGTCCCTATTTTCTCAAATAGTTTGTATAGTATTGGAATTAATTGTTCTTTAAATGTTTGGTAGAATTCACATGTAAATCCATCTGGCCCTGGAGATTTTTTCTTAGGGAGCTGGTTAATAGCTTGTTCTATTTCTTTTTCTAATATGGGGCTATTTAAATAATTTATATCCTCTTCTGTTAACCTGGGCAATCTATATTTTTGTAGATGTTCCTCCATTTCATTTAGATTATCAAACTTACTGGCCTAAAGTTGGGCAAAGTAACTCCTAATTATTGCTCTAATTTCCTCTTCATTGGAGGAAAGTTCTCCCTTATCATTCTTGAGACTAACAATTTGATTTTCCTTTTTCCTTTTTCTTATCAAATTAACTAAAGGCTTATCTATTTTGTTGGTTTTTTCATAGAACCAACTCAGTTTTATTTATTAATTCAATAGTTTTCTTATTTTCAATTTTATTAATTTCTCCTTTTATTTTTAGAATTTTCAATTTGGTATTTAATTGAGGGTTTTTAATTTGTTCTTTTTCTAGTTTTTTAATAAGCCCAATTCATTGATCTTTTCTTTCTCTATTTTATGCAAATAAGCATCTAGAGATATAAAATTGCCCCAATAACCGCTTTGGCCGTATCCCACAAATTTTGGTATGTTGTCTCCTTATTGTCATTCTCCTGGATGAAATTATAGATTGTGTCTGTGATTTGCTCTTTAACCCATTCATTCTTCAGGATTAGATTATTTAATTTCCAATTAACTTTTGGTTTATTTTCTCCTGGCCTTATATTGCATGTGACTTTTATTGCATCATGATCTGAAAAAGATGCATTTACAATTTGTGCCTTTCTGCATTTGATTTTGAGGTTTTTATGCCCTAACACATGGTCAATTTTTGTATAGGTTCCATGGACTGCTGAGAAAAAAGTAAATTTCCTACTGTCTCCATTCAACTTTCTCCATAGATCTATCATACCTAACTTTACTAACAATTGGTTTATCTCCCTAGTTTCTTTCTTGTTTATTTTGTGGTTTGATTTATCTAATTCTGAGAGAGCAAGGTGGAGATCACCCACTAGTATAGTTTGGCTATCTATTTCTTCTTGCATCTCTCTTAATTTCTCCCCTAGGAATTTGGATGCTATTGCACTTGGTGCATATATATTTAGTATTGATATTGCTACATTATCTATGGTACCCTTTAATAAAATATAGTTTCCTTCCTTATCTCTTTTGATTAGATCTATCTTGGCTTTTACTTGATCTGAGATAAGGATTGCTACCCCTGCTTTTTTTTTTTTTGTTCACCTGAAGCA
>JAJPUD010002906.1:91706-141348 GCA_023553655.1 Myrmecobius fasciatus
TAATGAGTATTGTGTAAATATTACTCTCAATATATTGGGCTCTAAAAGAGTGTATCAGACACATTTGATTTCAGGGAAAAACTTGGCCCTCTGTATAGGGAAGTAGGAGGGAAAGGAGGAAAAGAAAGGGATAAATTAATAGAAGGATTAGGGGAAAGGTGTAAAAAAGAGGTAGGATTCTAAAGGGGGAGGACTGTTAGAGGGAGGTGGTCATCAAAAACAAAATACTGGGGAGGGGGGGAAGGGAGTAAGGGGAAAGGGAAGAGAAAAATATAACTTTGGGTAAATAAGATGGCAGGAAATATAGATATAGGCATTTTTAACTATGAATGTGAATGGGATGAACTCTCCCATAAAACAGAAATGGATAGCGGACTGGATTAAAAGCCAGAATCCTACAATATGTTGTTTACAAAAAACACATCTAAAACATAGAGATACATACAGAGTGAAGGTAAAGGGCTGGAGCAGAATCTTTTATGCTTCAAGTGAACAAAAAAAAGCAGGGGTAGCAATCATTATCTCAGATCAAGTAAAAGCAAAAATAGATCTAATTAAAAGAGATAAGGAAGGAAACTATATTTTACTAAAGGGTACCATAGACAATGAAGCGGTATCAATACTAAACATATATGCACCAAGTGGTATAGCATCCAAATTCCTAGAAAATAAACTAACAGAGATGCAAGGAGAAATAGACAGTAATACTATACTAGTGGGGGATCTCAACCTTTCTCTCTCAGAATTAGATAAATCAAACCACAAAATAAATAAGAAAGAAGTTAGGGAGATAAACAAAATGTTAGAAAAGCTAGGTATGACAGATCTCTGGAGGAAATTGAATGGTGATAGAAGGGAGTATACTTTTTTCTCAGGGGCTCATGGAACTTATACGAAAATTGACCATGTTTTAGGGCATAAAAACCTCAAAATCAAATGCAGAAAAGCAGAAATAGTAAATGTATCCTTTTCAGGTCATGATGCAATAAAACTCACATGTAATATAAGGCCAGGAGACAATAGACCAAAAGTTAATTGGAAATTAAATAATCTAATCCTGAAGAATGAATGGGTGAAAGAGCAAATTATAGACACAATCAATAATTTCATCCAGGAAAACGACAATAATGAGACAACATACTAAAATTTGTGGGATACGGCCAAAGCGGTTATAAGGGGTAACTTTATATCTCTAGATGCTTATTTGCATAAAATAGAGAAAGATCAATGAATTAGGGTTACAATTTAAAAAACTAGAAAAAGAGCAAATTAAAAACCCTCAATTAAATACCAAATTGGAAATTCTAAAAATAAAAGGTGAGATTAATAAAATTGAAAATAAGAAAACTATTGAATTAATAAATAAAACTAAGAGTTGGTTTTATGAAAAAACCAACAAAATAGATAAGCCTTTAGTTAATTTGATCAGAAAAAGCAAAGAGGAAAATCAAATTGTTAGTCTCAAGAATGATAAGGGAGAACTTTCCTCCAATGAAGAGGAAATTAAAGTAATAATTAGGAGTTACTTTGCCCAACTTTATGCCAGTAAGTTTGATAATCTAAATGAAATGGAGGAATATCTACAAAAATATAGATTGCCCAGGTTAACAGAAGAGGAAATAAATTATTTAAATAGCCCCATTTTAGAAAAAGAAATAGAACAAGCTATTAATCAACTCCCTAAGAAAAAATCTCCAGGGCCAGATGAATTCACATGTGAATTCTACCAAACATTCAAAGAATAATTAATTTCAATACTATACAAACTATTTGAAAAAATAGGGACAGAAGGTATACTACCAAATTCCTTCTATGATACAGATATGGTGCTGATAGCTAAACTAGGTAGGGTGAAAACAGAGAAAGAAAACTATAGACCAATTTCCCTAATGAATATTGATGCAAAAATTTTAAATAAGATTTTAGCAACGAGATTACAGAAAATTATCTCCAGGATAATACATCTTGATGAAGTAGGATTTATACCCGGAATGCAGGGCTGGTTCAATATCAGGAAAACTATCAGCATAATCAATTATATTAATAACCAAAATAATAAAAGCCATATGATTATCTCCATAGATGCAGAAAATGCATTTGATAAAATCCAACACCCATTCCTATTAAAAACACTAGAGAGTATAGGAATAAATAGGCTTTTCCTTAAAATGATTAGTAGCATCTACTTGAAACCATCAGCAAGCATCATATGTAATGGAGACAAACTAGAACCATTCCCAATAAGATCAGGAGTGAAACAAGGCTGCCCACTGTCACCATTACTATTTAATATTGTATTAGAAATGTTAGCCTTAGCAATAAGAGAAGAAAAAGAGATAAAAGGAATCAGAGTAGGTAATGAAGAAACCAAATTATCACTCTTTGCAGATGACATGATGGTATACTTAGAGAACCCTAGAGACTCAACTAAAAAACTACTAGAAACAATTCACAACTTTAGTAAAGTTGCAGGATTCAAAATAAATCCACATAAATCATCAGCATTTTTATATATCACCAACAAAGTTCAGCAGCAAGAGAAAGAAAAAGAAATTCTATTCAGAATAACGGATGATAGCATAAAATATTTGGGAATCTATCTGCCAAGAAAATGTCAGAAACTATATGAATTAAACTACAAAACACTTTCCACACAAATAAAATCAGACTTCGTCAATTGGAAAAACATTAAGTGCTCATGGGTAGGCCGAGCGAATATAATAAAAATGACAATACTACCCAAACTAATTTACTTATTTAGTGCCATACCAATCAAACTCCCAAGAAACTATTTTACAGATCTAGAAAAAATAGTAGCAAAGTTCATTTGGAAGAACAAAAGGTCAAGAATTTCAAGGGAATTAATGAAAAAAAAAAGACAGATGAAGGTGGCCTTGCTGTACCAGATCTAAAACTATAGTATAAAGCAGTGGTCATCAAAACCATTTGGTACTTGCTGAGAAATAGAACAGTCGATCAATGCCATAGGATAGGATATCAAGAGAAGCCAGGTAATAACGTTAGCAATTTAGTGTTTGATAAACCCAAAGACCCCAGCTTTTGTGATAAGTACTCACTGTTTGGCAAAAACTGCTGGGAAAATTGGAAACTAGTGTGGAAGAAATTAAAGCTGGACCCACACCTAACACCGAACACCAAGATAAGATCTAAATGGTTTCATGATCTAGATATAAAGAGTGATATTATAACCAAATTAGAGGAACATAGGATAGTTTACCTCTCAGACCTGTGGAGATGGAATAAATTTATGTCCAAAGAAGATCTGTAACTCTTAATTGAACACCAGATAGATAATTTTGATTATATTAAGTTAAAAAGTTTCTGTACAAACAAAACTAATGCAGACAGGATTAGGAGGGAAGCATTAAATTGGGAAATCATCTTTACATTTAAGTGTTCTGATAAAGGTCTCATCTCTAAGATATATAGAGAATTGTCTCATATTTATAAGAATTCAAGCCATTCTCCAATTGATAAATGGTCAAAGGATATGAACAAACAATTTTCAGATGATGAAATTAAAACTATTTTTAATCATATGAAAAATGCTCCAAATCACTATTGATCAGAGAAATGCAAATGAAGACAACTCTGAGGTACCACTACACACCTGTCAGATTGGCTAAAATGACAGGAAAAGATAATGATGAATGTTGGAGGGGATGTGGGAAGACAGGGACACTGATGCATTGTTGGTGGAGCTGTGAATGGATCCAACCATTCTGGAGAGCAATTTGGAGCTATGCTGAAAAAGTTATCAAACTATGCATACCCTTTGACCCAGCAGTGTTTCTATTGGGCTTATATCCCAAAGAAATCATAAAAGAAGGAAAGGGACCCACATGTGCAAGAATGTTTGTGACAGCTCTTTTTGTAGTGGCTAGAAACTGGAAACTGAATGGATGCCCATCAATTGGAGAGTGGCTGAATAAATTATGGTATATGAATGTTATGGAATATTATTTCTCTGTGAGAAACGACCAGCAGGACGATTTCAGAGAGGCCTGGAGAGACTTGCATGAACTGATGCTGAGTGAAATGAGCAGAACCAGGAGATCTTTATACACGGCAACAACAATACTATATGAGGATCAGTTCTAAGGGACATGACTCTCTTCAACAATGAAATGCTTCAAACCAATTCCAATTGTTCGGTGAAGAAAGCCATATACACCCAGAGAGAGGGATGTGAAATGTGGACCGCAACATAACATTTTCATGTTCTCTATTGAGGTTTGCTTGCATTGTATTTCCTTTATCGGATTATTATTTCTTGTAGTTACGATTTCTCCTGCACAAAAATGATGTGTGGCAATAACTATACATATATTCGATTTCTTAAGTATTCTAACATAATTATCATGTAGTGGATATCCTGCCATCTAGGGGAGGGGTGGGGAGTAGGGGGGAAAATTTGTAACAGAAAACTTTGTAAGGGTTAATGTTTAGGAATTACCCATACATATGTTTTGCAAATAAATGTATTAATAAAAAAATTTAAAAAAAAGAATCAATGTTGAAAAATTACCCGCACATATATTTTGTGAATAAAAATAATAAAAAAGAAAAAAGCTTCAATAAAAACAAATCAATTAGTTTCAAAAATAAAATAAATAAATTCTACTCTTGAAAAAAGAAGATACATTAGGATTTAATGCAGTTTAGTGGAGTTAAGTAACATATAAAAGACATTGACTATGGTACGGGTCTCACCACTATCTCTGCCATATGTTAACTGTGCGACCTTGGATACTTTGTTACTCTTCTCTGAGTATGACTTTTTTCATCCATAATATGAGCTGATTGGATTAAATGACCCCTAACATTGCTTCCAACTCTAAATCCTATGATCATATGGATAAATGCAAATTATATGCTGTGATTAATTATTTCCCTAATCTGTATTGTCTCAGTTGTGGGCAGGATACCAAACAGCATTGGGCAGGTAGTCACCACTGAAATCCAGCCCTTTCTTACTTACTTCTGGCATTAGTCACTACTCAAATCCCTGAATAGATATCTTTTGTTCAAAACAGGTGTCCTGATTCCTGCCTGATGTATAATTTGGCATGCCTGCATGCCCAGCCAGTGAACTGGATGCCACCACACAATTTCTGGTGTCTCTTTCCAAGTTGGAACCATGTACAACTACACAAAGGGGACCCATGAAAGATGGGCATGGACAATATGGAAGCAACCAAAAGGGAAGTGTCTCCTACCCTATGATATTGGTCTAGTTACAGTTAATCAAATAGTATTGTGTGCTTAGCACAGTGTCTGACACATTAGTGGCCACTTGATAAATGCTCATTGATGAACTGATTTATTGCCTAGTGTGTATCCAGCACTCTACAACGTGCCATGTAGAATAATAAGAACAATAATAACCCATGGTTAAAACACTTTGAAGTTTCCCAAGCACTTTATATAAATTGTCTCATTTGATCTTTATAGTAATGCTGGGAGGTAGATTCTAATACTATTCTGGTTTTACAAATGGGGAAAATGAGACAGAGAGATTCAGTGACAAACTAGGTCACATCACCAGTGATGTCTTATGGGATTTGAATCCAGGTCTGTCTGAATCCAGACTCTTATTCAATGTTCTCTTAACTCTGATGACCTTAAAATCTAGTTAATTTTTTTTATCATCATTTAACATCTGAGCTGCTTACTCTGTACTCTCTTCCTTCTACTCCTCCCTTTACTCCTTTTCTTCATCTCTTAATTTCCATAACACTTTATAGATTTGGTTTTGTTTGTTTTTTTTTTTCCTAGAGGGTATACAAGCATCTTATTTGATCCTCAGAATAATCTTGTGAAGTAAACAGGGTGAGGATTGCTCTGATTCCCATTTTTCAGATGAGTAAACTAAGGTTAAAAGTAATTAAGTGACTATCATAATCACACCTATATTAGGCAACCAAACTTGACTAGAACTCAAGTTTTCTGAGTCTTATCCCAGGGCTTTTTTTATTATGCCATGACACTTTCCCTAAATGCCATACTCACTAAGTAGCTACATGGGTTAGTGATTTGAACACTAACCAGGGATCAGGAGCACTTGAATTCAAATATGATCACATATTTGATATACTAGCTACAAGCCATTTAACCTGTCTGCCTCATTTTCCTTAAATGTAAAATTGGGGGAAGAATAGCACCTACCTCTCACTGTTGCTGTGAAGATGAAATGAGTTAACATTTGCAAAGCATTCAATAGTGTCTGGCACATGATGGGAGATGTTTAGTTCATTCTTCGACAGGGGAAGTTTTGTAATATCTTTTATATTAATTCAGGAAATACTACTTTTAAAAAGCTGATTTGAATATGACTGATGGGACTTGATGAACAACAGCTTTAGAAAACCATCCTCTTAGGGTTACACCTAGAATATTAAGCCAACCTGATTATGAAGGTGTAAATTAGTTTGCAACATAGTTTTGGGGAGGATGACACCTACAGTATCTTTTTCTTCCTGGATTATTTCTATAATAATTCTTTCATTTATTCTTGACACTTGCCTTCAAATGTGCCATTTCACAGGGGTGACTTGAATCTCCTGTAAATAGTATTAATTGCACAAGAGAGTGTCCAAGTTTGAGGGGAGAGTGACTTAAAACAGTTGCTATAGCTTGCTATACCATGGGATCCTAGAGTGACAGGGATGACCTATCTGCCTCCTTTTAGTTGAGCATACAAGATGGCTCAATATTTGATCACTTTGGGGAGTGAGAAACTCATCTGCAGCTGGCTGACTATGTACAACTTAGTTATGAAGAACTTGGATGTTTTGGGGTAACTGAAGTAATATCCTTCTTGTACATACTGTGCTATGCAAGAAGTGACATGTTTTAATTTTTTGTCAAATATTTTAGGAGATTGCAATCATTTGACATCATTATAGCATATTGTTTTTTAGGAGATTGCAATCATTCGACATAATTATAGCATATTGTTTTTAAATAGTTGTTTTAGTATAATTGGATCACTAGTAAGATTCATGTAACAAAACTCCAATAGAGCCTTTTAGAATTCCAGCCTAAGTATGTCCATCTCCTTTTTTTAGAATTGTTTGAACCCTTAGAGCTATTTCTGCCACGGTTCATTATTAGATGACGCTTCTGGAATTTGCACCATGTAAAAAATTTCAAAGACCTGACACTTCAACTTTTTCTTCTTCAAAATTTAATCATAATTTCATCTCTTATTTCTTCTCATCTAGAGTAAGAATGAAAGCATTTGTTTATTTATTTTTAAAGTACCCTGAATTAATTTAAATACATTATTGTTTGTCTTGGACTAGAGTCTAGCATTGACAAAAAAGAAAGTATGACACCCTTGCCTATAATCAGTAAGAGCAATTCCCAATTTGTTACACTATAGTACTAGAAATTATCATGGTCATGGTCAATGGTCTTCAATCCATTTCATGTGCACACGGGTTTGTTTATATAGTTAACGTGCCAGTCAATAAACATTTATTAAGTGTCTACTAGTTAGTGATCAGCACTATTTAGTTTAAAGCATTTTTAGCAAGAAAGGGGATAGTATTTATGCCTAGATCAGTTCACATGAGTCTTCCTGTGTTTCATAATATGAAGGTGCATCATCACTACAGTTTCAGTGAGCGCTAGTCTGCAGCTCTTATGCCATCTGGTTTATTCTTAGATTCTGAGTAGCAGTTTCATCATGCTTCTCAGGATGCTATCTCCATTAGTTGTATTGCCTGCATCTATTTATCCAGCATTTCATAATTCTTCCCTGGCCTTCATAGCTACCATAGTGGTATAGGGATTCTCACTATCCTTGCCATCTATTGCCTGAGTTGATATTCTCTTACTTTGATATTCTTTCTCCTATTTATCAGGAATGTTGTATTAGGCTTTTGAGGGAGATAATTCTTATTTTATTACTGTTTTCTTATTCAGTTTTTTGCAGTCACATCCAACTCTGGGGTTTATTTGGCAAAGATGCTGCCATAATTTTTCATTTCCTTCTTCAGCTCATTTTACAGATGAGGAAACTGAACAATACAGCGTTAAGGGACTTACCCAGGATCATACAACTAGTAAATGTTTGAAGCCATATCAAACCACCTAACTTCCACTTTATTAAGTTTTTTATTATCATCATAGATGGCAAGTTCCTCAGCATAATTTGAGAATAGATAAACTAAATATGGAAGTAGTAGATCTCAGTGAATTAAAAGTCAATTAAAATGATGAAGATGGCATATTTCACAAATTATTATGTCAGTTGAAAAGTACAACTCAACTTATATGCAACTTTTCAGTGTTTGGTCTATAGGTATACCTAACTTAGTTTTGTCTTCACCAACATCCCATGATCATCTGCAAAAATGGTACTAATAAATTATCAACAAGCTCCTTCCCAACTCTAATGCTCAGAATTCAAATCCTTTTAATACATTATTCATTATTATATTTTAAAATTAAAAAAACTATTAAATTCCAAAAAGAAAAGTCAGTGAGAAAAATAAACATCTAAATAAATTCAATAAGCATGAGAAGCTATGTAGAGAAATGGTTTCAGAATCAGGAAGACTTTAGTTTAAGACTTGCCTATGTCCTAGTTGTGACTCTCTGTGTAAGTCACCACTTCAGTCAGTATTCCAGGCAACTCTTTAAGAAAATCAATTACTAAAATAGTGCTGAAATTCATTAGTAAAGAATGTTCCTCATCAAGAGCTCCCAGAACTTGACAAATTATAGCTTTAGTTAAAAAAACAAAAAAGGTGCATAGAACCATAAATTGCAAATTATAAGTGGTAAAACATGTATATATACTTTAACAAAGAAATAACAAAAACATTTTTTCCATATCCTTTCTTATCTGTTCGTTTGTTTTTGTATATTTGCATTTGTTGTCTGCTTTGTTATGATTTTACATAGAAGTAATCAATGTATTTTTTTCTTGTTTTCATTTTCGTTTCTTCATTGTGTGTCATCATATGTATTCCCACATTATTCATCTTCATCACTCTTTTTATTGCAAAAGCTGATCTTTCATAAAACAAATGTTTTCTCTCTGATATTGTATGAGTGGGAAACTTGGAATCCCACGATATCCAAATGGTGCATAACACATCAGTCAATGGAGAGGTGCATGATGATCCAAAATAGACTGAAATAAACTATCAGTAGCAACCTATGTGTAAGAAGTGGCATGAAAGTTAGATTATCAAAGAAATATATGAATGGAAGTGGAAGTGAGATGGTGATTTGGCAGAATATGGGTATTGTATATTGGAGAGGATTTATGAGAAAATATGAATAAGAATAACACAAGGTAAAAAGGTATGGTTGAGTTGTGAAATGTGACAATGAAGGAAATATACTTATTGATAACATCCTAGATCCCAGAATGAAGTTAGAATAAAATCCTATTGGTTCCACATACAATTTTGTTTAACAATCACAAATTTATTAAGTTTTGGAGGTTGATCTTAGTTTTTGTTTAGGACTCTTATGAATAATAGATGGGTCTTTTTTTCCCTTTTTAGTATTATTCTTATATTTTTATAGGAGATTCTTAACTAAGAGTCTATGAATTTGTTTTCTTTTTTTTAGATCATCAACTATTTCAATTTAATGGGTTGCCTTTGCAGTTCTGTAAATTTCATATTATATATTTAAAAACATTGTAAGATTGAGTCCATGGGCTATACTATTGCGCCAAAGAGGTCAATGATACATAAAAAGGTTAAGACACACTGCCAAGGAGGATTATATGGGTCAAACAATCTGAACGGTTTTGTAGATTTTTCTGTATCTTGTAATTGCTTTTTTAAAAGATTGTACATTTTCAAAGCTCAGAGAAAATGTATGCCAATCTCTCCGCAGTCCCACCACCGCAGAACATTATTATTTTAAGCTATCTTTGGCAATTCATTGGTTACAAAATAATATCTCATATTTATGCTAATTTGCATTTCTATTAATATTAGAAATTTGAGTAATTTTTTCAAGTGGTTCCTAACAGTTTCTATTTATTCCTATTTGCATATGATTTCCTTGCAGATAGTGATTAATAAATGTTTGTTGAATTTGTCGATTTTGATTGTTTATTCACTAGGGAATGAATTATTTTTTTTTTTTAAATTTGTGTCAGTGCTTCATAGATTTTGGATGTCAGGTTTTTATTTTTCAAATCAGATATAGTTATTAAAGAGAATTTCCACCCATGACTCTTCAGTTTTTTTAAATTTATATTTCTTTCCTTTTTATGATATAAAAGCTTTTCAAATTTTTACATAGTAAGAAATATTATTTGGATATGTTTCTCTAAATTTTCATTCTAATATTTTATTATGGCATACATGTAATCTTCAACTCTAGAAAGGTATCACAATGGAATATAAGTTCTAACAGATCCTGTCATTCTAGAAAGGCTTAAAGTATGGTCATCAATAATGATCTGGTTCTAGCATGTATATACATACATGTGTGTATGTGTGTGTATGTATGTATGTATGTATGTATATCTGTCTGATGAGCATCAGTTTGGTTAATCTCAGAAGGATTCATGAGGTCCCTTTAAGCTCCCAAATTTTATAATCTTATATGTTGGACAAAGGGTGCTGAATTTTTTTGTCCATAGAAACTCTCAAAGATCATAAAAGTCTTAGGTGATGCAATGATAATTTAATGATGATAAACCACTGGGCTTGGAATCAGAAAGACCTAAATTCAAAACAGCTTCACACACTTACTAGCTATGCAACTCTGTGCAAGTTATTTAATTTCTGTTTGCCTCCGTTTCTTCATCTCGAAAATGGGGTTCCAGGGCTTCAGTGAGGATCAAATGAGATAACAAAGAGATAGATTGTGCAGTGGTCAGAGTACTTAAGAGAGACAAGAAAAATCTGAGTTCAAATTCTATTTGAGAGATTTCTTAGTTGTGTGAGCCTAGAATATCTGTATCTTTCAGTTTCCTCATCTGTAAAATGGGATTAATATCTCCTTGGGTTGTTGTGAGATTAAATGAGATATTTGTAAAGTGCTTTGCAAACTTTAAAACATTATATAAATACTATTATTATTATAAAATAATAGAAAGACTATAACCTCTGCCAGTCAAGGAATGGGTTCTCATGCTGACAAAATTATAGATT
Source organism: Myrmecobius fasciatus (assembly GCA_023553655.1). Classification (NCBI taxonomy): domain Eukaryota; kingdom Metazoa; phylum Chordata; class Mammalia; order Dasyuromorphia; family Myrmecobiidae; genus Myrmecobius; species Myrmecobius fasciatus. The sequence goes on from JAJPUD010002906.1 coordinate 102,866, forward strand.
TCTGATGTTACTGAAATATAATTTCTTCCATTCCATTAGTGACATAAATTTTATGGAACTAACTGCCCCCTATGAAGTTGTTTCACATAATGTCATGTTTTCACAGAACCAATTAATGACACTAAGGAGATTATTTCTATACTGCATTCATAAAGTTGTAGGTAGATTTGCACTATCAATGACTCCTGTCATGAAATTCTTACGATACTTGATTTGACAAAATGTAGTGTTTCAAAGATGTGTTGTGGAAAAAAAAAACAAAACTGGTGTCTTGGAATCCTTTCTCAGGGAGTTATGAGAATTACTTACAATAGGGAGCCTATTTTATAAAAATGACCCTTTTTCTGCATATTCCATAACCCATTTTTTAAAAATCTAGTCTGTAATTTATTTGATGTAGGGAGCTACCAGTGAAAAACTTCCCCTACCTATGTAAATCACCACCAACTTTGCAATTTACAATTTTAGAGATTTGTCTTGGGGTGGGGTGAAGGGTGAGAGGATTCACATAGAATCACACAGCCTATCAGAGGTGGGTTCTGAACTCAGGTTTTCCTGCCTCTGAGGCCAGTACTCCAAGAATTAACCAACACTACCATTGTGTTCTACATTTTAACTATTTGAAGCATCAGTTTGTCCTTAGTCTCTCCCTGCCTTGACATCAAAGGTGGGAAACCAAACAAATGTGAATGGTTGAGAACTCACTCCTTTTTAAAAAGCCCTTACCTGCTTTATCCAAGTGCCCAGATATGGGAGAGATGAAGAATGCTGATATCCCATGTATCAAATAGGGAGGGAGGGGAAGAAGTTTTGAAGAATACCAAGACCAAAGGCTATTTCCCCAAAAGTCTATCACAGATTTCCATCCAACTTCTGCCCTCTCTCCTGAAGACCAGCATATGCAAAACTCCAGCACCATTTCTACCTCCCCAAATAAACAAACAAACCTCCCATTTTCATCCTTTAGTGATTGAGGCCAGTTGTTTCCTTTGTTTGATAACGCTCTTCTCTTGTCCAGTTTTCCTATTCCTTGTCCCCTAGACACTTCATTTTTGACCTTGGTCCTTCATTGATAAAATTAGATGTTCTCAGGATCTCTTTCAACTCTGGACCTATGATGTGAGTTCAGGAACACCATAATAAAGGCCTGTTGCTGTAGGTATTACTGGATGGTCTGATTCTGATGCAAACTTAGAGAAAATGTATCTCTATAATACGAAGTTTCTCTCTAGAACCAGAAAACCCTTGCTTGCTACAACTACTTCGGTGACTTGAATATGCAACTTACCTCTTTGGGGTCTTATTTTTCTCACCTGTAAAATTAGGGACTTTTATTAGATGACTTCTAATATGGTCTCTTCAAACTCTAACTCTAAAAGCCTGTGATCTTTTAAATTCTCAATTAAAATGGCTTGTGATTTGGGTGTATAGTTTATTCATTTTGAGGTTTCTCCTGGGACTTTGATTACAAGCCAGTAGAGAAGATGAGAGCAACTTCACTTTGGAGCAGCTGTGCTTTATGCATAAATATTTACATAAGCTCCTGCTTGTCCTAAGAAGACAAGGCAATCACAAGTAAATCATCAAACCTCCTTCAGATGAATAGTTCTCAGTTGGAACTTCTACTGTTGCTGGATTGTAAGGAGCCTGCAAAAGGAAACAAGCCAACTTGCAAGGATCTGGGTCCCTGAGCTCCCAGGAACTGACTCAAACTTGAAGTGACCCACTACAGTGTGCGAGATCTCAGATGTGTGCTAAATAGACATTTGGCAACATTACTAAACCCATCTGTGGAGGTATTGCCAGTCTGGGTCTGTATCAGGAGTGACAGGAGGAGATATAGAACTGGACTATGGTACAACCATGGAATGGGGTCAGTGCCCAGGCTTATGACAACTAAGCCAATGGAGATTGTGTAGAGAGGGATGCTGGCAGGGCTAGAAAGTTAAGAGACTAGGCTCTGTCCCTTTACTTTAGAGGAAGAATGACTCATCCAGTTACCCATGGAGTTTGGACACAGGTCAGATGGCTGGGCTGAGCTGATGAGACCTTCTGTTCCCTGGCTTGGAGTAGAACTTATCTGGCATTCAGAGAAAAGTATCGAGGCTATGCTGAGTAGGAAAAATTGGACTCTCTTGCCTCTAGTACACCAATATTTTTTTCCTTTTTTTTTTTTGAGTTTTTGAAGGACAGAGCTGTCAACTGAGGGTAACCTGAAAGAGAAAGGTCCCATTGGATTTCTTCTAGGATTGGGCTCAGTAGAGATTCTGGCCTAAGCACAATGACATATATTTGCTTATCTATCTATCCATAAATACTTATCTATACATATGTATTCATGTGTATACATCTGCATGTTATATATTTATGTATAGTTATGCATGCATATATATATGTGAAAATTCTGCATGTGTATGCATGTATTCATAGCATTGGAGGGAAGTGTGAAGGGTGTCTACAAATCTGGATGGGAGGACTGAATGAGCAAATGCATGCACACCTGCCATCCTTCTTTTTATACAGATAGGTCAGGGCCATTGTTTGGCACAATTAACCTGGGACTAAGAGACTTGCAAATGAATCCAGTGGTGCGTTGTGTGTTGGACCCCTTCCAGCATGTGGCTGGCAGCAGGGGGCTCTGTTCCAAAGCCTTCATCACACTGGACTGCCAACTTGCCGGATACCTTGTGCTTTGGAGGACACAGACAGAGTGAAAGTATCAGACTGGAAAATTGCCCAGTGATCTGTTACAAACATATTGTCAACTGCTGAAGCACCGGTGTCTGTCCCTACAGTGATGGGTGAACGCCATCCCCTTTGGCTCTTTGGCGGCCACGTCTGCTTCCATCCATACACAGCTGGGTACGAGCCTGCCTGGAGAAGAAGTGGAAAGGGGACATAGTAATGAGGGGTCAGCTCTAGAAAGGAAAGGAATACAAATGGGATTGTAGTAAAGGTGACTCATTCAGCATTCAGCATATATATATGTATATATATATATATATATATATGTACATATTGAGTGCATCAATAATAATAATTAGAACAATAGCGATGATGATGATGATGATGATAATGATGGTGATGATAAGCTAGTATTTACAGAGAGTTTTAAGGTTTCTAAAACTACTTACAAATATTTTTTCTTTTTATTCTTACAATTACTCTAAAAGTCAGGTACTGCCATTATCCCTATTTTATTTTATTTTATTTATTAAAGCTTTTTATTTGTATAACATATGTATGGGTAGTGCCCCAGCATTGATCTTTACAAAGCTTTCCATTACAAATTTTACCCCCAGTCCCCTCCCCTCCCTTAGATGGCAGGAAGTCCACTACATGTTAATAATGTTGAAATACTTGACAAATTGTGCAGGAAAAATCCTATCTACAAGAAAAAAAATCAGAGAAAGGCAAAACAATGCAAGCAAACATCAATAGAGATCATGAAAATGTTATGTTGTGGTCCACATTTCACATCCCTCTCTCTGGGTGTACATGGCTTTCTTCAGTGAACAACTGGAACTGGTTTGAGACAATTCTTTGTTGCAGAGAGCCATGTCCATCAGAAATGATCATCATGTAATATTGTTGTTGCCGTGTATAATGATCTCCTGGTTCTGCTCGTTTCACTCAGCATTAGTTCATGCAAGTCCCTCCAGGCCTCTCTGAAATTGTCCTGCTGGTCTTTTCTTACAGAGCAATAATATTCCATAACATTCATATACCACAATTTATTCAGCCACTCTCCAATTGATGGGCATCCCTTCAGTTTCCAGTTTCTAGCCACTACAAAAAGGGCTGCCACAAACATTCTTGCACAGGTGGGTCCCTTTCCCTCCTCTAAGATCTCTTTGGGATATAGGCCCAATAGAAACACTGCTGGGTCAAAGGGTATGCACAGTTTGATAACTTTTTGAGCATAACTCCAAATTACTCTCCAGAATGGTTGGATCCTTTCACAGTTCCACCAACAATGTATCAGTGTCCCAGTTTTCCCACATCCCCTCCAACATTCATCGTTATCTTTTCCTGTCATTTTAGCCAATCTGACAGGTGTGTAGTGGTACCTCAGAGTTGTCTTAATTTGCATTTCTCTGATCAATAGTGATTTGGAGCAACTTTTCATATGACTAGTGATGATTTTAATTTCATCATCTGAAAATTGGCTGTTCATATCCCTTGACCACTTATCTATTGAAGAGTGGCTTGAATTCTTATATATATGAGACAGTTCTCTATATATTTTAGAAATGAGACCTTTATCAGAATCATTAAATGTAAAGATGATTTCCCAATTTGATGCTTCCCTCCTAATCTTGTCTGCATTAGTTTTATTTGTACAGAAACTTTTAAACTTAATATAATCAAAATTATCTATCTGGTGTTCAATTAGGAGTTCCAGATCTTCTTTGGACATAAATTTATTCCACCTCCACAGGTCTGAGAGGTAAACTATACTACGTTCCTCTAATTTGCTTACAATATCACTCTTTATATCTAGATCATGGACCCATTTAGATCTTATCTTGGTATGTGGTGTTAGGTTTGGGTCAAGCCCTAATTTCTTCTATACTAGTTTCCAGTTTTCCTAGCAGGTTTTGCCGAATAGTGAGTACTTATCCCAAAAGCTGGGGTCTTTGGGTTTATCAAACACTAAATTGTTAAAGTTATTGCCTAGATTGTCATGATAACCTATCCTATGCCACTGATCGACTGCTATATTTCTTAGCCAGTACCAAACGGTTTTGATGACCACTGCCTTATAATATAGTTTTAGATCTGGTACAGCAAGGCCACCTTCATCTGCCTTTTTTTTTTCATTAATCCCCTTGAAATCCTTGACCTTTTGTTCTTCCAAATGAACTTTGCTACTGTTTTTTCTAGATCTCTAAAATAATTTCCTGGCATTATCCCTATTTTAAAGATTGGAAAACTGAGGCAGAAAGAGATTAAATAACTTACTTAGGGTCATGCAGCTAGTAAGTGTCTGAGACTGGATTTGAACACAGGTTTTGAACTCCAGGTCTAATAGTTTATCTATGGCACTATTATCTACGGCACTATCTAATTACCTCTCAGCTGACATACAACAGGCTTTGTTTCTAGTCTTGACTATGGCACTAACTTTAGTGCGTGGTCTTGGCCAATAACAGTTGGATTAGGTTATCTTTTAAATAACTTTCAGCTCTTCTATAATTGAATTATTAGCTTGAGGTGGAAAAAAAAGATAAATTAAGCATGATACTTGCTCTCAAGGTACTAGTAGTTTAATAGGGATTTTAAACATAAACAGTAATAAAAATAATGTAAATTTGAAAACAATAAGTATTAAAGAGGAACACAAGGCACTGAAATAAAAGGAGAAGGAAATCTAGTAGAATCAAAGATGTCCTCAGGAAAGAGGTAACATCTAGGCTCACATAATTCAAAGATTCATGGGATTAGAATACAAGATCATGATCACAATGAGCTCCTTTTAGAAGACAGAAATGCAGAGAAATTAAAAAGACTCTGGTTTCTTCAGGGAGTAAGTAGCAAGAATTCATATTGTTCTTCCTGCTACATATTGGCTAATGTGAACCTTGAAGTGTATATATAATGTCAATGTGTGAAAATGAATGAAGTGGAAGTTACAAAGGCAGAAATATGAGGAGAATGCTTGGAACATCAGAAATAGGCAGGGATGTTCTGATAAATGTTTAATAAGCTCTCTAAAATAAATGCATCCCACACTTTTAATTTTAATCCTTATTATTAACACTTTCCTCATAACTTTAAGTCTAGACAATCCACAAAACTATAAATCAAAATATGATTTCTAGCATTTGCCTGTTTCCAAGTTATAAAAGCTCACAATGAAAATTTAACAATTAGCTCCCAAAAGCTGTTCAACAACCTGGGTTCAACATATTCCAGAAATCATTCTGTTTGGATTGAGCAGAGAGAAAGACTTAGTATATATTAGCCAAAGATCTCCATCCATTTCCCTGCACTACTATTCTTGGGACCAACTGCTTCTTCAAACCCTATGTAGCTATGCAGCACTCCCATATGCCTCTCATGGTTACAGCTTCTTCAATTCTGAAGTTTGTCTTTGGGCAGATGGGATGAGGGTCAGAGGCCCTGGGGATTCAATTACTGGGAATCTACACTCATCATCATCATCGTACTATCATAAAGTCACTGCTGGAGCCACCCCCAAGAAGGATGGCAGCTAAGGATGAGGATTGGGTGGGTGACCAAAGGTCTCTCTAATAACATTAACAACTACAAAATAGTTGATGGGCAACCTGATATAATGGAAATGATTCTAGACTTAGGGACAGAAGACTTGCATTGTCATGCAGGTCTTGTAACCTCCTGTTGTCTCTGGGTGTTTGTTTTTATTTTTCAGTCTGAATTTGATTTCATTAGGATAGAGAGCTCTAGGGGCGGAGCCAAGATGGCGAACTGTGGACAACTTTCTCTGTGAACTCCTGGGACATTCCCTCAAACCCAGACAAAGTGAGCCTTCCAACTGGTTTTTGAGTGAGGGCCCCGCCAAGCATTTGGACTACAACGCACTTCTATCAAAGATCTACCTTGAAAGAACTCCGGAGAAGGTTAGCCTCAGGGGAAATCGGCCCCTGGTCATGATCAGACTCCAGCCGGGGCGGAAGTCAGAGCTGCGATAGAGGGGCGGATTTTGGGCACCCAGGAAGCCCCTGGGAGACGCCTGGGCCACTTTGCTCTGCTTGCGGGCAGGTGCTTTGGCAGATCTGCCTTATTAAAGGGTGGATCGAGAGCAGCTGAAAACGTGGTCCTAGTGCGAATCTAGCCCGACCAGCCTCAGACCGGAAGTCAACTCGGCAAACTGCCCCAGGGCAAATACAAATTGTTGCAGTTTTCTTTGCTTTTGACCAATATCCCAACTTTAAATCATGAGCAAGAAGCAGAAGAGAGCTCTCACCATAGAAAGCTTTTACGGAGAAAAAATAGAGCAGTCCCCAGATCCTGACATTATGAAAACAATCCCAGATGAAGCCAAAAAGGCAGACTTAAGTTGGTCTCCCTTTCAGAAGGCTTACCTGGATGATTGCATTAAGAATCTCAAAAGAGAGCTAGAAGAAGAATGGGGAAATAAATTGAGATCAGGGCAACAGAAATATCAAAAACTGGAAAATAGGACTGGTGAATTGGAAAAAGAAAACAGTTCACTGAAAAACAAAATTGGTGAATTGGAAAAAATCACCAATTCACTGGAAAATAAAAATGGTGAACTGAAAATCAAAATTGGTGAATTGGAAAAAGACAACAATTCACTGAAAAACAAAATTGGTGAATTGGAAAAAGACAACAATTCACTGAAAAATAAAACTGGCAAAATGGAAAAAGAATGCATTGAATCAAGAAATTCAATTGGCCAGCTACAAAAGGAGCTAAAAAAGATAACTGAAGAAAATAATACTTTAAAAATTAAAATTGAACAAATAGAAGTAAATGACTCAATAAGACTTCAAGAATCAGTTAAACAAAAACAAAAAAATGAAAAAATAGAAGAAAATATGAAATATCTCCTAGGAAAAACAACTGACTTGGAAAACAGATCCAGGAGAGACAATTTAAGGATTATTGGACTCCCTGAAAGCCACGATGAAAAAAAGAACCTGGATGCTATCTTCCAGGAAATCATGAAAGAGAATTGCCCTGATGTTTTAGAATCAGAAGGCAAAATTGGCATTGAAAGAATTCACCGATCACCTCCAGAAAGAGACCCCAAAATTAAAACCCCAAGGAATATCATGGCCAAATTTCAGGACTATCGCACCAAGGAAAAGTTATTGCAAGCAGCTAGAAACAGTTCAAATACCGAGGAACTGTCATTAGAATTACACAGGATCTGCCAGCTTCCACTTTAAAGGATCGAAGGGCCTGGAACCAGATATTCCGAAAGGCAAAAGAACTTGGATTACAGCCAAGAATAAGTTATCCAGCTAGAATGAGCATCATCTTCCAGGGAAGAAGATGGTCATTCAATGATACAGGAGAATTTCACCTATTTCTAATGAAAAGACCTGATCTGAACAAAAAATTTGACCTCCAGAGAACTCAAGAGAAGCATAAAAAGGTAAAAAAGAAAACTCTTGAGAACTATATTCCTACTATAGGTATCCTTTAAAGAATGGCAGTATAATTTGATTTTTCTTTGATAATAATGGAAAAGAAATTAGAGGTGGAAGGGATACCATACTGAAAAAGAAAAAGGGGGGAGGGGGGAAAGGAGGCAAAATAAAGTAAAAATAAAGGAGGTAAAATAAGGCAAAATCTCATAAAGAGACATAGAAGATCTAATATAATTGAGGGACAGAAGGGAGGGCGCTGAGTATTGTGTAAACCTTACTCTCATTAGATTGGACTCTAAGAGAGTATATCAGACACATTTGGCTTCAAAGAAAGCACTGACCCTCCTTCTGGGAAGGTAGGAGGGAGGGGAGAAAAGGAAAGGGATAAACTAATAGAAGGATTAGGGGAAAGGTATAAAGGGGAGGGAGGGACTCTAAAGGGAGGAGGATTATTGGTGGGAGGTGGTCATCAAGAGCAAAGTACTGGGGAGGGGGGAAGGGAGAGAGGGGAAAGGGAAGAGAAAATCATAACTCTGGGTAAATAAGATGGCAGGGAATACAGATATAGTTATTTTAACTGTGAATGTGAACGGGATGAACTCTCCCATAAAACGGAAGCGGGTAGCAGACTGGATTAAAAGCCAGAATCCTACAATATGTTGTTTACAAGAAACACATCTAAAACATAGAGATACATACAGAGTGAAGGTAAAGGGCTGGAGCAGAATCTTCTATGCTTCAGGTGAACAAAGAAAGGCAGGGGTAGCAATCCTTATCTCAGATCAAGTAAAAACAAAAATAGATCTAATTAAAAGAGATAAGGAAGGAAACTACATTTTACTAAAGGGTTCCATAGACAATGAAGCAGTATCAATACTTAACATATATGCACCAAGTGGCATAGCATCCAAATTCCTAGAGGAGAAGTTAAGAGAGATGCAAGGAGAAATAGACAGTAATACTATACTAGTGGGGGATCTCAACCTTGCTCTCTCAGAATTAGATAAATCAAATTCCAAAATAAATAAGAAAGAAGTTAGGGAGGTTAACAAAAGGCTAGAAAACTTAGGTATGATAGATCTCTGGAGGAAATTGAATGGTGATAGAAGGGAGTATACTTTTTTCTCAGGGGTTCATGGAACTTATACAAAAATTGACCATGTGTTAGGGCATAAAAACCTCAAAATCAAATGCAGAAAAGCAGAAATAGTAAATGCATCCTTCTCAGATCATGATGCAAGAAAACTCACATGTAATATAAGGCCAGGAGAAAATAGACCACAAGTTATTTGGAAATTAAATAATCTAATCCTGAAGAACGAATGGGTGAAAGAGCAAATTATAGACACAATCGAAAATTTCATCCAGGAGAATGACACCAATGAGACAACATACCAAAATTTGTGGGACACGGCTAAAGTGGTTATTAGGGGTAATTTTATATCTCTAGATGCTTACTTGCGTAAAACAGAGAAGGAGAAGATTAATGAACTGGGCTTACAATTAAAAAAGCTAGAAAAAGACCAAATTAAAAACCCTCAATTAAATACCAAATTGGAAATTCTGAAAATTAAAGGGGAGATCAATAAAATTGAAAATAAGAAAACTATTGAATTAATAAATAAAAGTAAGAGTTGGTTTTATGAAAAAAACAACAAAATAGATAAGCCTTTAGTTAATTTGATTAGAAAAAGGAAAGAGGAAAATCAAATTATTAGTCTCAAAAATGATAAGGGAGAACTTTCCTCCAATGAAGAGGAAATTAGAATAATAATTAGGAGTTTCTTTGCCCAACTTTATGCCAATAAATTTGATAATGTAAATGAAATGGAGGAATATCTACAAAAATATAGATTGCCCAGATTAACAGAAGAGGAAATAAATTTTTAAATAGCCCTATATTGGAAAAAGAAATAGAACAAGCTATTAATCAACTCCGTAAGAAAAAATCTCCAGGACCAGATGGATTTACGTGTGAGTTTTACCAAACATTCAAAGAACAATTAATCCCAATACTATATAAACTATTCGAAAAAATAGGGAAAGAAGGTGTACTACCAAATTCCTTCTATGACACAGATATGGTGCTGATAGCTAAACCAGGTAGGGAAAAAACAGAGAAAGAAAACTATAGACCAATTTCCCTAATGAATATTGATGCAAAATTTTTAAATAAGATTTTAGCAACAAGATTATAGAAAGTCATCCCCAGGATAATACATCATGACCAAGTAGGATTTATACCAGGAATGCAGGGCTGGTTCAATATTAGGAAAACTATTAGCATAATCAATTATATTAATAACCAAATTAATAAAAACCATATGATTATCTCCATAGATGCAGAAAAAGCCTTTGATAAAATCCAACACCCATTCCTATTAAAAACACTGGAGAGTATAGGAATAAATGGGCTTTTCCTTAAAATGATTAGTAGTATCTACTTAAAACCTTCAGCAAGCATCATATGTAATGGAGTCAAACTAGAACCATTCCCAATAAAATCAGGAGTGAAACAAGGCTGCCCACTGTCACTATTACTATTTAATATTGTATTAGAAATGTTAGCTTTAGCAATAAGAGAAGAAAAAGAGATAAAAGGAATCAGAGTAGGTAGTGAAGAAACCAAATTATCACTCTTTGCAGATGACATGATGGTATACTTAGAGAACCCTAGAGACTCAACTAAAAAACTACTAGAAACAATTCACAACTTTAGCAAAGTGGCAGGATACAAAATAAATCCACATAAATCATCAGCATTTTTATATATTACCAATAAAGGTCAGCAGCAAGAGATACAAAAAGAAATTCCATTCAAAATAACTGTTGATAGTATAAAATATTTGGGAATTTATCTGCCAAGGGATAGTCAGGAACTATGTGAACTAAACTACAAAACACTTTCCACACAAATCAAATCAGACCTAGTCAATTGGAAAAACTTAAAATGCTCATGGGTAGGACGAGCGAATATAATAAAAATGACAATACTACCCAAACTAATTTACTTATTTAGTGCCATACCAATCAAACTCCCAAGAAATTATCTTACAGATCTAGAAAAAATAGTAGCAAAGTTCATTTGGAAAAACAAAAGGTCAAGAATTTCAAGGGGATTAATGAAAAAAAAAAAGACAGATGAAGGTGGCCTTGCTGTACCAGATATAAAACTATATTATAAAGCAGTGGTCATCAAAACCATTTGGTACTGGCTAAGAAATAGAGCAATCGATTAGTGGAATAGGATAGAATCACAAGACAAACTAGGCAATAACTATAGCAATTTGGTTTTTGATAAACCCAAAGACACCAGCTTTTGGGATAAGTATTCACTATTTGACAAAAACTGCTGGGAAAACTGGAAACTAGTGTGGAAGAAATTAGGGCTTGACCCACATCTAACACCACATACCAAGATAAGATCTAAATGGGTTCATGATCTGGATATAAAGAATGATACTATAAGTAAATTAGAGGAACGTAATATAGTTTACCTCTCAGACCTATGGAGATGGAATAAATTTATGTCCAAAGAAGAACTGGAACTCTTAATTGAAAACCAGATAGATAACTTTGACTATATTAAGTTAAAAAGTTTTTGTACAAACAAAATCAATGCAGACAAGATTAGGAGGGAAGCAATAAATTGGGAAATCATCTTTACATGTAAGGGTTCTGATAAAGGTCTCATCTCTAAAATATATAGAGAATTGTCTCATATTTATAAAAATTCAAGCCATTCCCCAATCAATAAATGGTCAAAGGATATGAACAGACAATTTTCAGAGGATGAAATTAAAACTATAGTCATATGAAAAGGTGCTCCAAATCACTATTGATCAGAGAAATGCAAATCAAGACAACCCTGAGATACCACTTCACACCTGTCAGATTGGCTAAAATGACAGGAAAAGTTAATGATGAATGTTGGAGGGGATGTGGGAGGGCTGGGACACTGATGCATTGTTGGTGGAGCTGTGAACGGATACAGCCATTCTGGAGAACAATTTGGAGCTATGCTCAAAAAGTTATCAAACTGTGCATACCCTTTGACCCAGCAGCATTTCTATTGGGCTTATATCCCAAAGAAATCATAAAGGAAGGAAAAGGCCCCACATGTGCAAGAATGTTTGTGGCAGCCCTTTTTGTGGTGGCTAGAAACTGGAAATTGAATAGATGCCCTTCAATTGGAGAATGGCTGAATAAATTATGGTATATGAATATTATGGAATATTATTGTTCTGTAAGAAATGGCCAGCAAGATGATTTCAGAGAGGCCTGGAGAGACTTACATGAACTGATGCTGAGTGAAATGAGCAGAACCAGGAGATCATTATACACGGCAACAACAGTACTATATGACGATCAATTCTGATGGACATGGCTCTCTTCAACAATGAAATGTTTCAAACCACCTCCAATTGTTCATTGAAGAAAGCCATATACACCCAGAGAGAAGGATGTGAAATGTGGACCACAACATAACATTCTCATACTCCTTGATTGATGTTTGCTTACATTGTGTTTCCTTTATCTGATATATCGTTTGTGTAGACAAGATTTTTCTTGCACAACAATGATAAGTTTGGAAATATGTATACATTTATTCGATTTGCCAATATTTTAACATAATTAACATGTAGTGGATATCCTGCCATCTAGGGGAGGGGTGGGGAGTTGGGGGAAAAATTTGTAACGGAAAGCTATGTAAGGGTTATTGTTGAAGAATTACCCACACATATGTTATGCAAATAAAATAAAAAAATAAAATTAAAAAAAATAATAAATAAATAAAAGGATAGAGAGCTCTCAGTGTGGAAATATTCTCCAAAAATAATAACAATAAAGTTGTTTATCCTTTTTACTGTCATATATTGCCTCTTAAGCTTCAGTTAATTGATCACTAAAATGGGGGCCAATCAGTGAGGATTTATTAAGAATCTACTATATCCATGTGTAGAAAAAAATGAAATAATCCCTGTCTTCAAGGATTTTATATAATCTATATAATCCTTATATTGCCTACCTAAAGGAGTTGCTGTAAGGTTAAAAGGAGATATAACTTTAAGTCACTTACTAAGTAGTTTTTTAGTGATTCTTATGTGCATACCATTGGGCAACATGTTGATAGAGCTATGATATTATAAAGTTATATGAATGTTTGCTACGATGATCTCTCACTAGCTGACTATGGGGACTGAAATTCTTACCATTTTTTCTTCAGAATGTCATTACATTCTTGTATTACCATGAAAGGATAACATATTAGTTTGCTCCTGCAATGAACATATAAATTTGTCTCTCACTGGAATATGCACCCATACTGGGGATAGCCAGCTGGATGCTGGTTGAGAGAAGAGGCAAGAGATAGTAACTTATCTCTAAGTTGACATGGGTTTGGAGAGAGACCTATTTCAATGGTAGAAAGAAGTTCTCACGAACTTTTCAACTCTCCCAAACCTCCCTCCTTTCGTAAATCATGTGAAGCTTAGAGTGATAGGAATTATGTTCAACAGAAGTTTTAACAACATTGAGGTACTTTTTTTTTTAACCTGCATAAAAATACCCTCTTAGACTTGTCATGTAGGCCAGGTTAATGAACTGGTCCTCTGGGAAAGGGGCTGAGTGCCATCTGCTGGAGAAGAAAAGAATTGGATGGAACTGTGATCATAGTGACCTACAGAAAGCAGAAGGCACTTGCTGGAGAAGAAGCGATTTGTAGAGAACAGCAAAAGACTGCAATACTTAGCAGGAGCTATAGAGGACAGAGACAATGTATGGGTGATCATCAGCTATGAAAGTGAAGAAAAACTGTAGCAGGATAGTAAAGGACAGAGGATGGAGAAGACTCAATAAGGAGCAGAAACAGATGATACCTGTAAGGAGCAGAGAAAATCTAAAGAGGTCATCAACCTGACTGAGATAGAGGAAGCACTGGTGCTTCCTATACAGCCTAGGGCAGTATAATAAAGAGATGCAAATTTTTAGAGCTATGTTTTTCTGGGTTATTATAATTTCCACATAGCTCAATTGAACTTAAACCTGCTTCAATCGATTTGGAAACAAATGTGAGCCTGTAAGACAATAAATGTAGTATATGGTTACCTTTGGGGAGTGACCAAAGCTTATGATCTCAGATCATCTGAGTAGGAGCAGTGAGAGTGGGTCAAAGTGCACTCAAATCCTTAGAATCAGGAGGGAGCCTCTGACACAGGGGTTATATGAACACATAAGCAAAGGTTATTTTATCTATTTAATGTATTGTCATGTGCTCTTGTTGAGAAAAAGGTATTGGTTCAAGTGAATGGAACATATAATGAATAAGTGTGAATGGGTAGAGGAGGTGGCAATATTTATAGTGTAGAGTATGGGTTATTGTGCATTATATGTGTGTGCTAGGCTGAACATTTTGAATAAAGATCTCCCTTAAAAGTTAGAAGCAAATGATATTTTTACATTTTACATTTTTACACTCCAACATTTTTACCAAGAAAACCCCAAAGAAGTTCACAAAAAGTTGGACATGCTGAGCTGTCAGAACAACAGAAATTATTCAGCTAATGGTCCATATTACAACACAGCTAAACCTAATCCTATGTAGCTTCTTTTCATATCTTCCTTACACAGGTTCTTACACAGGGTTCCCTCTGTTGTTCTAGAGGGCATTCCTATAATTTTTTTTCACATTGTTCGAGCATCCATAGATCATGTGGCCTGTATCTTTGTCATTATCATGATCAAATGGAAAGATCACTGAATTTGGAGGCCAAAAGTTCAATTTCAAAATGTCCATGTCATTTAATTCTGGTGTAACTTTGAGCAGTTGCTTAAACTATCCTAGGTTTCATTTTCTCCATATTTAAACTGAGAACTTTGAATGAAGTGACCTTTGTGGACTCTTCTAGCAATGGATCCATGTTCTTTTATGTTCTCTATGTGACCAAATGACCCCTTTTTTCTAGTCATGCATCTATTTGATGGTAACTTATGTTTTTTCTTCTGTGCTAAACTTTACTAGCGATATGCTAAAGTTTAATTACACCTACCACATGTGTTCCATTGCCTTTGGACGACCCATAATTTTGGTGCTTCAGAGACTGCTGTCACATAGCATGGCTAGAAGCCCACCAATGCATTTTTTTAAAAAGAATATTTTGGAAAGAAGCTTAGTGTCATTTAAAAACATTGTAGTCTCTCAATAACAGCTCACTTCATTCTCATATTCTGTTCTAGACCTGGTACGTACCAAAAGACAAATTCCATCGGTGTTCATAGGATTGCATGTCATAGTCTCAGCAATCAGCATTCTTTATCCACTTAAATGAATATGAATCTCACTTAGGAGCTTCTACGATGGTTACAGATTTAGAGCAGGAAACACTCTAGACATTATCTAGTTCAATCCCCTCATTTTACAGATGAAGAAACTGGACCCAAGAGAAAGTAAGTGACTTTTCCAAGAACAGAGGTCCAATGAGAGAGATAGACTTTGAACTCTAAAGCTAGAGCTCTTTCTATTGTACTGTGATGCCTCTTGATACAACCAACACAATATCACCTTGAAAGAAGAGAATCTAGAAAACGTGATCATCTAGAAGGAGAGTGGTTCGTTTAAACACTGAACTGAACTTCCATGCTTGTAAACTTCTTTGTCAAGTCCATGTGTCCCTGTGTTGATGCCTTTCTTGCTATTAATAACAATAGAGTTATAAAACCAAAAGGAATCTTAGCTGATTTTATATATTATGTCATTCACCTGGATAGAAGAAAGGTTTTAATTGTAATAGAAAATGCCATCTGTACCCAAAGAGAGAACTATGGAGACTGAATGTGAATCAAAGCATAGTGTGCAACAGAAGTTTTAAGAACATTGAGGTACTTTTTTTTTAACCTGCATAAAAATACCCTCTTAGACTTGTCATGTAGGCCAGGTTAATGAACTGGTCCTCTGGGAAAGGGGCTGAGTGCCATATGTTGGAGAAGAAAAGAATTGGATGGAACTGTGATCATAGTGACCTACAGAAAGAAAGCAGAAGGCACTTGCTGGAGAAGAGGCGATTTGTAGAGAACAGCACAAGATTGCAATACTTAGCAGGAGCTATAGAGGACAGAGACAATGTATGTTATTGCTGTTTGTTTGCTTGTTTTTTTCCTTGTGTTTTTTTTTCTCTTTTGACCTGATTTGTCTTGCGCAGCATGATTAAGATGGAAATATGCTAAGAAGAATTGCACATGTTTAACCTGTATCACATTGCTTGCTATCTTGAGGAAAGGGGTAAGAAGGGGGAGAGGGAGAAAAATTTGAAACACAAGGTTTTGCAAAATTGAATGTTGAAAATTATCATGTATTTTGAAAAAATAAAACACTGTTAAAAACAAAAAAAAGAAAAGAGACCTTAAAGAAGTCTTTTGTAACACTGAATCAAAGGCTTTTAAAAATGTAATGGGAGTGTGGTCATAACCTTCATTAGATGCACAAAGAAAGAAATCATTAAATGAAGAGGAAAAACAAAGAAAAAGTAGCTCATTCTGGTAGTATTTCTAAAGCCAATCAGAGTCTCTCCTTCATTACATGGGTAATTTACTGGAATCAGCTACGTATATTTTTGGTATACATGGTCTCTTCTAGATATTTCCCTTACATGCTAACAGGATTATCAGCTATGAGAATAACTAAAAACTAGTATATTGATATTATTCTATTATTTTCTTCATAACTCTTCTGTGAGGTCATTGGTTTAAGTATTAATTTTATAGATGAGGAAATTGAAACTCAAATAGGTTAAATAACTTCCTCGTGGTGAAATAGCTTGGAAGTATTAGAGCTGAGACCTTAACCTAGGCAATTTGACCTTGAACCTGATGCTCTTTTCTTGCCACTGGCTTTGAGGATAATCTGTAAAGGCTTTCTGAGGGAAGCCAGTTTTGGGCCTAGGTTTTGAAGAAGTTCATGATTGATTAGGATCACCACCTGGTTAACCTATTTTGTTGTGTGAATGGCTAGGAAATAAGCTGATTATAAATTGGTTATTGCCACTTTGCAAAGGCATTGTCTTAGTGGGAAGGGGGCAGGCAGTGATTCCTGAAACTCTAGCAAGCTAAAATCCCACCCCCCAACTACAGAAATAAATCCCTATAGCTAAGTCTGTTCCTACCAATCCAAGGAAATGAAGGACAGAAGTAAACAAAAAGTCTAAATGGCCACAAATCAATTAGATGGTGACAAATATGGATTTCAACCACACAGTATAAGGTATTATTCAAAATGACTTGTCTGAACATGATGGCTTGAAATTTACATTTAGCTGTAATTAAGGCTGAGTGGCACTAACTGCTGCTGTTCCCTCCGCCAAGCTGATGGTGTTTGTTAAAGAGCCTCTAAAATGGTGGGAGCCATTATCTAGAGAAGATATGTCACCCCCATTTTCATTCATTTGTATTGTATCTTCCTTCCTTCATTATACCACATTAGGAGGAAAATTGTGGTTTCCTGGTGTATCCACTCCCTAGGCTCATTTGCTCTGTGGAATTCAATCTTTTGCTTGAGACATCACAGGCATCTCCACAGCAACCAAGCCCTCCTGCAGAATCCCAGAATTCTAAAATCTCCGAATTGGAAGGGACCTCACTATCCATCTAGTCCAACCTGAAGTGAATAAGAATGTCTTCAATATCATAACAGAAAAGGAGGTCATCCAGCCCCAGTCTAAAGATCTCCACATTTATTACATTAGAAGCCTTCTTTTACTCTTATTACAAGTTGTTTTTTTTAAGAATGTAGCATGCAAATGTACTCAATTTCTTAATAGGTGCATATCTCCCCTCCTTTCCTTATTTATCTCCTCATCTTCAGTCCTCAACCGTTTCTATCATTTGAAATGACTTCATATTTTATTTTTTAAATTTTAATAATTTTAAATATTAACTTTAATTTAGTTTTAAAAATATATCATTTTCCAATTACATGTAAAGATAGTTTTAACATTCATTTTTAATAAGATTTTGAGTTCCAAATTTTTTTCTTCCTCCCTCTCTTACCTCACTCTTCCCCAAGATAGCAAGAAATCTGATGTAATTTATATATGTACAATCATTTAAAATAATTTCCACATTAGTCATGTTCTTTTTTCTCTTTTTTTTATTAAAAGCTTTTTATTTACAGAACATGTGAGTGATTTTTCTACACTGACTTTTGCAAAACTTTTTTTTTGTTCCAAGCTTTTCCCCTCCTCCCCCCCACCCCTAGATGACAGGTAATCTAATACATGTTAAATATGTTAAATTATATGACAAATCCAACATATGTATACATATCTATACAGTTATCTTACTGCACAAAAAACATCAGATCTAGAAAGAGAGAGAGGAAAAAAAACAACCTAAGAAGGAAAACAAAATGCAAGGAAATATTCACAGAAAGCATTAAAATGCTGTGTTGTGGTCCACACTCAGTTCCCTCAGGCCTCTCTCTGGATGTATATGACTATCTTCATTGCTGAACAATAGGAACTGGTTTGAATCACATCATTGTTGAAGAGAACCATGTCCATCAGAATTGATCATCGATAGTCTTGTTGCTGTGTATAATGTTCTCCTGGTGCTGCTGATTTCACTCAGCATCAGTTCATGCAAGTCTCTCCAGACCTCTCTGAAATCATCCTGCTGGCCATTTCTTACCAAACAATAATATTCCA
The DNA here is from genome assembly GCA_023553655.1 of Myrmecobius fasciatus. Taxonomy (NCBI): domain Eukaryota; kingdom Metazoa; phylum Chordata; class Mammalia; order Dasyuromorphia; family Myrmecobiidae; genus Myrmecobius; species Myrmecobius fasciatus. Next base: position 121,668 of record JAJPUD010002906.1, read on the forward strand.
TGACATTCACATACCATAATTTATTCAGCCATTCTCCAATTGATGGGCATCCTTTCAATTTCCAGTTTCTTGCCACTACAAAAAGGGCTGCCACAAGCATTTTTGCACATGTGGGTCCCTTTCCCTCCTTTAAGATCTCTTTGGGATATAGGCCCATTAGAAACACTGCTGGGTCAAAGGGTATGCACAGTTTGATAACTTTTTGAGCACAGTTCCAGATTGCTCTCCAGAATGGTTGGATCCATTCACAGTTCCACCAACAACACATTAGTCATGTTCTAAAAGCAAAATCAGAACAAAAGGGAAAAACCATGAAGAAAAAAAAGCAAACAAAAAATAAAAGGTGAAAATAGTATGCTTTGATCCACATTCAGTCTCCATAGTTCTCTCTCTGGATGTGGATGACATTTTCTATACCAAGTCTTTTGGAATTGTCTTGGATCACTGTATTGCTAAGAAGAGTTGTCTATTATAGTTGATCATTATATAATCTTGCTGTTAATAAATCACTCCATATTTTCAAGGATCATTTGAGGTTTCATCTTTTCTTGGAGTCATCCCTGACATGTCTTCAGAGTTCTCATACCAAATGTCAAGTGTATTGTAGAATACCTATGAAGGTGCCTTCTAATTCTGATATTTTGTGATTTAGCGTGGCACATAGTAGATGCTTATCAAATATTTTAGATTTAGATTGGATTGGAGATAAGTTGCTATTGTTCTTTCCCTATTCCTTTCTCCTAAATTGCCAGAGCTGGACAAAAACAAATCAGAAATTCAACTATTTTAGTTGGAAGCTTCGTGTTCTGATGATCAAGAATCATATTGCCTTAAATTCTCCCTACTAAAATTAGATAAATGTGAAACAATGGCAAAAATCATTACACTGGGATTTGGGGACTCAGGGTCTAGTCTTTGCTTTCCCAAAGACTGGAACCGTGCACTTCAGCAGGCAATTTTACTTATCCGGGCTTCCATTTCCTCATCTGTAAAATTATGGGGTTGACTGTCTAAATTTCCTTCCAGTTCTTACATTCTATAAATGTATAATTTTATTATTCTCTCCCAGTGAATAATTGTTCCTGGATTAGTGGATTTATGGATAAAATGCACATTAAAAAGCTGAGGGATCTTGAGAAAATCATTTCACCTTTTTAGGCCTCGATTGCTTCATCTGTAAAATAAGGGGTTTGGACTAAATGTTTGCTCCATTTCCTCCCGGCTCTTAGAATCTATGAGACTATAGGAGAGAGGCTGGAGCAATCTAATGGCTTTTTATTGCACAGTGTTGCTTAATGATAATAATTGACATTTATATAGCATTTTAAAATTTGCAAAGTGCTTTTACATGCAGTATATCATTTTTGCCTAACAATAATCATACAAGATAGATATTATAGAAATAATTAATACCCCCATTTTACAGATGAAGAAGTTAAGAGTCAGAAAGATTAAATGCCTTGACAATGGTCACATTGCTACTTAGGCTCAAAATCATTATTTGAGCCCAGGTAAGCAGCCCTGCAGCTACTATTCTAGACAGCCTTTACTTGCCTAGTTATTGAAGATATTCTGATTCAGCCTCTGAGGCTGAGGCATTATATTTTCATTTTAGATAGTCTTCACAAAACCACCAGATGATAAGGCATCTGTTTCCTTTTTATAGTCCCTGAGAAAGTTGATTTGTTCAAAGTCATGCAATAGGTAAAGTGAATAATGCAGACAGGACTGATGGCCAGACCACCTGACTCCCTGGACCAGTCTGCTATTTATGAGTTGAGGGGAAAAAAAGAACAAAACAAAATTGTGCTGCTTTTCCAAGTAACATGATTTTTTATATTATTATTAATACTGAGAATAAGAAGGAAAATGGCAAAAGCAGCAGAGATAACATATAGTATTGAAGGCACACAGTTGCCAGAGAAAAATGTTTTAAAATTAATTTTATAGGTTGCCTGAGCAGCCTTTTAAAGGAATCAGTTCTGTCTCTGTCACTAGTTCTATGAAGATCCAAAGCCTTGGAGTCAGATAGCAGGCTGCAATTGCCCAATAAAATGCTGCGTGTCCAGAGATAACAGGGCAGGATTATTCTTCTTGGTATCTCCTCTATTATCAGGTGGCAGCCAGGGACAGTTAGGGGGCGAGAAAAGGGGGGAGGGGGTAGTCCATTGGAAATACCTCTGAGAAAAAAGAGAAAAAGACTACTGCTATTCCTGAGCTGTCCCATCAGCACCATGGCAATTACCATATTGGTCTCAACATAGGCTGCACCCCTAAAATGAGAGCATTTGAAAGAGAGAGCAAAGGAAATGCCTACATATGCATACATACACATATACTTATGTATGTGTGTACATATATATGTATATGTATACATATATAAATACTAAAATATATTTATATATATGCTGAAAAAATTATTTTTAAATTGTCACTTAAAATCATCGACTATGAAAAATTATTTTAACTTATTCTTAAATTCAAATACAGGTATTTTATTCGTTTTTACTGTCACTGTCTCTGTATCTTTGTTTCTTTCTTTCATTATCATTCTCTTAGTAAGAGTACTTGGGTTTTTTGTGAACCAGATTTGTATGTGTGTGTGTTTGTGTGTGGATTTTAAGAGTGGAGTTTATATTAAGATCAATATGGTGACATGGTGAATGAGACATGATGATTACCATTACTATAGAATAAAAGGTTGTGTGTATTGTTGAGAGCAGGGAAAAATATAGAAAGAATGAGGACCAGAAATGTGGCTAAGGCTGGTCAAATCTTCCTGGATACATTCATTGCCCTTCTTCCAATTTGTGTTTATCACATTAAGTCAGGGTAGCCTGGAGCCAAATCTGACTGGTTATTGAAAATAGGTTGTTAAGTTTTCAATGTGAGTACTTACACCTCTGAAATTGAAAACACTACAAATTAGGGCATAATTTATTGCTTTGTTTGTTGTATAGATTTAAGAAAGTGATGAAGGAAAAACATTTTGATCAATAATTTAATTGTTGGCATGACCAAATGAAATAATATTTGTAAAGTCCTTAGCATGGGACCTAGCATATATGAAGAGCTTAATAAATGCTTTTTTCCTTCCCCTTTCTTTATTTTCTCTATACCATAAATACTCCATTGCCTACCTCTATCATGGCAGATATTCAAGTTTATTGACAGTCCTTTCCTATAATCCTTTTTGGAAGCATTATTATAGGTAAAAGGTGACCCTGAATTCTTGAAGGCCATACCAATACCAATGGAACACAAGCTCAGATGAGTCCTACCATGTTTGAAGTCTTCAACAATAGATCTACTCACAGATTGCAGTCTTCAACAATGGATCCACTCACAGATTGCATTCTATTATCTGAAGATGTTTAAAGAAAATAAACGTAAGTCAATTGTAGACAATTTTTACCCACAGTAGCAACTATTGAAGGCCATCTGCTGAGTTACATGTCTTTATTTTTATGGCAACTCAGAGTGCAAAGTTTTGTTTGTTTGTTTTTAAACCAAGACTCCTGGTGAAATAGAGCCTAGTTATAATTCGAAGCCAAGGACAATTTTACCAAAAGATAAGGAAGTTAAGAATAGCTGGATTTAAATCCTGTCTTGACCCTTAGTAGCTGTGTGACCCAAGGCAAGTGATTTAATTTCTGATTGCTTCATTTTCTTCATCTATAAAATGGAGATAATAATAACACTTAACACTCAGAGTTGTTAAGGATCAAATGTGATATTTTTAAATGCTTTGCCAGTTTTAAAGTGATATCTATATAAATGCTATCATCATCATCATCACCATCCTCTTCATCTTTGTCATCATCATCATTCTAAACTTCTTCCTTATTTTAAGGCAAAATATTTATATGTAAATTATCTTGTTTTGCTCCATGGTTATAGGGTAATCCTTAAATTTCATAAAGCTATTAAGTACATGCACTTTATTCTTCACAGGGAAGACCAAGTGAAAGAGTATGGTTGAATCTTTAAAAGCCCATCACCTCTCCTAGAAAGATCAATCCATTAGTCAATTGAGAAACATCACAAATGAGCTACTTATGTACAAGGGTTAGAGTGTCAGTCCCATTTTATTTCTATAGGAAGGCATTAATTAGGCACAGTAATTACTGAGGAAAGATTTTGACTTTTGATACAGGTGAAAATGAAAACGATGGATTTTTGGAACTTTGACTATATTATTATTTAGTCATCATTTATAAACCATTAGATGATGGACAGTTGTGGGGACTTAGTTCTAGAACCAGGAGCTTAGGTGTTCCCTTCCATTTTCAACACCATTGATTGTATGTGCCGATGGGAACCAAGCCAGAAGTTGGATTTCTGCTCAAAAGATGAAAACCTCTGGGTTTCTTCTAGGTACCAGAGATTTCAGTGGGTCAAATTAGCTCTCTTAGGGTCACAGAAATAGCAGCCTTCAGCAACTTGCAGCATAAATAGAGTTCAAGATGATAAGAAAGCAACCATATGAATTTATTCAAATTTATTTAAATGTATTCAATTGTCAGTGGTTACTATCCTATTTGTGTTTAATTTTCTTATTATGCACACCATATCTTCCTCCAGACAACTACAGTCACAGTAAACCAGTAAAGGAGGTTAGCTGGACTTTTTCACATTATTTTCATCATACCTATAAAAAGCATACAAGATAAGGGTGGACATATCATCCATGGACAGAAGTCTAGTAGAAAAATCCCAAACCCCTTGGTCTCTATAGACATTTTCCCAATATCAGAAAAGGACTCTCTCCTCTACTTTTTAGATAACCCTGACACATACCTCTGCTGTCAGGAAGGTTGTGTACCATAAATCTTCAATGATATTCTCATTTTCTATTGGATCATCAGAGCTCAGTTACTTCAAAGTCCTCAATTTTCTGATTAGTCAATCAGTCAATATACATTTATTAAATGATTACTATGAGGATAAAATGAAAAATAAAAACAATCCTTGCCTTCAAAATGTTCATATAATAAAGAGAGGGCACATTTTGATAACTGGGTACATGTAAGATATATACAGAGTAAAGGGAAGTTAATCTCATAGGGGAAAATTCATTAGAACCTATAAAAACTAGGAAGTCTTCCTGAAGAATCTAGGATTTATAGAGGAAGAGAGGAAAGTTAAGAGGTAGAAATGAGGAGAAAGAACAGTTCAGGTTTGAGGGACATGGAGTTTGGAGATGGAAAATAGCATTCAAGAAACTACAGAATAGCAGGAATATAGAATGTATGGAAAAGAGTAAAGTATAAAAATTCTGGAAAAGTAGGAAAGCTTCAGGTTGTAAAGGGTTTAAAGTGCTAAATAGATTTTTAAATTTGATACTAGAAGTCTATAAGGAACCATTGTTGTTTACTGAATAAGAGGGTGACATGATTAGACTAGCACTTTAGGAAATTTGGTGATAATGTTCTTAGAATTTAGTCAAAATGGGAGGAAAGATTGGGATGGTAGAATTAAGTGAGGTTTTTAAGAATGGAAGACATGCAATAGAGAATGCGGCACTACATAGAGAGAGATTGGTTTCATGTTTGTTAAATCTTTTTTTCTCAGTTCTTTCTTGTCTTCCTCCCTCCCTCCCTCCCTCCCTCCCTCCCTCCCTCCCTTCCTTCCTTCCTTCCTTCCTTCCTTCCTTCCTTCCTTCCTTCCTTCCTTCCTTCCTTCCTTCCCTTTTTATTTCCTTTCTTTGTTCCTTACTTTGTTTCTTCATGTCTTCATTTCTTCCTCCCTTTCTTTATTTTTTCATTTATTTCTTTCTTCCTTCCTTCTTTCCTTAGAGGATACTTAAGAGAGGATAAGACAAAATAAGTTAGAGTGGAGGATTTATATTGAAGGGATGAGACATGGTATTAGGAAGATCGTCTAGAGTTAGATTTGGGGAAACCATGGAAACGAGGCATATTTGAACCTCAAATAGTAGACAACAGAGAGTTGCAATTGCTTTAGAGACTGTGCAGATGTCCATCAGAACCTTGCTTTGCATGGTTGCTTCAATAGCAAAATAAAGTTCCAGAAGAATCATAAGGCAAGATAAAGAAAATGCATAGGCCTTGTTAGGGGAGATCAGGAAACCTGAGAGATAGTTGCAGAGTTGGGAAGTTGTATTTACCTTCTTGTTCAAAACTAGAGACCTGATAGAGTTTTCCATAAATGGATCTTCTTAACTCCATAGCTGCCAAAGAGCAATGAGTCCTAGAATAGAGTATAAATCCTACTGGCCAAGTTGATGAAGGCAAGATGGGAAAGCAAATTTCCCCTCATCCTTTTCAGCAGCAACTCAGCACCAAGCCAGGGAGAAACAATGGGAGAGCATAGCGGCAGGAGCAGGAACAGTATACAACATCAATTTCATATGAACCTAGAGCCCACACTGGAGGATATCCAAGCCTCCAAGGATAATTTGCAGCAAAATAAAATTGGTACCAGTTCTACAAAGCATGCATTCTTTTCCTGGCCCTTGTCAGTATGTAAGGAAGATAGAAGATCTCTTTGAATGGAAAGCTGATGGTGGAATCAGACCTCTGTTCTAGTCTATGATAGAAAAAGAGGCTTACAGAAGGAGTTCCATGACATTCTTTTCTAACCGAGAGAGCTGGCATTGAGCTGCCAAGTTGACTTTCCATGACTGTACTGGTCAGGATGGAGGGCAACTGCTGCCATTACACAGTCCCCCTCACCTGTGGCTCTTCCTGAAAAATACACAGAGATGCCGCATGGGAGACCCTAAAGGCTGAGATATTAGCTCTACCCTAAGGGTTCCAGAATGTAGATCTTTCTTTTATATGGGTGTGGGATAAAGGGTACCAACTAAAGAGGAGCATCACCTATGGGATTGCATTGTGGACTTGGATTAATAGAATTAATAGAATTCACGGGAGTGACTTCAGCAGCATTGGAGAGGAGACAGATAAAATAGAGATACCACTGGGAGAAAAAGGACATGAAAGCCTTCTTGAATTCTTATGCATTGCTGGAATTGCCAGTTATTAGAAAAATAATATGTCTCTTATGGCCTAAATTCTATTACATGGAGGAAAGAGATTCTTCTCAGATTGTCATTTTTCTTCTCCACTTAAACTGGGGAGAAAAAGGAAAATGGCCACTGTTCCTGGATAGTCTTTGAGGGAGATCCCTATAGCCTTCAACAGACCACTTATGACTCCATTGCTCAATAGTCCCTGGACTGGAGGACAGATGGAAGATGTTTTTTTTGAGATCCCTTATTTGAGAGCAGTTTTTGGATCTTATTGGTCATCTTCATTGTCTGCATAACTAGGTTTCTCACCTTCATCCATTGAGTTGGTGGAGAGAGGGCAGAGACAAGAGAAATAGGCTTTGTGCCACCTTCTTGCCCACACACTCACTACCTTTTCATTCATTTGCTGAAAAGGCACAGAATGGCAGCTGTTCTTCCTTTCACCTAAAATCTCTAATGCTAGCAATTTGGGGAACAGAAACAGGAAAAGGCAGTCTATAGATCTCCAGAGGATTGTTGGCTAATACATTAAAATTAAAGAGAAACAGAAGCCATCACTACAAATTGCAACATTATTGTTCAAGCCAAGATCATCCTAATTATAAACTAGCATTTTTATAGATGTCACAGAGGCTGTTTTAGTGCCTCTTTGCTGATGCTAAAAAGATAGTGTGGAAACACGATCAGGGATCCTCACATTGCTGTCTTACTGGAGGGGGAAAAGTTAATTAGGCTCTTTTTGGCATATTAGTGAAGACAGGCTTATTAGACACATTTACAAGCTAATGATATGCGTATCCTCTGCTATCAAAGAAAAATGCATTTAAATAAACTGATTTACAGTTCAGCCATTTTCATCTCTTTAACCAGTACAGTTCACACTCTCATTACCTTGACTTAATTGGCTTGGATTCTCAAATTTCTCAGAGCCCCTCACTGAGGTAGTGGTAGGCTATCCTTAGGGTTTGCTTCTGTTGGGCAGCAGGTGACCTGACTGCCCTGCTCTTGATCCTCTCCAAAAACCGAGCAGTTTTCATCCTTATGAAGACAGTGGTTTCATTCAATCCAACTAAAAAGGAATTAATTGAATGTTTCTCTGTGCCAGGCATCAGATTTATAAAAACAAAAACCAAGCTGTGTCTGCTTTCAAGGGGCCTACATTTTACTGGGGAGAAAGCAACGTGTCCAGATAGGTCCCTACTACATATATAGAGAGGGCATTCAAAGTGTTCTGAGAATAGGGAAAACATTATCACTTGGTGTATGCATGTTTATGTGTATGTGTACACACAAAAGCACATATATGCATATATCTGGACACATGAGTACATGTGTTAAGATGTATGTTTGTGAAATCCTATAGTCTTCTAGAGAAAAAAGGTACCAGAGGTATGCTTTGAAAGGAACTAGGGAATTTCAGATCTAAGAGACACCATGCAGGCCATTTGCTCCAACTCTCTCATTTTACAGTTGAGAAAAGTGAGACCCAAAGAGGTTATGTGATTTTTCTAAAGTCCCAGCCTCTATAAATAGTTATACTAATATCTCCAGTATCAATCTCACCATTTTTATGAGGAAAGAATGAGAGACTACATTCTAAAGTGTTCTGCCTATATTGAGATACTTGATACATGTCAATTTTATTTTAAGTGAGGAACAAAACAAGGATTCAAACTTATATGGATCCATATGGGTGATCTATTCTATGGATATGGTCTACTTGTATGGATATGGTCTACTCATGTGGATATGGATCCATAGTTGGTAATCTAACTTTTACCACACTTCAGAGATTATTTTGTCTTTCACTGGAAAGTAGTACATATATCTTAGGTGGGAAGCAGGGTGAAGAGAGAAGTTTAAGAGAAGAAAACTTTGGCTTAGCCAGGACCCAAAGTTTCCTTGATTGTTCTAGGAAATTAAGAGGGAAAGGAAGAAAGAGCCAATCCTGCTATAATTATGAATCCAGAGTTCACACTAAAAGAACCTTAGTGTTAAAATTGGCAACAATATATGTTGTATAGAAAAGAATGATGTAAAAGAGGGGAAAAGAATCTATGTGTGCAAAAATATAGCAGCTCTTTTTGTAGTAGCAAGGAACTGGAAACTGAGTGGATGCCCATCAGTTGGAGAATGGCTGAATATGTTATGGCAAGTAAGAAAGTAATGAAATTTTGTTATTCTATAAGAAATGATCACCTGACTGATTTCAGAAAATCCTGGACATACATGAAGTGAAGTGATCAGAAGCAAGAGAACATTGTTCACAATAACAAAGATTATGTAATGATCAGCTGTGATGGACATAGCCTTTCTCAGCAATGTAATGATTCAAGACAATTCGAATAGACAAGATACATCAAGAAAGGAAACTATGAAGACGGAATGTGGATCAAAGCATAAAATTTTCACCTGTTTTTATTTTTGCTTATTTGTTTCCTTTTCCTTTCTCGTGTTTTTTCCCCTTTTGGTCTTATTTTTCTTATACAATATGACAAAGATGGGAATATGTTTAAAATATATGTAACATATCAGATAGCTTGCTGTCTTGGGGAAAGGAGAGATAAAGGAAGGATAGAGAAATAATTGGAACACAATGTATTTCAAAAATGAATGTTGAAAACTATCTTTACATGTATTTGGAAAAATAAAATATTATTGAGGAAAAAGAGAAAAGAATGATAGGATTTACTGAACAAAATTTAGGCCTCTGAGCAATTAAGGAACACAGTAACTTCTAAAGAGATGTCTCCTGAAGGTATCCATGGAATTCAGAGGGGTCACTGAAAAAAGCTACCTGGATCTAGAATGACATGAGCATGGATAGACATTTCTGAGAGAGACAGAGATTAACAGAGGTAGAGAGAGACAGAATAAAACCAAAATAATGTTTTATAGCAAGAAATCTGTCAAGGCAAAGAATCAATAGTATTATGGAGCAAATAAGAGTACTAACCTTGTTCACCAATCCTGCTTAAAAGCTTATTCTCTCTTTCCACTTACACACACTTTATATTCTAAAGTACTGAAGATTGTCCTGGTATAGGAACATATTTTTAAGTATATACCATGTTCAAATGGCATGTTCTGATGGCACACAATTCATATTTTCTTTTGTAATAAACTTACTCTGATACACAGCTTGGAGGTTAAGAATGTTGAAATTCATTCTCAAACTCAACATCCAGTAGAAGGGAAGTTTTTTGAGGCCAGGGAATGCATCACCTTTTTATCTGGACATTTCTTATGCCTACCACAGCACCTTGCTTTGAAAACATCATTATAAGATAAATTGTTCTCCTGGTTCTGCTCACTTCATTCTGCATCATTTCAAAATGAACTTCAAGTGATACCTGCTTTCCTCATACCTTCCTCATTTGTATAGACTCTTATTTGCTTCCAATTCCTCCACTTTTCTTCTCTAGTTTTTTTCCCTCACCTTCCTTCCAGTTGTTCTTTTAATTGAGATCATCACAACATGATAAAAACATTCCCAGACCTTTCATTTTTTTTAATTCCATGATCCCTACAGACATTGCAATCCTCAGAGGATGCTTGCATCAACTCCTCCTCCCTCATGCTTTATCTTCTTATTTCTCATTTATATTTAGATGTTTAATGTTTCTTTTTACTAACAGGTTGATATTTCAAAATTTCCAGTAAGCACTTATCTTTTCATCAGGAATGCTTTGAAGGGTTCTGTTTAATTAAAAATCCATCTTCCCCTGTAGGAGTGTACTAGACTTTCCTGGATAAGAAATTTAAATTTTTTTTAAAAAATACTACTTTTCCAAACTATTTATATAGATAGTTTTCAACATTCATCTTTGTAAGATTTTGAAGTATAATTTTTCCCTTCCTTCCTTCCCTCTTCTCTCAAGACAGTAAGCAATTTGATAGAAATATGTTAAACATTTCCACATTAGTCATATAGTGAAATATAAGACCAATAACAAAAGGGAAAAAGCACAAGAAAAGCCAAAAAAGTGAAATAGTATGCTTCAATCTGCATTCAGACTTATTAGTTCTTTCTCAGGATGTGGTAAGAATTTTCCATCACAAGTCCTTTGGAACTGTCTTGGATCATTGCATTGCTGAGAAGAAATAAGTCTATCATAGTTCATTGTCACACAATATTCTCCTGATATTCAACATCAGTTCATGTAAATCTTTCCAGGTTTTTTCTGGAATAGACGTGCTCTTTGTTTCTTAAAGAACAATAATATTTCATTACATCCATATACCACAACTTGTTCAATCATTCCCCAATTAATGGACATCCTACAGTTTCCAGTTCTTGGCCACCACAAAAATAGCTAATATAAATGTTTGTAAATGTGGATACTTCCTCCTTTTATGATCTCTTTGTATTCTGAAAAGATCATAAAAGGAGAAAGTATTTATTATTTGTAAAGAAAGATCTTTTGCTTTTTGTATGATCATATTCCACATTCTCCACTTTTTTCTAGTGGTAGTTATTGCTAAATCTTGTGTGATGCTGAATATGTCTTCTTACTTGAAATATTTCTTTCTGCTTGCAAAATTATTTTTGATCTAGAAGTTCTGGATTGTTGAATATAATGTTTCTATAAGTTTTCATTTTGATGTTTCTTTTATACAGTTATTGGTGGTTTATTCCTATTTTTACTTTGCCCTAAGTAGAAAAAGATATCTAGATTGTTTTCTTTCAAGATTTCTTGAAATCTTTGTACAGGCTTTTTGGGGCATGATAGCTTAATTCTTAGATTATCTTGATATGTTTTCTAATTCACTTTTTTCTTTTTTCAATATTTTACATTTTCTTCTATTTCCACCAATCTTTTTAAAATATATCTTATCTACTAGTTATAAATTTCTGCTTAAATAATTTTTAGTTGTGTCCAATATTCCATGACCCCAATTGATTTTTCTTGTAAAACACAGTGGAGTGGTTTGCATTTCCTTCTCCAACTCATTTCACAGATGAGGAAACCGAGACAAACAGGATCAAGTGAACTACCTAGGGTCATATAAGTAGTAAGTATCTGAGGGCAGATTTGAACTCAGATTCTCTTAACTCAAAGCCAGGTACTCTATCCACTATACCATTCAGCTACAATTTCTGTTTGGTCCATTCCGATTTTTATAGTCTGTTTCTTGGATAAATTTTGTTTATTTAGTTATTTAGATAGTTCTTACTCCTTTGAGGCTTTGCTCATAGATATTTTGTAGTGATTCTACTGTTTGGGGTTTGTGTCTCAGGCATCTCTGGTCTCAGAGTAGCCTTTTGTTTTTTTATTGTTCAGACATTGTTGGCCTAGCTGGGAGCTTTAGATATCGAGGCTGTGGTCCAGCCTCCCTAGATGACATTTCAACACTGACATTGCTATACTGGACAGGAAAATAATCTGCTGTGGAAGACCCCATCTTGTATTTATGGGTGTTGAGTCCATACTCCTGCCCCATTGAGAGATCTCTGGCTGTTGACTTTCTTCATAATTCTGAACCTAAAGTCCATGTTCTTCACTGCTCTGGGGAACTCCTATGGCCCAGGTTGGAGACTGAGTCTGAGATCAGATCTGGTGGTCTCCATGCTATTGGCTGTCTTAACTCTGAGCTCTGGGAATTAAGCCCATAATGTTGACTTACCGCTGCTGTACTTTGGTCCCTTTTCTGCTCACTTGCTCATAGGCTGAATTTCTGATGTTGGGCAGGAGAAATGGTCTACTACATTCCCATTTGATTATGGGCTTATTGAGAGCAAAAAGCATCTCTTGCCTTTCTTTGTATGCTAAGCTCTTAGTTATTAACATTCCCAGCACAAAGTAGGTGCTGACTGATCAAAGCTGTGCTTACTCCTTCAAGTTCCTTCCTGAAAAATACTTGGGTACAATATTATTGTTAAATCATCAATCAAGATCAACAGTACAGGAAGCATGCTGCTACTCTATCAACTTGGCTGGTTGAGACAATGTCATTAAGTATCAAATTCTCCATCATAAAGATAGAGAGAGATAACATTTTGCAGTGGTTTGAAGGTTAGTTTTTGAGTCAGAAAAATCTCACATCAAATCTTGTTTCTGCTATTCAGTGGAAGGACTAGCTTCTGCATGAAACATTTTGACACACATTATGACTTTTGTCTTCCTGCTGAACTATGACTTAGGAAGAGAAAGCGAGACTGAACCCTATGCCCAATTCTGCCTCACTTCAATTCAATTTATGCCCAATTCAAGACATCATTGGTCCTCTTCAAAAACAAAAGATGAACAGCAACAATTTAGCTGTCAGGGTTTGTTGCATAAAATTGAGCTGAAAATTATTGTTTTTTATATTTAGGATCACAGATTTAAAATTAGAAGGGATCCCACAAACCACTATCTCAATGCCTTCATTTTACACAAGGATGCAGCTCCCCAGAGAAGTTAAATGATTTGCCTAGGCTCCCATGGCTAATAAATGAAAATGACAAGTTTTAAACTCCAGACTTCTGATTGAAAATACAAAACTCTTTTAACTATATAGCATACTACTTTTGTCCTCCCTTATAGAATGTAAGTGTGCTTCAGCCAGATATTATTTTATTTCTCTTTTTGCATCCATATGTTTGGGTACATAATAAGCACTAAAAAATATCTGGTGATTATTTGATATCTGCAAGCTATAGGACAGTTAGGTGGCACTATGGTGCATAGAGTGCTGGGTCTGGAGTCAGGAGACTCATCTTCCTGAATTCAAATCCAACCTCAAACACTAAACATGTGACCCTGGGCAAGTCATTTAACATTTTTGCCTCAATTTCTTAACTGCAAAGTGGGTTGGAGAAGGAAATGGAAAACTACTCTTTGCCAAGAAAACATCAAATAGAATCACAAAAAGTAAGATACTACTGAAAAACAACTCAACAAACAAACTGTAGTATCCTGGACAAAGATTTTAACCTCTTAATTTAAGTACTTAATTAAATTTAACTTAATTTAAGTACTTTTAACCTCTAAGTATCTCACTGAAACTGGGTTGCTGACCAATTGCTGATCTGCATTAGTGGCAGGAATTTTTACACAGAAAATTCATCCACTAGTGAAATCCTAGAGCCAAATATTTTTCCTTAAGGAAAAGCTACATAAACTCTCAAAAAAGCTATCCCTACACACTTAACATTTCCATTCTGACTCAAATCCTTCAGTCCTCACAACATAAGAATTATGAGAAATACCTTCTCCTCTTCCTGTCACCCCCATCCACCAAACCCCCCCACCACCTTCACAATTGTGCAACTTGGTTCATTTTTTTTATGATGATGATGATTATCAAAGACATCATTTGAGCTTAATGCCTGGGAATGACTTCACATGCCGGTGACTAACAATGTTACGGACAATTATTTCTTTAGAACATTACCGCCTTGCCATCAAGGGAAATGTCGCTTTGGGAAGGTAATAAATGTGGTTTATTGGAGAGCAGATACATTGAGGTTTGCCTTTAATTTGATAACATCTCATCCTCAACCGTTCTTCCAAAAAAAAAATCCATGAGCAATTTATATTAAGGTGGCCACCTTTCCCAACAGCTTTCCCATGTCCAGGATCTTCATTTTTCTGGATGTGTTAGGCATCCTTGTATGTAAAGGGGATGGAGGGCAGCCTTTGACCCCTCTCTCCTCTGGGGTCAGTTAGTCACCTGTGATGCCTTAGTACCTTCATTGTAGAGAATTAGCAACTCTGGTGGACCATGCAGGGACATCATGGGGCAAACATGACAAAAGTTGCACTCCCTTCCACCAGTTACATTCCTATTCATCTCTCTGAATATGAAAAAAAGAAAGACTCCCTGAGGAAACTGAGTGTACCCTTTGTTATTTCCCTGCAGTTTCATAGGGAAAGATAGCTGGTTGCTGTTCACTCAGTATAAGCAGTCTTATAATTTGAGAGAGAATGGTAGAGAGTTTGATAAAGTAACACAATTCTCTTCATCCAGAAAGGCACTTAGTGCCATCTGGGGGCAAAGGGGAAGAATTCACCTCACTTTTCTCAGGAACTTACATTACTCCTGTGAGTTAGGAGGAATATATGAGCTAATAGGAACCAGGTTGTTCAGAAAATGTTATGTGTAATACATATATGAATCCGTGATGTCTATGTCTATAGCTAATTTATCTCTGTATATATATATATGTGTGTGTGTATGTTACTTATGTATAGCCCATATAAATTGTCCATAAGCTCACATAGTAGAATGTATAGACTTCTTCCCAGTGTCACTGATGAATGAGAACACTCAGAAAATGGTTGCATCTTCTACTTGCGGCTCCAGGGATATCCCTAAGGGATTGAGATGATTATTTTTTAACATTATGAATTTTAGTCCCCCTTCCCATATATATTCTCTTAGATACCTATGAAAAATTTTCAGCATCATGCCATCATTAACATCTATTAGCTATTCCAAAGGGATATTTACTGGAAAGATATAACAAAAAGAGAAATACAAACATTTCCATGAGATCTGATAGCAAGTAGTAAACATTGCACAAGTTCTGATGATGAAGCTGCATCAACTAAGCCCTGTTTTACACACACACACACACACACAGAGCATGAATTCTATATACACATACATATAAATATACCATATGTATTTTATACATGGCTATGACTACATACCTGTATATAAAATATATTTATACACATATGCATTTATAAAATATTCATACATGAGTTTCCACATATATACATATATGAATTTTTATGTTTGCATACATATTTGTATCACTATAACTCAGAGCCCCAGCAACTCCCTATCTACTGTAAGTCTAAAGCAATAAGTTGAAAAGAAGATAACAATTCCTTGGAAAAGGAATTGATTGAGAATTCCCTATACCAATAAAACCAAAATTCTGGCCAAGTCACGTAATTTAAATAGACAGATGGATAGATAAATGATAGATAGATGTGTATATACACATATGTATGTTTTTCTATTGGTGCATGGTAATATCTCCTTTTCTATTTTCAGTCTTTAGGAATACAGTGGATAAAGAGTTGCCATGGTACTGAATTGAAATGAAACATGTTCTTCTCAGCCAACTAGATGGCATAGTGGTTTAAGTGCTGGGTCTGGAGTCAGGAAGACTCATCTCCTTGAGTTCAAATTTGGTCTCAGACACTAACTAGCTGTGTGACCTGGGCAAGTCACTTCACTTTATTTGCCTCAGTTTCCTCATCATCAAATGAACTAGAGAAGGAAATGACAAGGAACTCCTGTACCTTTTTCAAGAAAGCCCCAAACGTGATTACAAAGAGATAGACGTGACTGAACAACAACAAAATCCCAGGGAGGAACTCCTGTTTCCAATGCAGGTCAATGTCTACTCCAAAACTTTTAGTTCAAAAGGGTTGCTTCAAGCACTGAGATATTAAGTAACTTGCCCAGAGTAAAACAGCTTGAACGTGTTACAGGCAGAACTTGAACCCTCATCTTTCCAAGTTTGAGGCCATCTCTTTGGACACTACATCCTCCTGCCTCTCACATGAGGAGGAATAAAGCACTTTTTCCCTCCTCTAATACATGTTGTATCCCTGTAGTTATATTGTAATTTTACATCAGATAGAGACTTTAAGGACCAAATCAGATAACTAAGAACCATAAATTTGGCAAATTCTAAAACACTGCATTATATATTAATGCAAATAGTTATTAGCCTCTATTCAAGTTTACAGCTAAGAATATTAATGCTCAAAGGAGTGAAGCAATTGTGAGCTACAGAAGGTTACATTGATTGCAAAATTAAAACATCCTATCTGTTATCACTAACTGATACTTTTCCCTGCACAATCCAACAGTGTCTTGGATAATTGGCTATTTTATTCTATATGTTATTTGCATATTATATTTCCATAGAAAACTGAAGGGATAATATTGGGGCTTATTTAAAATCTATCTCATCCAGGACATCTCACTGTGCTGTGTACCTAATAAAATTTAATACTTTTTTTTAATAGATTGAATGGAAGAATTGAGACCATACTATAACAAGCTTAAGGAGGGATCCTATATTACCTTCTCCTGCTTTATGAATAATAGAGAAATAAAATCTGAGGATGATGATAGTATGTGGAGGAAGTTGGCGCACAATGGAGGGAGAGATTTAACATAGCAGCATGGTGTACTAAGTACTAAGATGTACTGGATTACTAGAATGGAGGAACCTGTTAACTTTTCTTCAGACTTCTCATGTGACCTTAGAAAAATCTTTCTGAACCTCCAGGCCACATTTTTCCTTCTCTGAAAAAAGAGGAGTTTGATTTGTGTGATGGCTAGTATCTTCTCTTTCCTTAAATCTACTGTTATCATATGAATTGTTGCTATGTTGAATTTTATTTTATGGAAAAAGTGTCCTATAACAGCTAGGAGGGAAATTACAAGAATCTGCAGCCTAAATGGATGATTTTTCTCTCCAGAATAGGATGGTTTGCTACCTTTCTCTCTCATAACCAAAGAGAAATAACCTTTTTTGCTTGATCATAGGATCTACAATCCATGGAAAGAGCTGGCTGTAGAATTCAGGAAGCTCACTTAGTTAAGGCCAAACTAAGTATCACTGAGGAAAGATTCTACAAGGCCTCAGGTCTAGAGAGAGGCCCTCACAAAACTTTCAGCTCCTTTCTGGCTGCAGCAGAGATGAGCTAGTCAAACCTGAACTTTCTAGTTCATAAAGGGCAGCCTTTTTCTTTTCTACTTCCTACCTTAAGCTGTTGTACAGAGCAGTGATTTGGAAATGACAGTGGGTCAAGCCTAGATGAAATAATTGTAGGGCCATAGGGGAGCAGATTTGCAATGTAAATAGAAATCCTTCTTGACCCGAAAAATACTCTTGCTTAGTGAGAGTATTCAGGAGAGATAGCTTTCAAACATATGTATACGTACACACACATATAGGCACACACAAACATCCATGTACAGGTTAAGGATCTATCTCTCTGAGAGTTAAAAATACTTATTTTATTTTTCTTTTCTTTTAAAGTAAAGTATTATCCTTATCACAGCACTGACATGTATTAAGCCTCCCAATTTTTAAGAAGGGAAAGCAGAAAAAAGTTGATGATGATGATGATGACGACATATTAACATAATAATTTCAGGTTAACATAGTGCTTAAACATACATTATTTTATTTAATTCTCAACAACAACCTTTTGACTGTTATTCCTATTTTTCATATGAGGAAATTCAGGATGAAAGAGACCACATCACTTGCTAATGGTGGTACAATTTTTAAATGTCTGAAATAGAATTTGAAATTGAGACTCCCTGACTCCTGACTTCAGCACCATATTTTCCCAGTTAATGCATGATGGTGTATGAGAAAGCTGGTATAGAATGGAGGGAAAGATGTAATATGGCAACATGGCATCATCCCAAAATGTACTGGAATTACTATAATGAAAGGATGTGGTAAATGCAGATTCCAGAATTGATCTTGGATTATGACCCTTTTTATCCCTGAGTTTGGACATGATGTCTCAAGAAGTCTTAATTTAATGACATCCAAGACAGGTCATAAAAGCAAACTGGGCATAAAAAATCAAGCACACACACATATATGTATGTATGTATATATATGTATATATACATACATACATATATGTGAAACGTAGCCTGGGAACTGAGGAAATTTGTGCAAACAGTTAACAATGGGAATTTGCCAAAGTTGTTAATTTTTTTGTAGAATAATTTGTAGAATATGAAGAATTTTGTGAAATGCTTTTGGTCTTTCCATTATACACACACACTAACACACACACACACACACACACACACACACACACACCTTTCCTCCATTACCCACGGTTCCATTTCTGCTTCTTTTACATTTTGGCTGTGGTTGAGACATCAAAACAAGTGGCCAAACCCACTTTTAAAACTCAATTTACTCTGAAAGGCCACTAATAAAGTAACAAATGCTAGTCTTTAAGGTGTAAGTAAACCAAATGAACAAGCATTTATTAAATACCTACTGTGTGCCAGGTACCAAGCTAAGTTCTGGGCATACAAATAAGACTAGAGAAGTACCTACTATATGTCAGGCAATAGGCTAAGTTCTGGGGTTACAAAGAAGACTTTAGATAGTCTTGACCTTGAGCAGTATACATTCCAGGTATTTGCTGTAAAAACATTATCTCTGCTGCCTCATTTTGCATTTCTGTCCTAAAAGATCTAGAGCAGATAATGTAATTTCTCTGACCAGCAATACATTGAGGTAGAAATGAACATTTGTTTTGAAACTAGGATGAAAATAAAGTTGTAAAAAAGGAAACTTTCATAAACTGACATACTGTATTTAATTTTGTGGGGCTCAGGCATATACCTCACTTTCCTATCTCTGTAGCCTTGCAAGGACTCATCATGATCTCTGTATGTGTATTCCCCAAATTCACATTCAAATTCAACCAATAAGCTGTACCAGAAGCACAACATTATCAAAGACCAAACTATTTCTTCCCATTGCCTGGGTACAACACTGGCTCATAAAAATGAAGAACATTTTGAATAAATGCTACCATACCAAATCGACCTACAGGAGAGTTTTTCAAGCTTGTGCTGGTCTTATCAGCCAGCATCAGATAGACTGTACCTTGACTCCAACAAAATGTCATTTTGATTCTTTTTGAGAGTGAAGGACAGTAACTAACCAACCAGATGAAA
>JAJPUD010002906.1:141358-162681 GCA_023553655.1 Myrmecobius fasciatus
TCTTGAAGTCTTTTTCTCCTTTTCTGCAGGGTGACTATGATATTCCTCTTAAATATGGTTTAGTTTTCTGCTGGTATGTCCTGCAGCATTTAGAAACTGCCTTTCCCCATGATGTTTAGTTTTATCTTCAGCTCTTGATTCAGGCACTGTTGTAAATGTTTAAAGGATGTTACTAGGATGCTGCTTAGAAGTCCAACAATTAAAAGTTCACTTCCTGATCAAGGCATGGGATGGTCTATAAGTTTGTTCTCTCTCCCCAATCTCAACTCTACTCTTACGCTTTTCCTTTTCAAGGGATGACTGGAATTGTTCTATCCTTTAGATTTTCAGACACTCAAATCAGTTCCAAACTACTTTGTCATTTCATGTAAAACTCCTAAGGCACACCATGGCCTCTCAGCAAACTTCAGTATATTTCTTGACTAGTGTCACTTGATTTTACTCAATGGCTTTTTCTCTTTCCAAAGAGATAGAGGACATCTGATGGCCTGAATTAATTGATTCAGTAAAGGAATTCTTGCCTGGTTAGGTAGTTATTTTAAGTCAAGTGTTTTTGTTGATTTTATTAAATAGGTTCCCCAACTCTTATGCTTCTTTTATTACTGCTACAGGCATTATTCCTCCTACAACTCTAATTCTCAATAATAAAATAGGTTAATAGTAATTATAAAATAGTATAATAACAGTATTTGGTATAACAGTAACAGTATAAAATAGTAATTATAAAAGCATTTATGTAGTGCTTTAAAGTTTATTAAGCACTTTATATATGTGATCTTATTGGATTTTCACAACAATCCTGGGAGGCAGATGCTATTATTATTTTCACTTTACAAATTAAGAAGGTGAGATTGAGAAAAGTTAAAAATGATTCACTAGGGATACACTATTAGTATCTGAGGCAGGATTTGAATTCAGGTTGTCCTAATTCAAGTCTAGAAATATTTTAAAATACTGGGAAAACACCTATCTCAAAAGGCTATTGTTTGAAAAGCCCTTAATAAGCTATAACACTCAATAAAATGTGACTTGTCATTAAAGAATATACCACAAGGCATCATTAAGTCACTAGCTCCCTAATGAATTCAAAGTATGATTGAATTTGCATGAATTCAAGATGCACAAACCTCTTGAGCAAGTTGGTTATGACCTAAAGTGAGAAAAGTCTACATTTTAAAGATTCACAATATGGGAAGACTCAGTTTTGAATGCTGGATGCCAGAACTCCTTTCTCCTTTAGCATGGAGGAAGAAATGGAACATCTAGTGGGAGAAAGAAGTACCTTGAGACTTCAGCACACATGCTTCCTTGAACGCCCATCACTCCTTCCCAGACAGCTCAGCAGGCTGCCCTGGAAGCCACAGGGAGCCTCTTCTTGCCAGGAGAAGGATCATTACCCACAAGGAAATACAAATCCTATTCCTCTTTTAATCTGCATTCTCAGAAGGCAGTCTCGCTTTTGTGCTCCAAAATGAATCCTGGCTTTGTTTTATTAACAATGATAAGAAAGTCCTTCATTTATAGAGTGTTTTATAAATAACAAGATACCTCATTTTTATGGCATTTTATTGAGAATAAAACTGCACGTTCCAAAAACATATTTCAGGGCACTGAGCATTTTCATATAATTATATATATATATATATATATATATGTACACATGCATATATATATATTCATACATATGACTATATAGTTATATATGTATAATAATATGTATAATCATAGAGCACTTTTTTCATAATAATCCCATGAATTAGTCTAAAAAAGATATAGCTACCTCAATTTTTCAAATGAATAAGGCAAGTCTTAAAAGGATTATTGTAGATGATTTGTTCAAGATCAGAGTAGAATCAGGATTAGAATTTAGGTCTCTTCTATTTTGGTGTGCTTTTCCATCATTTCATGTCAACCCTCATATCCTTTTTTTTTAATTTCCCTTTCTTAGTAAATGTCTTATCCTACAAACCCTAACACCATAATGGCATTCTCCTCATAGACTATCTTCCTGATTAGGCCCCCGATGCCAAAGAACAGAGAAAATGGGATGTTCTATGGAGGAAGAAGAGGTATGAAAACAAGACCATTGATAATGATATAGTTTCAAGAAAACATTGTCTTCATGGTCCCTCTTTTCATTGTTACTGATGGTTATCCTTTCTTTTAAGCTTCTACATTACAATGGATGATACTGATGGGCTATTGTTGTCTAAAGAAGAGCATTAATAATTAGAATTTAGGCCAGGTGAAGAGGGACATTATGGTAAAGGGATGTTTTAGCAGGTTATAACAGTACTATTCTTCAAATCATACCAAGTAAGCATCTACCTATCTCCACCTGAGCACTACAGTCTCAAACCACGTATAAGTCTTTAGCATTAGTTTTGGTTTTTGGACATTGGTCTCATGTGTTCATGTTACCATTTTTCTGGGCCTAGGTATTGATTACATTTTTCTTGAGAGACATATTTCCTCTGCATTATAATGTATTTCTACCTCATTTTCTCCCCTCATGCACTTTATTGTCTTACAGAGACCACTGGACACTGTTTCTATGTTTTATTTCTGATCTGCAGTGTCTTCAAGTAGGACCATCAGATTTTACATGCTTAAAAAATAAAGGCATTCTGGGTTGTGTCCATGCTGACTTTGGAAGTTCAAATTGTTTTAAGTTACTGGACAACCAATACAACCATGCTTCTTGGAGAAAATGTCAGCTCAATTCTTCTTTTACACAGCCATAATGGCAACCATTCCTTTGATGTTCAGAAGTACAAAGGAAGATTGAACAAGAATTTTCCCATTATTCTCATTCTCCACATAGTATACAAAGAAAATAAGAAAAACATCTGATGAACTCGAGAGCAAAGAAAGCTTTTGGTTCTTTTTTGCCATCATCCCTCCCTCCCAAGAAAAATGGATCTATAATTTGCAAGTTCTTCCATTTTCATTTTGGAAAAGCAGGTTAACAGACCTGGAAAGAGAACTTTATTTCCCTATAGCTGCTGGTGCATTTTCAATTGCAACTCAATTTGAGGAAGTATTCTGTTAAAAGAGAGGTTAATTTTTTCTCAATGGCTTATAAATTTATTTTTTGTCTAAAAAAAAAACAAGACATAAATGATCCTAATGACAACATTGCTTCAGGGGCAAGGTTGCAGTTTGGTTTCCATTTAAAAATCCAACAAATAATATCAAAGTGAATGAATGCATTATAACACTTTTCTTATAAGGACCTTAAGTCACTTGACAAGTAGCATTCACTTAGTCCTTATCTCTGCATATCTAGTTTAGCTGAATAGAGTGGAAGACAGTTTTGGAAGTTTGAATTCTAGGAGCTGTTACAATAGTTATTTTGTTCCTTTGTTTTGTTTGCTTTTTTGTTGCTGTTGGTGGTAGGATGTTGTTTATTTTGCCTTTTTTTTGTTCTTTTGTTTCTTTTTCGAATTAAGTAAAAGTGATAATCAAAGGAGCATTGTACCTCTGACATAAAAGAGTCTTCAATAACTTTATAGACCAAACCCTTCTACATTATCCCCCCAAAGTCACAATACAGCTTTCTTATGAAAATCTCCAGTCACTAAGGCACTGTTGGTTGAGTTATGAACTGATCTAACCATTTGGAGAACAATTTGGAACTATGCCCAAAAGGCAATCAAAATATGCATGCCCTTTGATCTGCCAATAAGGTCTGCATTCCAAAGAGATTATAAAAAAGGGAAAAGGATCTCCACATACAAAAATATTTATATCTGCTCTTTTTATGGTGGCAGGGAACTGGAAATTGTGGAGATAACCATCAGTTACTGAATGACTACAAATTGTGCTATATGAATGTAATGGCATATTATTGTGCTATAGAAAATGATGAGCAAGCAGATTTCAGAAAAACTTGGAAAGACTTGTATGAACTGATGCAAAATGAAATGAGCAGAATCAAAATATTGTAGAGAGTAGCAACAATATTGTCTGATGACTAACTATAAATTTCTTAGCTCTTCTCAGTAATACAATGATCTAAGACAATTTCAAAGGTTTCATGAAGGAAAATACTATCCACATCCAAAGAACTAATGGAAATCTCAGTGCAGACTGAGGCATAGTGTTATCATTTTTTCATGTTTTTTTCTTTTTTTTTGTTTCTTCTTTCACAACATGACTAATATGGAAATGTTTTATATGATTGCACATTTGTAATCTATATCAAATTGCTTATTGTTTTAAGGAAGGAAAGGGGAAGGGAGGGAAGCAGAAAATTTAGAACTCAAAATTTTATTTAAAAAACTGAATGCCCAAAAAATGTAATTGGAAAAAAATAAAATACTATTCAAAAAACAAAAAGGGAGAAAATCTCCAGTAAGGAAAGCCCACTAACTTCTGAGTTAGCCATCTATATCACAACTACACTGCATTAAATGTTCAATTTTTCCTTATATCAAGTTGACATAATCTCTTCATCATTTCCTTACAGTGCTGTTGGCCCTGCTTTTTGGGGATCAAAAAGAACAAATCTCCTCACTCTTCTATATTATAAGCCTTCAAATACTGGAAGACAATTATTATGTTCTGTTAAGTCTTCCCTTCTCAAGGCTAAATACATATTCCTCATCCTTTCAATTTATATTTAAATTGCATGATCTCCAGAGCTCTCACTTTTCTTTTCATTATCTTAAGTTCCAGATTCTCTTCAGCAGAGAGATCCCTCTTTTTCAACCCTACCACCTACCACACCTAGTATCATCAGGAAGGGCTTACGGCCACATCTCCATTATTTGTTCACTTGAGATAATTGCTGAAGTTTATATATTGCCTTAAAGTTTGCAAAGTGCTTAGTAGTTCATTTTGAACCCCAAAAACAAACCTAGAAGATAGACACTTGTGATATTATTGTCTTTATTTTGGGAATGATAAAACAGGTTCAAAAGGTTTCAACATTTCATTCACACATGCTCAGATAGTATCCAAGTTAGGATTCAAAGACTGACTTCAAGTTCAATAGTCTGTTGTTGTTCAGTCATTTTCAATCATGTCCCAACTCTTCCTGACCCCTTTTAGGGTTTTCTTAGTCAAGATGTTGAGGTAGTTTGCCATTTCCTTTTCTATTCATTTTTTCAGATTAGGAAACTGAAGTAAATAGAGTTAAGTTACTTGTTCAGGGTCACTAGCTTGGAAATATCTGAGGTCACTCACATTTGAATTCATGCTTCCTGAGTTCAGGTTAGGTACTATATGAACTACACTACCTAGTTGCTAATATCATAATATCTTAGGTGAATTTCATAAGGACAAGGACTGTATCTAACCCAAGCTTTGTATCATTTTGGGGATCTAACACAATGTACTTAGATGTTTATCAAATGTCTATTGAGTGACTCAATAGGTGTGCCATGAGGTACTATCAGGCAAAATCTTGTCACTAAATCTTTTGTTCCCATTTACTGAACTGTCTATAAATTGTCTTTGCCTCATACAGGTCCAATAAGTTGGCCTCTTCCTCATTCTATTAAACAAGAAACTAGAGATAGGACCATAGTAAAGAGAAAAATTCTGTTTAAAAAAATCAAATTATTAAAGGCAGTTTCAGAATGTTTCCATGAGAAGATTTGAACAAAAACTATTTAAATTCCTTGTATCAACTCAGGTGATTTTGTACAATGGGCTTTACCTTTCTGACCTTAGTTTCCTCACTTGTAAGTGGGAGATAGGATATGTCACACTCTATGATTCTGTGAAAATTTAGTACATCCTAAAACTGGATTAATCATCTGTTCCACTATATAAGGTGATTACAATTCAAAATAATTTATTCAAGCTGTGAAAGAAAATCCAATCCCAAATAGTCATTGTCTTAGGGCAACTATCTGGTCCTCTGACTTCACATTATCCACAGATATCACCTGCCTATGTCTCTATGATTTCTGCTTTCATCTTCAAAATAAGTACCTATGTAGTGTGTTGTTGTAGCAGAGAGGGTATCTAGCTCTCTTTGCTCTAAGCTCTATCTAAAAACTATGGTTTCTTAGTTTTCCTTCCTGTAAAGTGAAAATTAGGATATGAAATTTATAAGTTTTGGTTTTCTTTCCAGTCATTCACTTCTCTATAATCTTCATTTCCCTCACCTGAATGTTCTTCCTTTATTCATAGAAATGATTGGGGATGAGACAAAAGGGAAGCAAAAAAGGAAATAACATTTTTCAGAAGGATAGTAGACATTGTAGACATGATTATGAAAATCTAGCTAGAATCCTATGTACAAAAAATGAGAAATATTGTTATGTTTTCATTTCAGATGTTTGTTTACTTTTTGTTCTCTATTCAGAAAATAAGGTGGGAACCAAAATAGAAAGAGCTTTAAATGTCAAACTAAAGAGTATGCATTTTATCTTACAGACAATAGAATCCCTGAAGATCATTGAGTAGGGTAATACCATTCTTGGGGAATATTAATTTGGCTTTTCAGTGAAGGATGCATTAGGGAGGAAAATGACTACACCCAGTGAGATCAATTAGGAAGCTATTGAAATAGTAAGGCTACCAATAAATAAACATTTATTAAGTGCCCATTATCAGGTACAAGATGATGAATGTCTAAATTAGAGTGGTGGCTGTGTGAGGGGAGGGAAGAAAAAAGAATTGAAGATACAGTAATGATCCTGATGCTTTGAATCTTGGCCATGCCTTTTACCAGCCATGTAGTCCCACAGAACTCAATTAACTTCTTAGAACTGTGATGATCTCCTCTGCTCCTTTGGGTTCAAATCTCATCTCTAGATATATGACTTCTAGATCTCTCTTTCTCTCTCTCTCTTCTTCTTCTTCTTCTTCTTCCTTCCCTCTCTCTCTCTCTCTCTCTTTTTCTCCTCTTTCTCTTCTTCTTTCATATATAGAGAGATAGATAGATAGATCAATAGAGATAGTCAAAATCTCTCTCGCAAACTGCAGATCCACATCAATTGCCTACTATTTCTTCCTGCATGTCTAATAGTCTCAAACTCAATGTTTGAAGTTGCTTCTGCCTCAGCTTCTTCAAATTTCTGGAAATCTGCTGAAGACATCAAAATTATCCTAATCAGTAGGATTTGCAACTTTGGTCACTCCATTTTTTGGTATTTGTCACTCCTCTATGTCCAATGAATTTTCAAGAAATTGATGCTACTTCCCTTTTTCTGGAATCCATTTTCTTCTCTCCACTGACACAACCACCACCTTAGCTTAGAATTTTATCATCCTTTGCCTACGTTACTGTAACTAATTACTTCCTATTTAGACTTGTTATTTCCATTGTGTTGGTAACTATGCTAAGTAGTAGTGATACCAAGAAAAACAAAATCATCCTTTCTTTCAATGAGTTTACTTTTCAGTGGGGGCAATGTAACACATATTCAGATGCATAAGTGAAATTGGTATATGTGTCCAAGAGGAGGAAGAAGGCAAAAGTGTCAAAAGCTGTACAAAGGTAAGAATAATAAGGGCTGAAAAAAGATTTTGCCTTTTAGTCCTTTTTTCCTTCATTCCTTTCTGCACAGAGGAGCCAAAAGAATCTTTCTATGGACATACTTCTTCCCTGCACAAAAATTCTTAGTAAATTCTCATTACCTGCATCTTATTCCCATTGCCTACATCTCATTGCCGATGCTCCATTTGTTGCTGTTAAGTTGTTTCTCTGCCATGGCTGATTCTCCATGACCCCAGTAGAGATTTTCTTAGCAAAGATATTGGAATGGTTTGCCATTTCTCTCTCCAATTCATGTAACAGATGAGGAAACTGAGACAAACAGGGTTAAGTTATTTGCCCAGGGTCGCATAGCCATAGTAAGTGTCTAAGGTTGGATTCGAATTCATGAAGATGAATTTTCCTGATTCCAAACCACTGTGCTATCCACTGCACCACCTAACTGCTCCATGGTCTGACATTTGTATCTCTTTACAATCTGGCTCCCACAATTCTGTTTTTCTAGGCTCATTTCAAACTATTCTCCTGTATACTCTACTATTAGTGTTTCCTCTAATTCAACATGTGCTTTCCCACTTATGTAATCCCCTATTAACCAGGTAACCCCTAACTAACCTACTAACTAAGGTAGGTGGTACAGTGTATAGAACAATAGTCCCAAAGTTGAGAAGAATTGAGTACAAATCAGGTCTCAGACTAGCTGTGTGACCCTGGCAGGCATTCCATTAACCTCTGTTTACCTTATTCTACTAGAGAAGGAAATGGCAAAGCACTCTATTATCCTTGCCAAGAAAACCCCATGGAGGGATGGTCCAATAAGAACAGTAATAGTAGAAGGAAGAACAACAAAAACAACAAACCTTTGTCTCTTGACTGATTTTCCTTTCATAGTTGGTATAGTCTGGTAAAAACCAGTCTGCTCCTCATAGAAGCTTTTTCATTAGTACTCCTTACCACCTCAGGTTTTAGTTCTCTCTTCTTCCTCAATTTCCTTTTACTACAGTTATCTTTTTTATAGCATAGGGTTAGGGGCATGATGCCCCCAAAACGGAAAATTTGCATTAAAATGTTGGCTCTTCCTTTTTACCAGAGGAAAATGTCTGACTTTTTCTTTTCCATTTATGATATGTTTATGGTAGATTATTGTAAAATTTGGATTGGTATTATATAATTTTACATATATATGCATTTACATATATATGCATTATATAATTTTGCACACACACACACATATATATATACACATATATATGTATATATTTGTATATACATACACACACATACAACTTTTTCTGTCTCATCTGCTGGCATTTATGTATTATCTGTGACTTCCGCAAAACTTTCCAAAAATTCCCACTTAATTTCTTATGTCAATCTACAACTTATTGAAATCACAATGGGGAAAGTAGCAATGTGGAAGGGATAGCAGTATATTCATTTCAATCCATCTTGTTTTCATTCATTCAAGTAGAAATTAAACTTCTTGATGCCCAGGGCTATTTCATTTTTATCTTTGTAGTCCCAGAGTTGGAGCATAACATAGTACTCCATGTAATAAAGATATTTAAATAAATATTAAATTGCAAATAGTTAAGTGATGCAGTAAGTGGACACTGGACCTGAAGTCAGGAAGACCTGAGTTCAAATTCAGTAGTAAACATTTACTAGTTGCATTATTTCCAGACAAGTCATTTACCCTCTGCTTCAGTTTCCTCCACAATAAAATGGGGATCATACTCATACTTTGGGGTTAGTAGGAGAAACAAATGAGGTAACATTGGTAGAGCACTTAGCACAGTGCCTGGCATATAGTAGATGGTATATAAATGTTAACTATGATTATGAATTAAATTGAGTATCAGTTTCCCTGTTTTAAAAATGAGAACCACATCACTATGTTTTGGCAGGAAAGCATTTTCTTTTTGAGTCATAATGGACTGAAAGATTCATTTGCATAATTTGAGTGACACAGCAGCCAAAAAGCTACCACAGTCTCAGACTGTTTTAAATGATACATAGTTCTCAGGAAAAGATATATTATGCTATTTCTCCTATCCTATCCTATCCAGTCCCATCCCTTACCAAACCATAGCATACCCTATTATACCTTATACTTTTATTGTGTACTGGATCAGACTCATTCTGGAGTGTTGTGTTCAGTTATGAGCACCACATTTTATAAAAGATATTGAGGAGCCGGGAGGTCCATGGAAGAGTGACTAGGAAATCAGATCTGAGGAGGTCAGAAAGGTGGTATTACATACACATTTATGAAGTGCTCTCATATGTATGAGAAATTACAGGTAGATCCCAATTAGTATGAATAGTGAATCTCATGAAGTGAACTGAGAGCCATGCATTTGAATGTATTTTATTTGAAGTTATAATGGTGTAAAATATGGCAGTTGTTCAATCCCAACTGGACTATGCAGTGTGAGTTGAATGTGACCACTACACAGGATTCAATACTCACGCTAATCAGGACATTGTTGCAAATTAGTTCCACTTGGCCCTAGATTAAACACCGAAATGGAATTGATAGGAGTTTCAGAAGCAGATTTTGACTTCCTAGTAGCTTCCCCAAAGGGACAGTATAAGAAGATAGTGGCTTCTCTTTCACTGGGGACTTTTACGTAAAGGTCCAATGTCTCCCTGTTGGAAATTTGGTAGAAAGTTCTTGGTCAAGACAGATTGGATTATTTGACATCAGAGGTTACTTGAATTTTTTATTTTTATGAACTAGTAAGTAGATATAGTTGTAGACAGGTTAGATATAGATATAGACATAGATTATATCTATGTGTGTGAACACTTACTAACTGTGGAAGATAACATCCTCTATTCCTGGAATTTTCTTTCCCATATCCGAGGAAATCTCTCCCTCTTGACTTTGAGCCTTTGTCTGTGGCATCTTTCAAGTCTCAGCTAAAGCTCCATCATCTGAAGCAGTCTTTCCCAATTCTCCTTAATGCTCATATTTTCCCACTGAGATAACCTCTACTTTATCTATGTATCTCTTGTTTCTACAAAGTTTATGAATAGTTTCTTCTGCCATTAGAATATTAGCACTTTGAGATCAGGAACTAGAACTTTTGCCCTTTTTTGAATTCTCCAATGCTTAGCATATTGCTGGGCACATAGTTTGCCCTTATTAGATACTTGTTGAATTAATGTTTCAATTATTATCATAACAATACACTTAAAGAAGAAGATTCATTCATTCTAGGAACTATTCATTAATGGAAGTTGCAGTAGAAGGGAACTCTCTTTTAGATGAATTTGCTTCTCTCAAAAAGGAATTTTTGTCTATATAGATATCCTAAAAGCAGGTTAACTAACAAACACAAGTGACTAGAAATTTAATTATCCAGAACACTATTTTATTCCCTAAATATTTTAGTCAATTTTACTCCAAGATCAGGCCCACTAAAAAGCAAGACTTTATGTTCAAATTGAAATAACAAAAGAACCATAGGATGTTAGAATTGGAATTATTCCTAGAAATCACCTAATTTAGGGGAAATGGTTGATGGAGTGCCAGATCTGGAGTCAGAAAGACTCTCTTTACGGAATTCAAATCCAGCTTCAGACACTTACTAGCTAAATGACCCTGGGAAAATTGTTTAACTCTGTTTACCTCAATTTCCTCATCTATAAAATAAGCTAGGAGAAGGAAATGACAGTCACTAAAGTAACTTTGCCAAGAAAACCCTAAGTTAGGGCATGAGGAATCAGATATAACTTAAAAAAATGAACAACAAAAATTCATTTTATAGGTAAGAAGACTAGGAGATCATCCAGTAGTAGCTCTGTGGTCCAGAACCTTTTGATTTATAAGGAGGCTAATTTTGTTCCAGTTTTGACATAGGAAAATTACATCATTAAAACCTTGAAAAATGCTATCAGAAGAACTGGCAACTTGGTATAGACTAACCCAGAATGTTATTTTTGTTTGTTTAAATAATTTCTTAACCAGCTGTGTTTTTTGTGGAGATAAATATGAAAGTAATCATTTCCTAGAAATTTATGATTACCTGAAAAGGGGATATAGCTCTATTGGTTGGGACTGAGTCCACCAGACTGTCAAGTTCATAGCAGCTTGTGTATATATCTACTTAGCACAGTTGTAACCTGGAAATTTTTAACTTTCTGTCCCATAGGAACTGAATTCTTTGATTCACCATCCCATGCCCCCTTTGCCTCATAGAATCTCTTTAACCTCCTTTTATTGTTCATGTAACAGAATAAGAAGAAGGCATGATGGGAATACCAATCCATGATGATACCATTCACCATTTTAAAACACCACTATGTTTGGGAAACAACAAAGTGTTCTACTGATGTCCTCTTTTCAGAGATTTCACCCTGTCATATTCCATATTAACCCTTGTGACTTCAGAATCTACCTTCCTTCTGGCTCTCCCAAATCTACCACTCTACAACCCTGGAAATAATCAGAAAAGGGGCTCTGGTTTATTGTCTCTACAATGAACAGAAGTTTAGCTAAATAGGATATTATATCTCAAGATTACAAGGGTGATAAGAACTGAATCTCCATTTAAACTTGGGTCTTCCAGCTCTAAATCTGGAGCTTTCTTCTCTAAACCACACATCTCTAGACTTGAGTCAAGGCTTCCTTCCATTACATTTTGTGACACTTGCAAAATAACAAAACCAAGAAGGGCTTATTCATTTTGCAAAATTATTCTTCACTTGACAAAAATAAGTACTATGGAGGATCCTCTAAATACAGAACTGTTTTTTTTTTGTACTTTTAAAATGGGATTAGGTTTCTCATACTTGTTTACTACAAATTCATTTTACAAATTCATTCATAAATTTACTTCATATGTGACTTGTGGCTCTCTTGATTGTCCATATATATTTAAAGATGAAAACCTTTCAGCCTTACATCTGTTGTATACAATTACAACCAAATATGTATATCATTTGGTGTAGATTTTAGTCACAGAATCAGAGAACCGGAAAGGCTTTGAAGGCCATGAATTCTAACTTCCCCATTTTAGAGATGAAGTAACAGAGGCCTATACAGGTGAAACAATACACTCTTAGTCACATAGATTGTAAACAGCAGAATGGAGACTTTACCCCACCCCAGCTTTCTGACCCCCTGTAAATTTCATTTTTGAGGGTACAATTCTCTCTTTAATCTCAACTTTTTATTCACCAGTGTTTTTATACACACGTGCTTGTAAGTGCTCATCCAAACACTACATTGCAATTATTGTCTCAGTGGCTTGAATTGTTTTTGTTAATGCATATATGTGATAGTGTAAAGGTCACGTGGATTTGCTTTGCAAATAACTTGTAAAGATGATAGACAATAATAGTCATGTTTCTATGCCTTCTGTTAGAGAGTGCTCCCAGGCTCTGACCCTTGTTCTTTTCTCTCCATCATTCTTCTCCCTCTGGGTCATTGCACTGGAAGGTTCAACCTTGGACATCTTCTTTGTGTAGATGACACCAATTTTCTAGTTCCCTGAATGCTGAAAGCCCCTCCTAGGCAGTGCATTGAAAAGTCATCAGGTCATTTCATTCAAGGACTTTCATCGATGTCAATTTTTTCCTCCAACTCTAGTGATCAATGGTACAAATTATTAACTGTGAAAGTATTGTATCCCATTTAAAAAAACATAAAAACGAGATTCAGAGAAGTTATGGCTTATCTAGTGTCACGCCATTGATTCAAATCAATCTAATGTAATGAAATTTGACATTTCTAGGGTAAATCACTTTGTCAGATTTTAAGGATGCAGAGACATGGCCTGCCTTCAAAAAGGCTACATTCTAATTTGATGCAACATATAAAAATATAAGTAAAAACAAAGAATTTTTTCATATAGAAGGAAGAGAGAAAAAGAGTGAAATAGAAAATAGAATAAAATAGAGTAGAATACTAGCATAATAACAGAAAAATCCTCAGATGGGAGATAGTATTTGAGATGTGTACTTTGAAATTCCAAGGATTCCCCTAAGCAGAGAACACTGATAGATTTCCCAGTCAGAACCTGAACCCATATTTCCTAATTATAACACCAATGTATATGTAATTATGCATTGTTTAGTCCTGCTTCCATTCAGGAAACCCCTTCCGAATCATAGTGGATTTGAAAAACCCTGCTGTACAATATGGCTCTTTCTCTGCAAAACACATACTTACTCTGTTCTGCTACCAAATAAAAAGAAAGAAAGAAAAATCCATCATAAAGGCACCCTTGGATCTCTGAGACAATACAAGGTCTTGTGCAAATTCACTGAGGCTTTCATTCTATTGTGCCAATGATATTTAAAACCAGATGCAGACTTTCTCTGTCTCCTTGCAATAAGACTCCCTGTCAACAGGCATTGTTTCTAGGAGACACTGAAGGCAAGGCTGTCTCCATGTCCTGTAATTAAAATAAGTGAAAACAAAACCAAACCAAAAAACCTTGTGAAGTTAACACTTTTATTGCATAGGCATCTCCGGCTGTCAGAGGAAAATGACTGAAAGTAACTTGGATGAACAGCAAAAAAAATCACTGTTTTGTCAGCTCTCCTACTAGCTCATTCTGTGATCTAAGGAAACTTGCCTCATTTCTCAGTTTAGTGCTTGGTGCTAGATTTTAGGAAGGAAAATCCCAAACTAGAAAACATCCAGAGGAGGGTCCCCAGTGTGGTAAAAGACATAAACATCATACAACATAAAGCCAAATTGAAGGGATTATGGATTATTTATTCTGGAGAAGTCATAAAGGAAATGTAAATTCAGGGATGTGCCAGTAAATGTTTAGCAATGTCTCTAAAGGGAAAAAATGTTTCTAGGACCCACTTTAAATTTAAATTACAATATTAAGATTAGACTTTCTTAAGTCTGGGCAATCAACAAAATAATAAAGTCCCAAAATATAGTTTTTACTCATTTCTGAGGTGCTAACTTTTCTACTGAAAATGTAACAGTTGTGTCAACTGACTCTGAGACACCCTGTACTCATCTATATGAAAGACTGTGAATAAGAGGGATCATACTTTTTCTGCTTTTTCATTAAGGACAGTAGCAAGTAGGGACATAAATTGTAGTGAAACATTTTAATTCACTAGATAGAGTACAACACTGGACACTGAGTCAAGAATACCCAAATTCAAATCTAGTATCAGACATTTCCTATATGTGTGACACTAGAAAGTCCTTAACTTCTGCCTTCCTTAGTTTCCTCATCTGTAAAACAGACATAATAATAGACTTACTTCCCACTGTTGTTGAGGATAGAATGAGGTATTTGTAAAATGCTTTGCAAACCTTAATACACTATATAAATGATAGCTATTTTTGTTAGAGCTGAAAATGAAAATGAAATGAAGCTGAAAATAATTTCAGAGGGAGTGGGGCGTCCCCCTAACTTGTCTTTAAACAGAGACTGTCTGACCTCAGAGATCAAATATTGTGGAGAGGTTGCTCAGTCAGATATAAGTTGGAATAAATAGCCTCTGAGGTCATTTTTTTCACATTGAGATTCTTGGCCTTGGTTCCATTATTCACAAAAGAAAGAGTTGGATAGCAGGAAAAAATTGACATTTTTGTATATGTTTTCTAAACAATAGTGAAGAATATTTTTTACCAATACACAAAACTTTTATTTTTTCTTAAAACCTTCATTCATTGTTCTTTGGTCTCAAAGAGGACAATGGCATTAGCAAAGTGATGCCATGACTTGCAAGTGCATTGATTTAAGTGACTGAGGGTTGTGCAAAGTCACCAGCTTTACTCTCTCTTCTGGGTCCAGTGGCAAGATATGGATCAGAACAATATGGATCAGATAGCCATGGATGCAATGAGAGATATTGGCCTTTTTAAGCTAAGGTCTTTCCCAGGTCTTAGTTTGTCTAAGGCAATGCCCATTCAGTGATTAAAATTAGCTAAGAAATGAGGCAAAGAATGGCCTCTTAGTCAAAAAAATCATTGTGGAAAGGGAAGACTCCAGGTTTTTGGACAGAACAGAAACAATTGCTATTTGCACTCACTCTGAATCATCAGGGCCCAAATAATGACCAAGTGTGGCTTGAACCTATTGTTAGCTGGTCTATGAGACTTAAAGTGACCTGGGTATAAAACATTGTCCTTTGAAAAATAATCTAACCCAAAATGACAGAAAAAGATAACGATGAATGTTGGAGGGGATGTGGGAAAACTGGGACACTAATACATTGTTGGTGGAACTGTGAACGGATCCAACCATTCTGGAGAGCAATTTGGAGCTATGCTCAAAAAGTTATCCTACTGTGCATACCCTTTGACCCAGCAGTGTTCTTGTTGGGCCTATATCCCAAAGAGATCCTAGAGGAGGGAAAGGGACCCACATGTGCAAGAATGTTTGTGGCAGCCCTCTTTGTAGTGGCTAGAAACTGGAAACTGAAGGGATGCCCATCAGTTGGAGAGTGGCTGAATAAATTATGGTATATGAATGTAATGGAATATTATTGCTCTGTAAGAAACGACCAGCAGGATGATTTCACAGAGGCCTGGAGAGACTTGCATGAACTGATGCTGAGTGAAACGAGCAGAACCAGGAGATCATTATACACGGCAACAACAATATTAAATGATGATCAATTCTGATGGACATGGCTCTCTGCAACAAAGAATTTTCTCAAACCAGTTCCAATTGTTCACTGAAGAAGACCATATATACCCAGAGAGAGGGATATGAAATATGGACCACAACATAACATTTTCATGCTCTCTATTGAGGTTTGCTTTCATTGTGTTCCCTTTCTCTGATTTTCTTTTTTTTCTTGGAGATAGGGTTTTTCTTGCACAACTTGTCAACTATTATTACATTATTAACATGTAGTGGACTTCCTGCCATCTAAGGGAGGGGAGGGGACTAGGGGTAAAATTTGTAATGGAAAGCTTTGTAAAGATCAATGCTGGGGAACTACACATACATATGTTGTACAAATAAAAAGCTTTAATAAAAAAAAGGAAAAAAAAGAAAAATAATCTAGACCATGAACTCTAAAATGTCCTGTGAGGTTTCAGTAATCAAAATTTACAGTCCTTTAGACAGAGCACCTACAGATAAGGGTATGATATCCTATGTGGACAGAGGGAGAGGATACAAAGAGGTGAAAGAAAGAAGGAAGGGAGGAAGGAAGAAGATTTCTTAGACTAAAAACTTAAGGGCAGATTCACTTTCCTCCTACACATTATTTCTCCTCCAGATTCTGGTATACCAAGAAATGGCAAGAGAAAGGAAGAAAGTTTTTCTTTGGCAAAGTTATGGATTGACAAGAGTAAGAATAGCACAGAATAGACAAGCATGATTTTTATGATCACTCTTTTGGAGAATGTATGAAATCATTTGAATAGTAGAGTGTGATGAAATTTTGATGTGTGAATTGAACAAAGTGAATCATTAAATCTTAATTGATTCAATATAATATATACATATCATTTTAAACATTTTAGGCTGTCTCTCTTCCTATCTAGTTGATTCCTTCTTTGAGCAAGAGGATGCTCATCAGTCTGAGAAGGGCTAAACAAACTGTGGTCTATGATTGTGCTATAAGAAATGAAAAGCAGTATGTTTTTAGAAAGCCTGGAAAGACTTATATGAACTGAGGTAAAATAAAGTTAGCAGAGCCAGAAAAATATCATACACAGACATAGCAATATTATATAATGATCAGCTGTGAAGGACTTAACTATTCTCATTAGTACACTGATTCAAAACAATTCTGAAGGACTTCCACTATCCACCTTCAAGAAGAAGAACTGAGGGGATAAGAATGAAGGTCAAAGTATACTTCTTAAATTTTATTTATCTTTTAAAAATAAATTATTTTAATAGTTTCTTCATTCTCCCATCCTCCTTAGAGAATTTCCTTCCTATTATTCCTCACTTTGACTCCTTCCCTTACCAATTTTCAAAATCTATCATGGAAGTCTTGGATTTAGCATCAGAGAAAGTGATTTTGTGCCTTTACCCTTAAACTGAGTGACTTTGATCAAGTCCCTTTCTCAGAGTCTGTTTCAGCTTTTTTTTGGTCAGTTTTCAGTACAGTGAGTCAGATTAGATTATCTTATTTTCTCCATCTCTTTCTTCCTTCCTCCATTTTTCTTTCTTTCTCCTCTTCACCATTCCTTCTTTCTATTTTCCTCCTCTCCCCCTTTCTCTGTTCTCTCTGTGTGTCTCTATCTCTGTCTATCCATCTGTCTGCCTTTCTGTGTGTGTGACTTTTTCTGTGTGTTTTGAGCTCTCTTTCTCTCTCTCTCTCTCTCTTTCTTTCTTTCTTTCTTTCTTTCTTTCTTTCTTTCTTTCTTTCTCTCTCTCTCTCTCTCTCTCTCTCTCTTTTTCTCTCTCTCTCATGCAGTATCACAGTAGTGCTGGTAAATGTCAAGTATTTAAGGCTGAATCTGAATTTAGATCATTTTGTCTTCAAGGTTTATATTCTATCTACTGTGCCCCTAGCTGTCCTTGGAAGCTTTTTTTTCTCAAGATCAATTTCATTCTAATTTTTTTTACTGCAGACTTCTGGACCGCTTCATTTTTCAGTGCTCTCCCTATCTCTTAATTCCTATTGCAAAATCTTCATGTACCAACCACTTCTTGTATTATTCTACTACTTCTACTTCTTATACCGTTCTACTTATATAAGTACTATCCTTCCAAATAGGTGTTGAGGCCTGAAGTGCAGGGATAGGTTTTTCTTGTATTGGCTAAGTTCTGGGAATATAATAGAGACTGAATATATACTTAGTGATTGATTGATGCCTGCATTTCCATTGTTCAGTTTCTCATTCATCATTCTGGACTCATTTTTAAAATTAACATTTCTAAAATACTCCTTTATATTCATATTTTAAAGTTTCTAAAACCATACAATTGTAGAACTGATTTGGACCTTGAAGAGCTTCCTTTATTTTACAAAAAGAAAACTGAGGCCCCTGATTTGATCAAATTCACACAACTAGTTGATGGCAAGGCTAAAACAAGAACCCACGACCCTAATTGCCACTACCATACTCTTTTCCTCCTTTGTTTTATGATAGAACAAAAAGAGCTAAGATCAGAACAGATTCACTTCTGAAGATATGTGTGCTTAAGGATATGGTACTAAAAGTATCAGTCTTGAAAATTGATTTCCAAGGGCCCTGTCCTCCTGAAAGTGATCCTAGATCTAAAGCTGCAAAGAATTTTAGGGATCATGCAGTTCCTCATATAACACATGAGAGAGATGAGGCCTGGATAAGTCAAATGACTTATCCAAAGTCACATAGGCAGCAAGTTTTCACAGGTGGGATTTTAGAAAATCATTTCTCTTTTCATGGGGAGGGTAGATGGAAGAAATGTAGCATTTTGTAACTACTGGCAGGATTATTTTCTTCAAGACAGGAACATGACTCAGACTTTCAAGAAGATGAAACCATATGTAACATTGGAAGTAGAATTTGCCATGAGTTGCTCTTAAGTTGAGATGATAAGCAAGTAAAGCAAACACCTGACAGGATGATGGTTGACATTTCTTCAAGGTTTGATCTAAAAACAAGAATTCTAGTTCTTAGTCAGTACTGAATTTTGTGAATGACTAAACCACTCTTCCCTGCACTTGTGGGGACTTTGAATGTTTGCATTAAGAAATAACATTCTATTTTTTTCATCCTTCTATGGGAATCAATGAGAAGCATTGTTCTGAAGGTTGGGCAGAAATTGATATGGTTGTACTTTTACAAAACTCCTAAATAAAAAAGGAGAAGCAATGTGTAGGATTGAAGAGGTGTTAACAATGGTGACTTCTGTCCATAGTTCTGAGCACTCATAGACATATATAAAAGTACCTTACTATCACTTCCAGTGTTACACACACATATTGGCATAAGGGTATTGATAGAAATTACCTATAAAGTTGATGAATCTGTGACTATGACTGCATGAATACACACAAACCTGTTTAAAGAAATAAAAATCTCCAAGGCAATCCCAACAAACTTTGGATAGAAAACGCCATCTGCATCCAAAAAAAGAAGTATGGAGATTTTCTAGCATTTTCTGTTTATTTTTTTCTTTTCCATCATGTCCCCCTTTTGTTCTGATTTTTCTCTCGCAACATGATCCATAAAGCAATGTGTTAAAAAATAAAATAAAAAAGAAATAAAAATCATAATTGGAAAAATATTTTTTAAAAATTAAAATCTTCAAATATTACATTTGAATTTGAACAAGCAATTAGAAAGCAGGCATTTATGGAACTTACTGCCTGTTTTCAGAGGAACCACTGAAAGATAAATGGAATACACCTATCATTGTAATCTTCTAACCTGAGTTTGTGTGTGCACACATGGTCTATGTGAGACCTATGTAACTGTCTAGGTAACTGACAATTCACAGAATGAGGCTCTGTTTATCCAGGGATTCCCAGCTACCCTGGCTCCTGTGGTTCTCATTAGCAATAGAGGCTGAGGCCTGCTTGTTCTGTCTCAGTGCAGCTTGCTGACTGTCAGGCCTTATCAAGATCTTCTCTGCTCAAGTTCATGGGCAATCATTATTTTAGAACCTGGGATGCCAACACAGTAGATTTTATGTGATTAGCCGCTGAGATAAACGTTAATTAGTTTTCAATTTCCATAAAGTACCCCACTGACAGAAAGATTTGTTAAATCAGTTAATGGCTATAGATTATCATTCCAAAATTGAGAAAAGTGAAGGAGAAGCTATGAACACTGGGGGAGAGCAAGGATAGATGAAGAGGAATGCAGAGTATTGTCTGTGTCCCACTCTTAAAACAGCCCTATATGACTTTGGTGTAGTAATCACAGAATGCTTACCAACAATAATTTCTTCACATTTTCATCCCTTTTAAAGATTTATAATGACTTCAAAAAAGACAGAATGTCTGAAAAAGAGAGCTCAGGGAAACAGTGGAGAAAGGATAATTAGAAAAATTCTTTTCTCTTTAAAATAAACAAAAAAAATTCAACTGAACAAAAGGCTAAATTGACCAAAATATTACACTATTTATTTGAATCATCAAAGAAACCAGAAAAACATCTGAGAATAATATCCTTGTGAGAAAAAAGCTTTGAAGTTTATCCTGGGAATTTGTTTTTATTTGGATATTTGATGTTTAAGTGGTTTAATATTTAATTTAAGAGAAAAATCCAGAACCCAGGTTTTGAGAGGATTCTTTTTTAGAGGTAGTGAGATGGTATCTTAAAACCTTGTCTTGCTGTAGACTGTCTTTTTTTTTTAAATGCAAAGAATAAAAACACATGATGCAGTTAGAGGTGGATTGACAATGACATTTCATTAATGGTTTGAATAAAGCAATTTCTCTCCTTTTCACAGTATAGGCAACCATGGCAATAAAGGAGTTTCACTTATAATCTGACTCAAACATCCATTAAAAATAAATAAATATACATGCATACATACATATGTATATTCCTAATGTAGATTATGTATATACTAATGTGGAAGGGTTTTTAAAGGAAACAAATATGCATATGCACACATACATATATTTATATGTATGCAAATGCATACAAACATATACACATACACATATATGCATATAAGCATATATTTATATACATACAGGCACATGTGTGTATATGTATATACACCTCTGTGTGCACACACATAGACATGTGCACATGTGTACATGGAAACACATGTGTATAAGTGCATGTACATATATGTATGTACACATATTTGTGTGTATGTGGAGATGTGTATGTGCACACATGTATATTTGTATATTTATATGCATATGTGTATATGTATGCATGTATCTTTCTTTTCAAGAAAACCCTTCCATTTTTTGTTTTTCTTTTCTACTGCATAGTGGAACAAGCATGTGTTACACAATGATC
>JAJPUD010002906.1:162691-176678 GCA_023553655.1 Myrmecobius fasciatus
TATCATCATCATCATTGTCG
The DNA here is from genome assembly GCA_023553655.1 of Myrmecobius fasciatus. Taxonomy (NCBI): domain Eukaryota; kingdom Metazoa; phylum Chordata; class Mammalia; order Dasyuromorphia; family Myrmecobiidae; genus Myrmecobius; species Myrmecobius fasciatus. The sequence goes on from JAJPUD010002906.1 coordinate 162,712, forward strand.
TCATCATTGTCTCTAATTTTGTTTCTTCCCTCTTCTAAATAATCTGGGTATTTCATAAAGAAAGTAACTTTTATTTTTTTCTTTCTTTAAGATAATTGCTTTTTATTTTCAAAATGCATGCAAAAATAGTTTTCAACATTCACCCTTGCAATTTTTTTTCCTCTTTTTCCCCCTCATCCTCTCCCTTAGAAAACAAGTAATCCAATATATGTTAAGCATGTGCAATTTTTCTATACATATTTCACAATTATCATGCTACAAAAGAAAAATCAGATCAAAAAGGAAAAAAAATGAAGAAGAAAAAAAAGCAAGCAAACAACAACAAAAAGGTGAAAATATCATGTTGTGATCCGCATTCAGTCCCCACAGACCTCTTTCTGAATTCAAATGGCTCTCTCCATCACAAGTCTGTTGGAATTGGCCTGAACCACCTCCTTGTTGAAAAGATCCACATCCATCAGAATTAATCATCCCATCAGTTTGCTGTTACTGTATACAATGTTCTCTTGGTTCTACTCACTTCATTTAGCCTCAGTTAGTGTAAGTTTTTCCAGACTTAAGAAAGTAACTTTTAGAGCCTAAAGCAAACACATTTCTACTTGGAAGGGATATTGGATATAGGATAGAAAACTAGAAGTAGTAAGTAGTAAGTGACCTAGTCAGGCTTTGAAAAGAGGTCTTTTGACTCTGTCCATGAGTACTTTACCTGATCCAATTTGTACAACCATTCCTGTTAATTCTAGATACTCATGACACAATGAATAAAAAACTCACAATTTTTACTTCATTTTCATTATCTTTTTCATTATTTCTCTACATTTGTGATTACATTGATGTGGGCACAATCCTTGGGCTGATAAACAGTAGCAATAACAGTCACCTTTGATGGGAGCATTGAATGATTAAATATCATGCTCATGGTCATCCTGGTGCCAGGTGTCAGAAATGAGACTGGGACTCTCATGTTTTTGACCCCAAGAACAGCCTTCTATATCCTCAAATCTCTTGCCTTCCCTTGAATGCGTAATTCTCACCAGTCTAATTCTTTCATTGACAGATGCTGCCAAGACAATGAATAGAAGTATTATTTTCTATAGAAGTGAGTGATAACAGTACAATAATGGGGAATTATTTTGAGAAAAAAATGTAGCATTACATCTTTTAGAAGGATGTAGAAGATTGATCAATTTGTATTAGTGATAAAAACCATTAACTAGTCCACAGTTCTCTGGCTTCCTGGTCCAGTCCTGTTTCTCTCTGATGTGTTTGTGGTACTCCAATCCTGTGTTCTTTCTGTATGTCACCTTAGATCTTTTAATGTGAACCTCAGACTTGAAGGCAGAAGATCTGGGTTGTGCTTCCAGTTCTGACATCTACCTTTGTGACAGTAAACCATATTAATTAATCTCTCTAATTCTCAGATTGCTCATTTTAAAATGAAGATATGGTTTCTTGCAGTATCTATTTTGTGAAGTTTAAGTGAGGAAAGCTTGGTGTATGTTGCTATGATACTATTAGTTATTTTGGTTCTTGCTCATGTTGCTCAGGGTTACTTATATTAGGGGAGGATGGTGTGAGGCTTGAGAAGAGGCTACCAGGAGACAGCAATCACAGAAACTGTGCTAGAGAATTCTATCTGGCAAGTTTATTTATGATGCTCTGCTTTTGGGTCTTGTATTTAGGCACTCCACCACATAGAGTTACACATCTTTTATTTAGCAGGTAAAACACATGTCCATGATATTGGATAGGGGCAATAAGTAGAAGTTCCCAAGACAGATTTTTAGTGGATGGAGTCTTTAGAGGTGGGACATTGTGTATAGGTGATCTAGGAAGTTGCTTACAAAGTATAATTTGAGAGATGCCTGGCCCTTCCCCAGACATGCTCCCTTTGTTGGTGCCTGAAATAATCACTTTTACTCACTCACTTAATTAATGCTTGATTGATTGTATGGAGTCAACATTTCCCAGAAGCATAAGTAGCATTAAAAGAGACCTAAGAGGTCATCTAATCTTTTGAAAGCCTATTTTGCCATTTCTCAGTAAGACAGGCCGTCATTGTTCAGTAGAAAGCACACTGGAGGAAGATTCAAGAAGTTTGGACCTTAAATTGGATTTTGTGACAAGCCATATTGGTGACATTGGGAAAGTCATCTCCCTATGGAAGCCACTTGGCGCAGAGGAAGGAGTGCTGGATTTTATAACAGTCAATAAATAGTAAGTGTCTCCTATGGGATAAGTACTGGATATATGAAGAAAGAAAAAAGACAGCTTCTGTCTTCATGGCATTCCAATCAAATGGGGGAAACAATGCATAAATAATTATATACAAATAATTTATATAAAAATTAATTGGAGATAATCAGCAGAGGGGAGGTGCTAGAATTAACGAGAATTGGGAAAGACTTCATGTAGAAGATGGGAGTTTATCTGAGACTTGAAAGAAACTAAGGAACACAGCATGCAGCTACAGGAAAAAAGAGAGAGCATGGGCTACAGTCAGTGAAAATGCCCAGATTCAGAAGATGAAATGTCTTGCTTGAGGAACATCAAGGAAGTCAGTGTCATTGGATCTCAGAGAACTTTTGGTGGTGAGGTGCAAGGTAAAAGAAGACTGGAAAGATAATAGAGGGAAGCAGGTTATGAAGGATTTTGAAAGCCAAATATGGTACTTTGTATTCGATCCTAACAAAGACAGGAAGCCACTGGAAATTATTGAGTGAGGGGAAGGGACAGAATGGTCAGACCTAAGCTTTAGGAAGATAACTCACAAATGAATGAAGGATAAACTGAAGTAGGGAAAAACTAAACCAAACAGGAGCCTTTTGTTAGAGTTCAAGTAATGAGAATCTGCATCAGGGCAATAGCAGAATCAGAGGAGAGAAAGAAATGTATATAAGAGAAGTTACCAAATTGACAAGTCTTGGCAACAGATTGGTAGTGAGGGAAAATATATAATTAAACATGATACCTAGGCTGTAAGTCTGGGAGATTTGGGGTGATCATGTTGTCTTTGATGATAATAGGGAGGTTTGGAATGGGGAAGGGTTCTTCATGATATTGTTGTTTGTTTTCATTTTAAAGAGGACAAACATCACATTAATGTCTTGACTTGTCCATGAATTGAATTGAAGCGAGGCAGAGTTTTACAAAGTCTTTAACCTCACCTCTGTTCCTGAGTCATTAAAGTCCAGTGGCAAGAAAAAAAATTGATGGACTAGGCTACAGTGAATATACTTGGCATGTTTGTTGTCTGACCAAGCTCTAAGTGCTCTATATTACCTGTTTCAGCTACTTTCATGTCCACTGAAGCCGTGTCCATTACAATGCATCTTTCTATTACTGTGAACAATGTTCTCTTGGTTTTGCTCACTTCATTCAGCATCAATTCATATTAGTCTTTCCAGGCTTTTTTGAAATCATTCTGCTCATAATTTCTTATAGAATATAATATTCTATTACAATCATATAACACAACTTATTCAGCCATTCTCCAATTGATGGACATCCACTCAATTTCCAGTTCATTGCCACTACAAAAGGGCTGCTACAAACATTTTTGTACATGTGGGTATGACTCAAATTTTTAATCTGCACAATGCAATAGCTGTAAGTAAAGGTCTCTCAGATTTCTCTTAACCTGAAATAATCCTTCATCCTATTAATGAGTTCAAAATATATGATATCTCCAGAGGAGTAAGGTTATAAAAGATCTAGGTCTAAGTCTTAGATAACATTATCTTCAGAGAAAGAGAAAGGGGATAGTCAGATTGTCTAAATTGGAAGTCAGATGATCTTGCTTTAAATCTTAGAACAGCTGTTTAATATTGTGTGGTGTTGCCCAGGTCTGGGCAACATTTGGGATGGGGAAGGGTCTCTGGGTTTCATTTTCCCTATAAAATGTAGAGACTGACCTTTTTGTAGTGGCAAAGAACTGGAAACGGAGTAGCTGTCCATCAGTTGAAGAATGGCTGAATAAGTTAGGGTATATAAATGTTATGAAGTATTATTGTTCTATAAGAAATGATCAGCAGGATGATTTCAGAAAGACCTGGAGAGATTTACATGAACTGAGGCTAAGTAAAGTGGCTAGAACCAAGAGAACATAACAACAATAAGATTATATGATGACCTATTCAGATGGTCTCTTTTCAATAATGAGGTGATTCAGGCTAGCTCCAATGGTCTTGTGATGGAGAAAGCCATCTGCACCCAGACAGAAGGCTGTGGGAATTGAGTATGGATCACAACATAATATTTTCACTTTTTTGTTGCTGTTTGCTTACATTCTGTTTTCTTCCTCATTTTTTTTCCTTTTTGACCTGATTTTTTTTCTTGTGCAGCATGATAATTGTGAAAATATATATAGAAGAATTGCACATATTTAACATATATTGGATTTGTTGCCATCTAGGGAGGGAGAAAAAAAATTGAAATACAAGATTTTCCAAGAGTGAATGCTGAAAATTATCTGTGCATATGTTTTGAAAATAAAAAAGCTTTAAAAATTTAAAAATGTAGAGACTGGGCCAAGTAACTTAAACATAGCTTTACTGATAATTATATATGATCTTCTAATGATTTAGTGGGACTTGTCCTTTGTACTTGGTACTCAAATTATGTCAGCTCTCTCATTCCTCCATTATTCTAGATGCCCAGTATATGTGAAGCTACGTTTCAGTTCAGGTTTCCTCAAGTTCTACTCAATAACATCCCTCAACAATAAAGAAGGCCGGCGCTTTAGAGGAAAAAGCAGGTGCCCATTAGAGGCCATTTAGAGTGATTTTCACCTTTGATGCCAAATAATATGTGGTATCAATTGAAAATGAAAATTTCTATCAAATATGGAACTAAAACACAGAAAATTTCATTAAAGAAAGGAGTAAGCACAAGAAAGAGATGAGTCTAGACATCATAAGAAAGGCATGACAGCATCTGATGTGGATTTCTGGATTCCCAAAGACTTAAATGAGATCATATCACATATAGAATTTTTCAAGTTTGAAATATGAGTCATTTCCCAGTATGTATTCCAGGTATGAATTTTTAGAGAGAGGAAGGTGCAAAATTGCATGGAATTGGAGTAGGAAGATTTTCATGCTTTGAAGAAGAGAAAAGAAGAATTACTCCATAATACATTTCTGAAATCAGACTCACCAAGTTTCCATGAAGATATCAGATATTCTCTAAAGACCTAGTACTCATTGGAAGTCTTCCTATCACACCTATGGATTGGGAATCAAAAGACCTGATATGGGCTTTACTCTATTTTTGCCACAGTTTAAACAGGAAGCATGTGATAAACCACCTTTTCTTTTTGCTAATTGTATGTATATATATATATATATATATATATATATATATATATATATATGAACATATATATTTGCAAGGCAATTGGGGCTAAGTGGTTTGCCCAGGGTCACACAGCTAGTTAAGTGTTTGAGGTCAGATTTAAACTCAGGTCCTCCTGGCTTCAGAGCTGCTATTCAATCCACTGTGCCATCTAGATGCCCTAATTTCTTCATATTTTAAAAGGACTTCATATAACTTCAGAAATGAGGTGTTGACAAATGAGATAGTGCATTAAAAAATTCTTCAAGAGAGACTGGAAAGTGAAAATATAGTAAAGCATAGTGCTTGTGAATGAGGCATTTCACCTTTCCTGGAGATATAATCCTAAAGAGCACTGGATTTGGAGTAACAGGATCCAGCTTTGAATCCTGGCTCTACCCCTACTGTGGTATAATTTTAAACAAGACATGCTTTCTGAGTCTCAGTTTCTCATCTATAATAATGATGCCCTTGGACTAAGTGACTTTGAACATCTTTTCTGTTTCTGAATCTATGTTTCTATGTCATCAATTCCCTCACCTGCAAATTGGCTACTTTGGAGATTCTATAATTTTCTAACTAAAAATATCTAAGAACTCTTCTAAATCTATTGATCTTCATGTGTCAAGATGCTAGAATGGCAATGGTGATGACGAACAGTGGGTGGGGATTGTGAATGAGTTGTGGTGTTTAAATAGAAGAATAAACCAACAATGCAAGAAGAAAGAGGCAATTTTAAATTATCCACTGGGCAACACAAAGAATTCCTCAAAATTCCTCTTCAATTTCCTTTCTTTCTTTTACTAGGGCCAGATTCTGAGCTGGCTCAGCATTTCCTCAAAAGCCAACATTAGGGGATAGTGACCTTCCAGCTCCCTTCTTGGGCACTGGTTGTGAATAGAGGAGGGAGAGGGGGGTAGAGGTGGAAGTAGTGAACACAGGGCTCTTTGCATGCAGGCTATCTATTAGGACAGGCAGGAGAAGGCATGGGCTCAGATTTTTCCAGGCTGCACTGTCAGGATAAACTTACCGTTTGCCATTAATGACTTTGACGTTATTAGGCTGGACAGAGGAATGTCTGTGTGAATCATTTTCAAGGCTATTCCATATTCATAATGGACTAAATATAGTTGGAGGAATGGGACTGGCGGGCACACGCCTCTGGATGGTCATAGTGGATGACTCCAGACTCAAAATGAAATGCCAGCACTGTTCCCCTAACTCCCTCAGGGGTGTAGAAACCCATACCCTTCACTCCCTTAATGGGAAGATGAAACTAAGACATAGTTGTTAGGTTTTTACCCTTCTCCCCCATGGGCAAATGAGAATAACATTTCATCCAGACCTAGGCATTTGGTTCTGACTTGTAGAGATTTACAGTATATCACTTCAGCCAGGGGCAGCCACTGTCAACCTGCCACTCCCCAAGGCCTTCTGTGCTTCACTTCAGTGCCAAAGCCCCAAGCCATGTTTTTTCATGAAATGAGAAGGTTAATGATTTCAATTATGTAAAAGGGGGCAGAAGGTAAGGGTGGGTGAGGGGAGGAGGCATAATGGGGTACAAGTAGGAATTATAAATAAAATATTTTTATCCTTAGATGTATGAGAAAGAGAAAAGTAGCCAAAATAGGAGAGATTCTGGAAGAAGCACCTTGGACATTTTTCTAGGATTTAGACGTGAGGATTCAGTTGGTTATTACCATGCTAAATTTGTAGAGTTGGATTTTTCTAGGGGTCAATGAATTATAAGATCATAGACATTGGTACTGAATACTATCATACTGAGAAGATTTAATCATAGAATGAAAGACTTTGAATGCATATTACAGATCTACTGGTCAAGGTACCTCATTTTAGGAAAAAAAGTAAATAAGCCCCAAAAGCTGAGACTTACCTCATGACAAATGAGTTTTAGTAGCAAATCATCATTCTAGTGACCTTTCCGTTACCTGAAGTTGCCTTTGCAACATATGTCCACTTTTTATAAGTGTGAAAACTGAAGAAAAAGCCTCAGTTTACAAAACTACTTTGACCACAAATGCCACCATACTGGTTCCAGAAGAAAAGAGCAAAATTAATATGGGAAGGAGATTCATGCTTTATATAGGCATTGGTCTATGTGATCTGCATCATCTCTTTCAACTTGAGATCCAAAAAGTCTATGAAACAAGAGAGGAAAGGGCTCTTCACTTAGCCTCTTGTGCTCCAGGCAATGACGGGATTGGAGAGTTTAATACCAGGAGTTCCCCATTCTAATGAAATCCAAAAAGAAAATAAAAAGGCACAGTCTCAATGGCAGTGCAAGTAAAACCTGTGTCGCCTGACTTCTGGATAAATGCTCTTTTCAACAACTGACTTGCCTCTACTTTGAATGATTCATACAGAGAAGTAATATGGGATAACAATATAATCAATGACTATAGAAATGTAAATCAAAAGGACAACAACAGCAAAACTCTACACTAAACCCAATGTCTTTATAATGAGCAAGCTTGGTCCCAGTTAGGAGTTACGAAAATTGCATCTCTAACCCTTTCTCTCTCTGTGTGTCAGTCTCTGTCTTTCTTTGTCTGTCTGTCTCTATATCTATATTTATCTATTTATATATATATATGTCTATATCTATATACATATGTGTCCCTCTCTCTCTATCACTCTGTCATCTCTTTCTCAATTCAGAGCATGATGGATATGGAATATTGAACCATTTCCTATATAGAACAGAAATAGTTCATGTGTTGGCTTTTAAAAAATTCTTTCTATCTATGTTTCTATTTCCTATATGGAGTAGAAATAATTCATGTGTTGGCTGTTTTTTTTTAATTCTATGTGTGTGTGTTTTGTTATTTCTGTGTCTGTCTCTTTCTTTCTCTCTCTCAATTTAGAGAATGATAGATATGGAACATTGAACCATTTCCTATATAGAACAGAAATAGTTCATGTGTTGGCTTTTTAAAAATTCTCTCTATCTCTGTTTCTATCTGACTCACTTTGTCTCTCTGTGTCTCTCTTTGTCTCTGTCTCTATGTATAGACATAGATATAAATATAGATATGTTTCTGTCTCTCAATTTAGAGAATTATGGATATGCATTATTAAAAGATTTCCTATATGAAGCAGTAGTTCTTGTGTTAGCTGTTTTTTTAAAATTCTCTCTCTGTCTCTGTCTTTCCTTCATTGTCTCTGTCTCTTCTTGCCTCCTTCCCCCTCTCTCTGTTTTCTGTCTCTGTCCCTCTGTTTTTCTGTCTGTCTCTCTATCTTATTGTCTGTCTGTCTGTCTCTGTCTCTCTCTGTGTTTCACTCTCTACATATATCTAGCTAGTTAGCTATGTGTTTTTTTAATTCTCTTTGTCTCTGTCTCTCTGTGTCTGTATCTCTCTCATAGAGAATGTGGATATAAAACATTGAAGCACTTCTTATATGGAACAGAAATAATTTATGTTAGCTGTTTTTTAGCTTCTCTCTGTCTCTCTCTGTGTATATATATATATATATATTTATAGATAGATAGATAGATAGATATAGATATAGATAGATATATGTGTATATAGATATAGATAGATAGAAAGATAGATAGATAGATAGATAGATAGATAGATAGATAGATAGATAGATCTTTATTGTCTCTCTCTCTCTGTCTCTCTCTCTCAACTTAGAGAATAATGGATATGGAACACTGAAGCATTTCCTATATGGAACAGAAAATTTAATGTGTTTTTTTTAATTATCTGTCTCTGTTTTTCTCTATTTCCGTGTGTCTCCCTCTCTCTCTCCATATTTAGATATATACATATGTCTCTCTTTGCTTCTGTCTCTCTGTTTCTGTCTGTATCTCTCTCAATTTAGAGAAACATTGAGTCATTTCCTATATGGAACAGAAATAGTTTATGTGTTGACTGATTTTTTTTATTCTCTCTGTCTCTGTGTATCTCTCTGCATTTCTATGTCTCTGTCTCTCTGTTCATCCCCCCTTCTCTCTATCTCTCTTTCCTGTGATGGATTTGATTTTTTTTATTCTTTGAGTTGATAGAATTCTATCCAAAATGAAGATGATGATCAAGTTGTCAGAGTGCAGACCAAGACCCAGCTAAATACTCTCAATATTATCCCCAAATAACTTTAAAATAATACTCCAAATCAAATTTTGGAGCCTCAGAACCAACAAAGGTGGGAAGGAGATATCTTTCCAGATTAAGACAATTTAGGAGGTCCACAGAAAAGCTCTGTTACACCAGGGTGGGCACAGGCCAACAGCACAGTAGGACTCACATGGTGGGTCTTGGAGGTGATTGTGGCAGCAGCAGCTTGAGGAGCTCACATCCCTAGAGATGGTAAATGGGTGGGATAACTAGTCAGAAAGAGATTATGGGAAACACTTTGCTAACACCATATGCAGCTGGAATGGATGGACAACTCTAATGCCCATAAGCAATTCTGCATTGCAGTTCCAGGATGGAGAGGAGCATTTGTAGTAGGTCATAAATAAGCAAGGACTGAGTGATAGTACCAAGGCCAAAAGTAATGCTAGCACTTGTGATTGCAGGAAAACAGGAAAACCTCAGCAAAAAGCACTGGTATTTGTGAATGCAGAAGAGTAGGGACACTTCCTGGGTAAAGACCAAACCATTGACCAGGATAGCAAATGAACACACACTTCCCAAAACACCACAAACTTAGAAGTGCAGAAAACTTACAGACCCTTGAGTTCTAACTCAGAAAATAGTAGTGCATGCACACACACACACACACACACACACACAAGCCTGAAGGTTGGCACAGTCCCCTTCCCACCAGAAGAAAATCAGAGCCCAACTTTAACATAATAATCAAAGTGAAGAAATAAGATGGAAAAATGACCAAGAAACAAAACAAGAACATGATTATTAAAAAATTGTCAGGGAGGTCCAAGACATTAACTTAGAAAAAGACAGCAATGTAAAAACAGCTACAAGAAAAACTTCAAACAAAAATGTAGATTGGGCTAAAATAACCAAGAATTCCTGGACAAGTTAAAGAAAGAAATAAGAATAATAGAGGGAAAATTGGGGGGGAAATGAGAATAATTCAGAAAAAGAATAATAGAGGAAAAAATTGGGGGGAAATGAGAATGATGCAGTAAAAGAGGCACAAAAATACTGAAGAAAATATCATTTTCATCCTTCAGATGAAGAAATTAAAGCCATCTATAGTCATATGAAAAAAATGCTTTCAATCATAATTGACTAGAGAAAGTAAATTCTAAAATAAACTTGAAGGGCCTACTTACACCAATCATAAGTGAAAAAATGTTGGAGGGAATGATGGAAAATAGGTGAACTTTTAATGAACTTTTGGTGAAGTAGGGAATTGATCTGACCATTCTGGAGAGTAATCTGGAACTATGCCTAACTGGCTATAAAGTTGACTACCCTAAGATCTAGCATCAGCAGTACCTGTTCTGTATTCCAAATAGGAGGTTAAAGAACAAAAGGGGAGCAGCTAAATTGTGCAGTGGTTAGAGCACCAGTCCTGAAGTCAGGAGGACCTGAGTTCAAATCTGGCCTGAGACATTTAACACTTCCTAGCTGTGTGACCCTGGGCAAGTCACTTAATCCCAATTGTCTCAGGAAATAAAAAAGAACAAAAGAAAAGGAGGTACACATGAAAAAAATATTTATAGTAAGTCAGCAAAATATTATAAATTGAGGGGATGCTCATCAATTAGGGATTGGCTGAACAAGTTGCAGCATTTGATTGTGATGAAGTACTATTTTACTATAAGAAATGATAGGGAGGGTTCCGAAAAAAAATATGGAAAGACCTATATGAACTGATGCAAAATGAAGCGAGAAGATCCAATGAATCATTTTGCACAGCAGCACTAAAATTATGTAATTATGATCAACTGTGAAAGATATTTGTGACTGATATAGAGATCCAAGACAATTTGAAATGATTTATGAAAAAATGCTACCCATCTCTAAATAGAGAATTGAAGTATTCAATGCAAATTAAAGTATGATTTTCTCACTTTTTGGCAATATGACTAATATGGAAAGATGTTTTGCATGGTTACACTTATGTAATTGATATACCATTTGCCTTCTCAGAGGATGAGGGAGGTGTGGGAGTGAGGAAGATAATCTATAACTCAGATTTTAAAAGAAATGAATGTTAAAAATAAACAATGAACATAAAAATGAAATCAAAAACAAATTAAGGAAATGTAAAATCAAAAGATAACGCTAAAATGAAATTAAAGATTTAGTTCCAGGGACTAGTCATTTTCTATTTGCTTTGGGGAGAATTACTTTCTATTAGTGAAAAAATATGCAAACTCATATAACTACCAGTAACTATTATTGGAAAGATTAAAGCTAGAACTTTGCCTAATTGCCATGGCTACATGCTTTGTCCAGGGAAAATGATCATCATATACCTCTCTTAGGATTTGCTGATCAGAGAATTAATGAAGGCAGATTTCTGCAGGTGTTGCCATTATTTCTATCTATTCTTGGTCAGACTGCAAATGCCAGCTTCACTGATAAAGATTAACGAGAAGAGACAAAATAAGAAACTGGAAAGATTGTCCTATAAAATATTTTAAAAGAGACTTCAATATTAGTATTTTTTAGAATGGACAATAATGGGAAAAGAAAAAAATTGGAGTAGGGGACTGAATAAATGAATAGCCAACTCATTTGTAATTAGCATCCGTTGCATAAAGCAATTGATGGTTTGTAATTTTTTTTAAATTTCATTCATTAAATTAAGCAAAGCACTGAAATATTATTTTTTTCTTTGAATATAGCACAATGGTAAATGCCAACCTAGCCTTAGAATCACAAGTTTAAAGTTATAGTTCTGAGAGTTGACCTAATGAATGAAATACCATGAACATGGTATTATTCTAACATTGAGGTGGAATTTCTGAAAATGAGACTACTAAAATACATATGGACAAAAGTGTTAATTTCTACCAGCTCCTGAGAGCACATCACAAAATTTTCCTTGTGACCACTGATATGTTGGAAATCGAATGCTACAAATCAGGTCTTGATTTATTGTTTTGTTTATTGTCTAGGCTTGAGAAAATGATAATAATGCAGATTAAATTTAAAACCATAGTATATCAATTATCCATCCACCCAGAAAACCAGTCAATTAACCATTTACCAGCTCATCCCTGCAGGAGTGTCTCACATTCACCTCCCCACCCCCACCTCATAGTTACTAAGGATGTCTAGAAAGATAGAATAAGTTGTTGTATTGAAGGAAGAGATCTCAGATGGAGTCAGGATATTTATACATTAGGTTAAACTTATGGTTAGCTTGTGAAATAAAATAAGACACCTGCACATATCTCTCTGGCACAGTTTTCTTAACTACAAAATGGAGATTCATTCCTATCCCCCAGAGATACTGAGAAAAGAAAATGAGATATTCTATGAGAAAGAAGTACTTTGAAAATTATAGAATGCTATGCAAATGAATGGATTATTGATACAGTGATACTTCATCCAGTGATCACTTATCAAGCAACCTCAAATATCTGAGACATGCCCTAAGACTAATAGAGAAACATCTGACTTCTGAGCAGATGAAATAGATGTCATGAAGCTAAAACACTCTATTTATGAAACTCTTCAAGTTTTCATTCTGGAACTTTTAAGACAAAAGAAGCCTAAGAAGCCTGATTAAATGTCTTTGAAACATGGTGGACAAAAGCATCAAATTAGATGTGAGAGTGAGGTGCTAGGGGCAAAACCATTGATCCAGTAAGGAAGTAACAACTGAGAGTTGTGCTGAAGGAGGAAACAAAAGGCATTATGATATTCAGATGAGAAAATTCAAAAAGCACAGTAGTCTGGGGCCATTTCTTGTAGGGACAAACATTCCCACAATATTCTGTCGCCACTGGTCAATGTCTATTTAGAACATAATAATATAATTTCTAATTATAGTGATCAACTTGAATCTTCAAGAAATGGTTAAATTGTGCTTCAAGAGCTCTTTTTAGGAATGGAGACCTATAGGAACTAAATAAATTTTAAAACAAATTTCAAAAAAAAAATTACAATAAAAATGTTTTGCCACTTAAATGAATAGTTTTAATTATTTGGAAAATTAATCCACATACTTTATAGTGTCATAGGATTTTAGATGAAAGGAATTTAAAGGGTCTCCTAGTCTAATGTGCTTTTATAGCACAGTCCCTTCTACAATGTATTCAACATGTAGTCGTGCTATTTCAAGATGTTCTTTAATAAAAACTCTTACTCACTTCAAAAGTTGCCTATTATAATGCCTAATGACTATAGTTGCTAGGAAATTTTTCCTTGTATTAAGCTAAAATCTGCCTACTTTTTAAATACTACAAAATGATACTAGATTCTGTCTTTTAGAGATAAGTAGCACAATTTTAATCCTTTTTCTTTCATGAGATGGCCCTTGAAATATTTAGTGACCACTATCAAGATCCCATTTGTCTTTTCTCCTCTAGACCAAATTCTTCAATGTGTACATGGATTACATAATTTCCATTTTTTTCCACCAGTATTGTCACCCTCCTTTAGATATGTTCAATTTATCGAAACCTTGACTTTTCAGTGAATTTGTGATTGTGTCAGTGTGGATATTCTCTTCGATGGTAT
>JAJPUD010002906.1:176688-193744 GCA_023553655.1 Myrmecobius fasciatus
AACCTCATTCCTTCTTGACTTTCCTTTCTCTTAAGATCCCAGAAAAGTGACCAGAAATATTGAGGAAGAGCCATTTTGTAGCTGTTTCTCTCCCTCTACTCCACAAACTACTACCTTCAGGGCCATTTAGAAAACCATATCTTTGGGCTTTTAAGGGATTCATAAGCATTTCTTTTCTTTTTTTAATGCTTCAAAATGTATTCAGATACAGTCAGTTCCTTCTCTGAGTATGGATAGGACTTTTTACTATGAGTCCTTCAAAGGAGTCACAGATCATTGTACTGATGAGAATAGCAAAGTCATTCACAACTGATCATTTTAGAGAATTGCTATTAGTTTGTACACAGTATATTTCACTTTGCTTTGTGTTCATGGAGGACTTTCCAGGTTTTTTCTGAGAGCATCCTGCCCATCATTTCCCATAGAACAATAACATTCCATCTTAATCACATAGCACAATTTATTCAGCCATCCTTCAATTAATGGGCATTTCCTCAATTTCAATTTTTTTGCTATAAATATTTTTGTACACATAGGTTCTTTCCGTTTTTTGAAAAAATCTCTTTTTGAAGAAAGAAGGGGGTGGGGAGAAAAGGGAGAGTGAATGAATCCTACTCTCATCAGAATTGGCTCAAATAGGAAATAGCATACATACTCAATAGAAATCTATCTTACTCTTCAGAAAAACAGGAGGTGAATGGGATATGGAAAGGGGGGAAGAATCATAAAAGAGAGGGTGTATTGAGAGAAAGAGTGGTTGGTAGCAAAATACTTTTGAGGAGGGACAGTGAGAATGGAAAGAGAATATAAATAGGGGAAAAATACAATTAGGAATAGTAATTGTAAAAAAAATTAAGCAAGTTTCTTTGATGGAATATTATTATTCCTTGGAAAATGATGAACAGGATGCTCTCAGGAAAAAAAAAACCTGGAAAATCCTCCGTGAACAAAGTGAAATATACTGTATACAAAGTAATAGCAATATTCTGGGATAACCAGCTATAAATGACTGTTATTCTCAGTATTGCAATCATTCACAACTGCTCTGAAGGACTTATGATAAAAAATTTTATTCATACTCAGAGAAGTAACTGATTGTATCTAAATACAAACCGAAGAATTCTCTATTTCTTTAGCTCTTTATTTTTAACTTAATTTTTCTTGAGGGTTTTCATTTTCAGTAGGGTGTGAGATCTATATTTTCTTTCACAACTTGACTTTTATGAAAATGTTTTGCATAACTTTATATGTGGTTCCTTAATTATGGTGGAAATAAAGAAGAGGACATAGAACTCAAAAATCTTAAAAACAAATATTAAATATTGTTTTAAATATAACCAGGGAAAATATCAAATAAATATATTTTTTAAAATAATAATTGCAAAGGATTCATGATGAAAAATGTTTCTAGAGAGGAAATTCAAAAGGTAATACTAAATCACTTGAGGACAAAGAAGGAGACATCATTAGCTAGTAATTAAGAAAGATTTCTTTTTAGAAAGGGGTGGGGATAAAGAAAAGAAAGAGGATCAGAAAATATAAAATAGATTATTTTTACTCAAGAAAATTAAGATGTTTCTTTGCAACTAAAATCAATACAATTGAAAAAAAATCTCTTTTGGAATTCTTGCCTAGTAGTGGTATTGTTAGGTCAAAGAATATGCATGATTTTATAAGTTCAGAACTTTTGATCAATTATCAATTGGGCCATACTTCTTATTTTTTATAAATTTGAATTCCCTCTATGTTTGAGAAATGTGGCCTTGATAAGCTTGCTTCAAAATTCTTTTTACAGTTACTATTGCTAACTTTATTTCCCCCATTTATTCTATTCTCTTTCTTCTTTCATTCTGTTCCTCCTTAATAGTGTTTTGCTACTGACCATTCCCTCCCCCAATATGCCTTCTTTTCTATCACCCTCCTGTATCCTATTCCCCTGCTATTTTTGTACAGGGCAAGATAGATTTCTTTATTCATATTAGCATTTCTTTTTTGATCTGTTCTCACCTTTCTAGATTTTTTATGCCTTATTTTTCAATTTGTGTTTTGTGCTACACAGATATTGTCTAGCTTGCTGTTCCTTACAATTGACACTCCATCTATTGTCTGAGCATTTTTCTCTGGCTTTCCCATATGTTTAAAAAATGTTTTCATCTTCAGGGCCATTTCTTGGCTTCCTTGACTTCCTTCAAGCCCTATCTAAAACCCAACCTTCTGTAAGAAGCCTTTCTAGTTTCCTTTAATGCTAATTTATTTCCTCTAAATTATCTCTAATTTATCCTGTATAGCTCCTCCTTGCACATAATTATTGGTATTCTTTCCTCCATTAGACCATGAGGCCCTTGAGAGCAGGGACTATTTTTTTTATGTTTTTACCTTTTATTTTGCATCCCTAGTGCTTAGCACAGTGCCTGACACACAGTTGGTACTTAATAAATGCTGGTTGACTATCAGAATCTAATATGTTTTTAACTCCTTTTCTCAGTTACAGAGATAGATTTTTTTCATATGTCTGTATCTAATTGATGGAGGACACATTTAGAAAGATAATTAAAAGCACTGGAAGTGTGCAGAAGCATCTACACTGCTTTCCAGTCATGTATATATTTGGTCTTCTTTCTTTTTCTTTTCCTGTTCTCTGCCCACATCCTATCATTTTTCTTCCCTGTCCCCACAGGGGTGTTGGGAGACATAACTGTTTTATCTCTAATTGAACATAAAGCATTTCAAGCCCCATAGAGAAAATAAAATTCTAATTTATTTTAGAACCCCCATTAATTTGCCACCCCTTTTCATTTATAACTTATTCTGCCTTCTCTTTAATGTTACCTTTTCCCTGATGGATTTGTAAATTCTCCTTTTATTCCACTCAACCTCTTGGCAGACACTAATTCAATCTGCATTATGGTCGTCCTTACAATTTCCTTTTAAATCTTCCTGGATAAGGGGAACTGGGCAATGACCTGGTTTGTAGAGAGAAGTTACTTGAGTTCTGACTCCAGTTATAGCAGTATATGTGTATTCTGACCATATCACCTCACTGTTTGTATCTCAATATTCCCACTTTGAAAATGAGGCTAATGTTACCTGTTTCTTCTCAGTCTGGTAGATCTATGTGATGAATAATTGGATAAGTCCTCAGTTCCTCCTTTCAAATTTTAGGGGTTATCCATTGTCCTATGAAGTCACATGGAAAGAAAATTTTATATATTTACATGGATCTGACTTTCCTCTCTAATGGAACAATAAAGGATTGCCTCTAAAATCAGAACTTGTCTCTGATACTACCTGTGCAAATTTGGTCAAGTTAATCTCTTTGGACCACAGTTTTCCCAACTAGGAGATGAACAAGAAGACTTCAGGGGGGAAAGGTACCTAAGAGGAGTTTCCTTCTAACACTAGTTCAATGATTCTATACTTTTTCTATACCATATTTTATATTTTACCCTACTCCAATGACTTCAATACTACTAATTTACCTTAGTCCCATGTTTGATCCAAGACTCAACGTTTATCAGATATTTTGAGTTCCCTAGGGAATAATGACTTGGAAACATAATGCATTAAGAAATATATTTTTGTCTCATTCTTCTTCAGCAGCACATTCTGCTGCACATTTCCCTCCCAGAATCACAGAATGCTAAAGCTAGAAGATACCTTAGAAAACATTTAGTTTGATTCTCTATTTTAAAGATAATTACTCTGAGGTCCAAGGAGATTTAGTGATTTATCTAAGACCATGTGCCTAGTTTGGGGCAAAGTTAGAACTAAGACAAGGTCACATCTTCTGAATTCTATAGACTTGTGCTTTTTTTTTTAACTACAGAACAACACAAGCTCCTGAACCTAGCTTACTTGTTTCATTTTATATATCTGTAGGTTCTTTACATGCTCAGATGAACTTTTCACTTCAAATGGAGAACCATACCCAAGTTCACTTATTTTGTCACATGCATACACTGTTTCTCAAAGTGATAGGATGTGAAACATGACATATTGTGTGAAATAAAAATCTGGCTAACCTAGTTGTTCTGTTTTCCTTTATCAGAGTGACCCATCTGTGGATAAAACCATATTGACTCAATCAACTGGATTATTTAAGGTGGTTGAAAGTAACAAGGGCCTTGAATAACTGAACACCTGAGAGTTTAGCAGTCACAAGTAACATCTGTCTGAGAATCCAAAGGCTGTGTTGCAAGAATAGGCCATATCTTCATCCTATTTATAATGACAATTTTAAAATATGAAACTTATGCCAAATATCCTTAAATAATTTTTTAATCTCCATATAATTTGTTTTATTGATGCATTTCTTAATATACTTAGAAAGCTACCCTCTCTCCATGGAGGTTGTACCCTTACTTGCAACAAAGACTAATAGTTAAGTAAAACCAACTAGCTTATGACAATTTCTATAAATGAATAAAATGTTCTGCTCCCATAATTACTCCTTATGTCTCCACTAATAGGAGGGAGTTATGTTTCCTTATCTGTTTCTTAGATCAAGATTTTTTTTTGCTTTTTGCTGAGGCAATTGAGGTTAAGTGACTTGTCCAGGGTCACACAGCTAGGGAATATTAAGTGTCTGAAACCAGATTTGAACTTAGGTCCTCCTGACTTCAGGACTGGTGCTCTATCCACTGTGCCACCTAGCTGCCCCTTAGACCAAGATTGTTAACATTTTTTAAAATTTTATTTTTTCTGGTTATACATATGCATTTATTTAAAAAGACCACACTTCTTTATGAATCATGTTGGGCAAGAAAACTCAAAACAAAAGAGAAAAATCATGAAAGAAAAAAAAAACAAGAAAAAGGAAAAAAGTAAACATAGCATTGTTGATTTACATTCAGTCTCTATATTTCTCTCTTTGGATGCAGATGTCATTTTCCATCCAAGGTTGATTGGAATTGCCTTGGATCACTGAACTGCTGAGAAGAGCCAAGTGCAGAATCTTGCTGTTACTTTGTAGAGTGCATTCTTGGTTTTATTGTTTTGCTCAGCATCAGTTTGTGTAAATCTTTCAGGCCTTTCTAAAATCAGCTTGTCCATTATTTTTATAGAACAATAATATTCCAGTACTTTCATATATGATAACTTATTCAGCCATTCTTCAGTTGATTGGGCATTTTCCATTTTTTTGCTACCACAAAAAGAGCTGCTACAAACATTTTTGCACATGTAAGCCATTTTTCTCTCCTTTATGATTTCTTTGAGATATAGACACAATAGTGGCATTGCTATAACCCTTTGGGTGTAGTTTCAAATTGCTCTCTAGAATGGTTGGATCCAGAATGGATATTACAACTTCACCAACAATGTATTAATGCCCCACTTTTCCCACATCTCCCCCAACATTTATCATTATCTTTTCCTGTCATCTTGGCCAATATGAGAGGTATAAGATGGTACCTTGGAGCTGTTTTAATTTGTATTTCTCTAATCAATAGTGATTTGGAGCATTTTTTTTCATGTAGCCACAGATAGCTTTCATTTCTTCATCTGAAAATTGTCTGTATCCTTTAACCACTTATTAATTGGGGACAATATTGGTACAATCAATTTCAGTGTCATTTTAATGTTGTTTTCATTTACATTATAGTATTCATAGCATAAATTGTTCTCTGGGTTCTGCTTACTTTATCAGTTTTTTTTAAATATTATAATATTTCTTTGAATTCCTGATGTTCAATGATATTTATAGCATACTATGATGAAATTATATTCATATAGCACAATTCATTGATCAGTTCCTTAATGGGTACATCTTTCCTTCTCCTTGCTTTTCTATCTTCCTTTATCCTTTTCTTGCTTCCATTTCTTTATTCTTCCTTTTCTTTCTGTTTTCTTTCCTTACCCTCGTTTCATTTTTTTGTAACCTCAAGAATGCTATTATTAGTAATTTGGCATATATGGGATCTTTCTATCTGTCTTTGGATGTCTTAGAATACATACCCAATAGTTTTAGGTGTTATAAACAATTTAGTGATTTTTCTATCACAAGTTCATACTATTTTCTAAAACAGCTGAGCCAATTTACAACTCCCCCTATACTGTGTTAGTGTTCTACTTTTCCCACAACTCCTACAACATCAGTGTTTTGATCTTTCATCATCTTTACCAATACCAAGTATGAGGTGATATCTCAAATTATGTTAATTTGCAATTATCTTAGAATTTATGATTTGAAGTGTTTTATATAACTTTAAAGATTGCATTTCTTCTTTTCAAAGATGTGGGTTTTTTAATCCTTCTGATCACTTCTCTGGAGGAATATAAACATCTTAAGTGTAAGTCTTCTAAATAAAAAAAACATATAGGGGATAGATTTACATGAGATTTGGTAATAGTACTTTTTCACTATAGAAAGATGAGAATAAGGATTTTTAAAAATCATTTCTTACTCCTCCCCCCTTATTATGTCTCATTGTTTTATAAGTAACAGTGAATATGAAGAATTCAAAGAAGCATTAGAAGACCTTTTTGAGCATACACAAGATGAAGTAAGCAGAACTAGAATAATGTGAATTACATTCCATATGTCTATCAAACACTTGTCACAGATAAATTGCATATATTCATGGTTTTGGTTCCAAAACACAATTATGAGCTACAAGGGACATATCATTGATCCTTACATGAGGAAGACTTTAGTATTCCAGTCGTTATGAATCTAATACTTTTTCTTATCATTATTTCATATTCTCCATTATCTTTCTTATCTAATAATTTTAAATCATAAAAGATTACTTCTTTATTCATCTTTATTCTTATGAAATGTTGAGCCTGATTCTAGCCTCATTACAACCATTTCAATTGTTTTAATGAAACTGAGCAGATAATTCTATTTTTTAAATAGTTAAATAAAATAATTATTTGCAATTAATGAATAAGTCGATTAGTTTCTTTGGTGTTATTTAGATGTTTCTACCTTCACAATATTTCTGGTGTACATCGCCTCCTTTCTACTCACACAGGCACAACCAGTGTTCAGGCCCTCATCACTTTTCCACTGGATTACTTCAATAGACATCTAATTTCCCTTAATCTCATGCATCATTCACTCAGCTGATAAAGTGATTTTTGAATTGAATTGGCCTAATCCTGTTTTGCCCCTAACCCCAATGAGTTCCAATAGATTCTTATCTTCCCGAGGATCAAATATGTTCTATTTGACATTTAAAACTCTCTATAATCTGACCCTTTCCTACCATTCCAGTTTTAAATCTTACTCCTCTCCATGCACTCTGAGTTTTAGTTATATTAGTCTAATAGCACTTCTCCAAATATGAAACTCCATCTCTCATCTCCATGCTTTTATACTTACAATTCCCATTTCATTCCCCATCACCTCTACCTCTTGGTTCTCTTGATTTTATTCACTCTCAGCTCAAATTTTACTTTTAGCAGGATGCTTTTCCCATTTCCTTTAGACTTTAATGCCTTCCTTTAAAAATTACATTGATATACTCTGTATACATCTTGCATGTACCTAGTTATTTATGTATCTTTACCATTAGAATGTGAGTTTCTTAGGTTTTGCCTTTCTTTTTTCTCCCCAATGCTTGACACATAATAAAAACCTAATAAATGGTTGTTGACTGACTGATTAGACACAATCTTTTTCAAAATATTTTAGAGCTGGAAACTTAGATGTCATCCAGTTCAATCATTTTATTTTGTATCTAATCCAATCATCCTCATTTCACAGAAGAGGAAACATGGCATTGAGATGTTAAGTGACTGTTCACAGACACACAGCTTGTTAGCAGCAGAAGTAGGATTAAAAGGTAGTACACCAGTAGACTTTTCTTTCTCCAATATTTTTAATTGCACTGCAATGCCTCCCTCCATACCACAATTCATCCTGCCTCTCTTAGTATAGGCTAAATAAAATGGTCCTAAAGGAAACATAATTCCTTGAGTCTTTTAGTGTTCCCACCTATTCACTTTGTGCAGACCTTACCTGCTTTTCTCTATCCCATAATGGCCTATCTAAAGACCTGACATCTTAGATACATGAGTACCTTGTGGTCAGGGATAAAGATCTGTCTTTTTTCTGGTCATTATTTTTTTACATTATTTGTTCCCTCCTGTTAGTATATTAAAAGGGGAAGGACAAAGCTTTCTCTCACTTCTATATTTTGTTTTTTAGGCTTTCAAAAAATAAAAAAGATAACAGAGGGTTAAGGTTAACTCTGTAGCAATTCATTTCACATAGAAAAAATGCAAAGAAGTTTTTTTTTAAAATAAAAATACAGCCTCATTAGGATTTGGACTCATTACCTTTATAATAGAACTAGGCTATAATCCTTGATTACTGTCCTTGTGAATTTATAGGTCTTAATTAGTCAACCAAGGGATCCTCTATTCTTCCCTAAATATTAAAAAAAAATGAGAATAGCAAGAATTCAAAGGGTATTCCCCAACTTATAGGAAGATTTATATGTACACACAATTTCAAACAAATTAGATTTAATTTACTATACATGTTCTTACTTCCACTGAATTGGGCCAAAAAAGAGATATTATTAATCCTCTGTGGTCCAAACACAGATATGCAAAAACATTATCTTCCAAATTGATGCCCAGGATGACTGCCAAATGGACATTGTTTGGAAGAAAGTATAAAATAAATATTTTAGTCAATAACATTACTTTGTAGTTTTCTTACAGGAATTAGCCTATTTATTAAAATCAATTAAACAACCATTAAGTACTTATTATGTGCAAAGCCCTATGACTCAGGCTGGGGGTACAAAGACAAAAATAAGAGTCCTTACTCTCAATAAGTTTATTTCTGTCAAGTGGACATACTTGACAGTAGAGAGAAAATAAAAATAAAATTGTAGAGGGAGAAGGAATTAGGGATGAGAGAAGGCCAAGGCAGAATGCCTTGAAGGAAGTTAAATGTTCTAAGAAACTAAAAGTAAGGATTGCATCCCAGATAAGGGTTGATCACATGCACAAAGATACAGATTGAGTGTTAAACAGAGGGAAGAGCTAACTGCCCAACATGACTGGAATGAAGAAGGTGTAAGAAGGATAAATACAAATCAAACTCTTGAGGACCTCAGATTCTAGACAAAGAATATTGAATTTTATTCTTAAGGCAATGGCCTACTTTCAAAATTAAAGTAGCAATGTGGTTATCTTTGTTTTAAGATACCAATTTGATGTTCATTTAGAAGATCGAAAGGTCAGGAACTTCAAAGAAATCAGGGGGGAAATATGTGAAGGAAGTAGATTCAGTAGTATTAGACTTTACCATATTCTCAGGTAAAAGAAGCTTTGTTGAAGTATAAAATGGATAATTCTGCTTATTTAAACTGAAAATTTTCTTGTGTAAATAAAACCTTTTCAACCATGACAAGAAAGAATGAAGAAAATTGGGGGGGGGTTATAGGCAATATCTCATATAGAATGTGATTGGGTTGGAATACTGCTGTAGTATAGGAAATAGCAAGCTGGTTGATTTAGAAAAACATTTAGGAAAGACTCGGAGTTATGAAAGAAGATGCTACCTACTTTCAGAGAAACATATGGCAAGTAAAAATAAACATAGTATGACCTTAAATATGTATCTCTGAGTGTGTATATATGTGTTTATAGATATCTCTGTGTATGTGTATGTGTGAGTGTGTATTCACGCTTAATTGCAGCTTTCTTTGGGGTGCAAAGGGAGGAGAAAAATAAAGTTTAAAGTTCACAGCAGAGAACAAAAGAAAAGCTATAAAAAAGCAGAGTTGGGGGCAGCTAGGTGGCGCAGTGGATAGAGCACCAGCCCTGAAGTCAGGAGGACCTGAGTTCAAATCTGGTCTCAGACACCTAACATTCCTTAGCTGTGTGACCCTGGGCAAGTCACTTAACCTCAATTGCCTAAGCAAAAAAAAAAAAAAAAATAAGAAAGCAGAGTTGGACATCTTTGAAAATAATATGTAGGGGGCAGCTAGATAGTGTAGTGGATAGAGCACCAGCCCTGAAGTCAGGAGGACCTGAGTTCAAATCTGGCCTTAGACACTTAACACTTCCTAGCTGTGTGACCCTGGGCAAGTCACTTAACCCCAATTGCCTCACCAAAAAAAACAATAATATGTAATATGTATCATATAGACTGAAATGGAAATGTATGGCTTTGTACTGAATCTTTCATTACAGAACAGACATCTTATTTTGCAAGCCACTTCTCTCTGTGTTTCAGTGTCCTCATATGTAAATGAAGATAAATATTTTACATTTTGAATACATGGCAATTTTTTCCCTTTTCTTATTTTGTACTTGTTAATAAATTTAAAAACTTAAAAAAGAAAAATATATAAATTTGAAAAATCTCTGGAGGATAAATTGGAAAGGAAAGAGACTGGAAGCATAGAAATCACAGAATCTCAGTTAGAAGTTATGTTATTACAACATGTATTTGAGAAATAATTTCTTGTGTTATAAACACTAAGAAGTGATCATCCAGGCTTAATCAGCATATTGCTAATAAGACAAAACATACTTCTAACTGGGAAAGTGTATTTTAAAGTATTTGTTTATTTTCTGTGTGTTAACACCTAGGGTTCCCCTCCTGGTGTCCTGTTATATATGGATTCTCCCAAATCAACTTTGAGGTATTTTGTAGATCAGTGCCTACTCAGTAGTTTAAAAACTGCTACCAATGAATCTACTTTCATCAACTAACTAGAGGGCAGTTTAAAATATATTTTTTTATAAATTTCATCAAAGTGCAAAGCAAACAAAGTGACAGCACAAAGACTCTAAATGTAGATATAGGATGTTTTCTTTCACAGATTGCCAGTGTACTGATGTACGAATTACTACTAATGTAGGACATGCATATAGGAGACAGATTTAGCTAGAAAATACATGTGAAAGGGCATGCACCAAAAATCAGGACAGACAAGGTAGATGTGTGCCCAGACAAACATTAATCACTGCTGTGCTGCAGATACTTTCTGGAGATATTGTTCTTTACTGTTCTCTGGTAGACACTGTATATCTATCCTCCACTGGATGCTGAAGTCTTTCTGTTTCAGGTATCCCACTGCTTTTGTAGTCAAAGATTTCTTCTGCTACTATTTACCAGGCTTCAGCTCTTCAAGGATATTTACTAAGGTATATTACTAAGGAGACCAGATAGATTCCCTCACAAAGTACTGCTAAAATACCACATAGCTGAGACTGAATTTTTTGCTCAGGTAAGAATAGCCAAACAAAAATATTACTAGAGCGCCTCAGTCTGTTACATCACTTTTTAAAACTGCATATATCTAGTGATGATTCTCACAGTTCATTATCATAGACAGCTATCTGATTTAGGATTAGAAAATTCCTCATAACTCGCATTTAATCTTTGAAGGGAATTTTGTGCTCCTTCAAAACCACATTTCCCCTCCAAATTTTTCCCTAAAGCATATACATACATAGAGAAGCTTTGCTGAGGCTGGAGAACCAGACTTTCTGCTGAAAATCTCTTATATTGGCACAGAAATTATTCTAAACAGGAAAAAAAAAACTATGTAAAAAAGGGCAAGACTATTGCTCTTTGCTGTCCCAGCAGTAACAAAAACTACCAACCTCTTGCTCTATTATGACTGGGGCAAAATTCTCTTTGTTTCTCATCACATATATTAAACTCTAATCTGACTTTCTGTACTTTTCATCTATTGCTACTAACTCTGCCTCCTGAGGCCAATAAAAGCAATTATAATCTTTCTATTCGTAGATCCTGAAGTATTTGTTCAGACTTCTCATATCCCTAACTTTCTCTTCTCCATGCTAAGTATCAACGTTCCATCCCTCATATAGCATGATCTTGAGATTCCTTGACATTCTAATTGATGTCATTTGCAGGTTATTCACTTATTAATGTTCTTCCTAAAATGTGGCAACCAGAATCAAAGAAACTATTACAGACCCAATCTGAAAGTATAAGAGTATGGAAGGATTAATGTTTCCCTAGTCCTGGACACTGTAGTCATAATATTACATTAATTTTTAAATCACTATATCATATTATAACACACTTAACATGCTAATCCTTAAACTTCAAGACAGTTTCTTTAGAAAAATCATTCCTCCCCAATTCTGTCCTTTTTAAGTTCACTTTGGAATTTATAAATAAGAGTTGATACTATTTCTATTAAATTCAATCATTAAATTAAGAGTTATATTCTAATTTGCCAAGATTTTTCAATATTCTGACTTTTGCAACATAGAATGATTCTTGCCCCACTTTCTGAAGGATACGCCACAAAATTAATCACTACCCTGAGGGAACTGGGGAGTATTCTTTCTCAGTCCCTCACAATCCAAGTTTCACAGTTTTAAGGTTTCAGTAATTAGCAACCAAGTATCATTTAACCATTTGATATCAGATTAACCTTTATAAAAGGATATTTTCTTCAGAGATATAGCAAGAAAAAATAAACAAATATTTTCCCAACACTTTGGGGAAACAATATTCCCTTATACTAATTTGATGGAAAGGGTTTGGGAGATTTGGCTCACAATTTAGTTCAGTTCCTAAATAACACTAGTCCTACCAAGTTCAAGTACAAAGCTGGCAGTGCCAATGTTTGCTGGGATGATTACAATACCATATTTAACTTCCTGGACTTTCAGATGCCCATGATTTGAACTCCAAATACAAATTAAAATCCCCACTGTCTATACCAGGAATATAAAAGAGTCACTGAAATAAAGACCTACACCTATTTTTGGAAGCACATGACATATGTGGGGAGAAGGTGACCAAACCTTCAGGTTTTCCTCTCTTACTGTCCTCTACCTTTATATAAAATGCAGCAAAATCTCCTGATCATTGCTGAGCAGGATATTTTAAATATCTCAAGAGTTTCAGCTATACAGTCAAGGGAAAATGGTTGGACAATGCAGAATGTCTGTGCACGCTCTAGTCCTTTAGACATCTTCCATATGAATGATTCCATTCTAGGTGGTCCAGCTAGGTGCCAAGCTTCCATTATGCTTTGATTCAATGTATTAGCTTTATTAATAGTTTTTTGCTAGTTCTTTTTTATTGATTTTCAAGGTCCCCTTCTATGATGAATTTTCATCAGAGGCATGGGAATTAGATTCCTACTATTTTCCTCCTCTTCTGCATGGGGATACTGAAGCATATTATCAGGAATAATAAATTATGCCTGATTTCCCTCTTCAACTTCTTAAGTGTACAACTAATGAAAGAGGAAAAGATGTTGTGAACCTTAAAGTGATAATAAATATGAGTTATCACTATTGCAATATAACCATAAAACTTAAGAGATATAATGAGCCTTTATCCTATTGCACTCACTGAGCAGATAGAATGATATACAATGATCTTGCAGTAGGATTTTTGCAAGGATTATAGGATTGTTTGGAAAGTTAAAAAAATCTGACATTATAGCAATTATCTTAGCAATAAGAAAGGCAGATATGATTGGCTATTCTTGATGAACATATCTAAAACTTTAGTACCCAGCCAATGTGTGATCATTTAGAGTCCTCCAGGTGCTCCACCTGCATTTATATATTTATATATGTTTTGTAATAATGTTATATCTGAATTTTTGAGGCAGACTGATGTTTATAATTTAATCATGCTAGTTAAGTTATTTGAAAATCTGGGAACATTTGGGATCCTACTAGTAACTTTAAAAACATGTATGTAAAAATTCCTTGAGATAACAGTGAACATGCTTACTCCTATTATCTGACACCAAATTTTGAATATTTTTTCTCTACTTATATCCATTTCCGCATCTTTCCTTCAATGGTATTGAATATTTCTATGAACAACAGAGAGGCGGTTAGATGATAGCTAGATGGTCCAGTGGATAGAGTCTAGGAAGAGGAAGACTTGAATTCAACTCCAGCATGAGAAACTTATTAACTCGGTGACCCTGGGCAGGTCACAACCCCATTTGCCTCAGTTTTTCCATCTGTAAAATGAGCTGGGAAAGGAAATGGCAAACCACTGCAGTTATCTTTGCCATTAAAACCCCAAATGGGGTTGTGGGGAGTCAGACATGACTAAAATGACAGAGGGGTTAGGATAGTTACTTGGGGCAGTGAATAGAGCATATATACTATATAAAATTATATATATATATATATATGTTTGTGTGTGTGTGTATGTATATATAGACACATGGTAGCTACTATTAGGAATAATTGTTTTGTCTTTCCAGATGCTGTTGTTGAGTTTTCTCCCAGAGGTAATAAAGACATTTGGTTTCTCTGTCCAATCTATTACTTTTGGGTTATTGAGAATCTGATGGAATAACTCTTATCAGCTTGTTCCAGAGATAGAGAATTTTTGCACAGTCCGTTCTGAGGAAGTATGTTGTAATATGTATGTTGTAATATGAAAATCTTCACTGCACTGTTAAGACCTGGGTTCTAGGTACCCCAAATAAAGAATAGGCATCTTATTTTGCAAGCCACTTCTCTCTGTGTCCCAGTGTCCTTATATGTAAATGGAGATAAGTATCTTACAGGGTCTATATGGATAAAATGTAGATAAAATGGATGAAAATGAAGTGCTATGTGACTTTTAAATATTTTGATGCTAACTAAGGTTTGGATGGGACTGAGAATGCCAACAGAAAGTTAAGCGTAACTGGCTTCTGAGAAGACGCAGTGATTAACAAAATTATTAGACATCCCCTGTGTCAGGTATTTTGCTAAGTGATGGGGATACAAATAGGAAAAAAACCTGCTCTTTCCCTCAAGGAACTTATAATCTAAAAGGAAAGATGACACATTAAAGGAAGCTAAAAAGTGGGTGGTAGAGAAGGGTTTAGGGGCCAGGAGCATAATGCAGAAGTACAAAAAGAGGACAGTTATGTGGGAAATGAAGAGATATCTGACCTGGTTGTTGTCCTCAGATAGATATTCTGAGAAGAATGTTACACTCTGCCCTCTACACAGAGTGCCACCAGGAGAAGAAATACTGATGAGGTGTGAGCACCAAGGCTAATGCCATCTTGCAGGAAGGATCTTGTTAATTGAGATTCCTGGAGGACATGCTATCAAAGTACCAAACTAGAGAGAAACAGGAGGATCTTTCAAGAGTGTTTGTCACAATAGACCAGACAAAACATGAATAAATTCTCATGCCTTAGTTGGTCAATAAGAAGTGAGATACCAGCCTCGATACCTTCCTCCTAGCCATGTTACTTATGTCTGCTACCAAAAGCTTACATAACTGACATACTTTCTTCCAGCACTCATAGAATCTTTTATCTAGAGCTTGAAATGAGATTGAATGTCATCTAATCCAACTTCATCCTTTCATAGATGATTAAGAACATGAAGATTAAGAAAATTTCCCAGTATCATTCCAGTCTTATATGTCATAGACAGATCTGCTAACCATAAAATATGAGAGTTCTACAGAGAGTCAGAAGGATAGAGGAATTTGGAGAAGGAAAGACTTTTAATTGACCTTGAGGCTAAAATATGAATCACTTAGAACTGCAAAGATCCTAGAATCAATCCCACCATTTTACATATGGGAAAACTGAGTCCTGAAGAGGGAAAATAA
Source organism: Myrmecobius fasciatus (assembly GCA_023553655.1). Lineage (NCBI taxonomy): Eukaryota > Metazoa > Chordata > Mammalia > Dasyuromorphia > Myrmecobiidae > Myrmecobius > Myrmecobius fasciatus. Next base: position 192,242 of record JAJPUD010002906.1, read on the forward strand.
TTTGCTCAAGGTGTCACAGACAACAAAGAGTAGAGCTAGGGTGATTATGGCTGCTCTGGATCCAGATTACATATTTCCCCTTCATGAATTTGCTTCATAAGAGAAAAGGAAGAAAAAGGAGAAAGAAAAAGAAATTTCTATTTTTTTTAAAGAAAGCAGAAGTTACTATGAAGTAAAAGAAAAAAAGAAAGGAGAGGAGAGAAGCAATTTCAGAGATTTGAAGGTCCATTGGCTTGAGGATTAGTATCATTGTTAAAGGACTGAGTTTTATTGTTTTCAAGTGTAAATTGACCCAAGACAGAGCAGCTGCTGCCTATCAGCAAGAGAACAGGTGACTGGCAAGGAGCCCAGGATAAGGGCAAACATGATTGGTTTTTTCCCCCGGTCCAGGTTTTTTTTTTCTTTGACTAAGAATGAGTTGGGACATAGGCATAGAATGGATTGAATAGAAATGTTGAAAGTAACATTCAGAAGCAGGTTAGTCCATCCCTCAGACTCTAGGGATGAGGACTACCCAAACAATGTAGGTGGATGGATGTCTAGCTCATAGATGAAGGGCTTCTGGGTAGATAATTCCTCCATGAGCCATCCCAACCTCTCAACCTGTATAATGATAAAATATTTTCTAATGCAAACAAAAAGAGCATGATTGCCTTGTGTAAATCTAACCTTACAAAATTAGCTAGGTTTTAATTTGTGTTTAATAGGACTATCGAATTAATGTTTTTGCTGAATTGACCAGTCACTTCATTTTAATAAACATTCCATTAAGGACCAACTAAGCAAAGAGCACCATGCTAGGTGGCAAAAGTGATACAAAGATTCATATAAGCAATTTGGAACCATGCCCAAAGGTCTATAAGACTGCATACCCTTTGATCCAACAATGCCACTAGTGTGTCTGTATCTCAAAGAGATAATAAAAAGGAGGAAGGAGTAAATGACCCACATATACAAAAATGTTTATAGCCATTTTCTTTGTGATGGCAAAGAACTGGAAATTCCCCACTTATGGAATGGGTAAATAAATTGTTGTATATAAATGTAATGAAATAGTATTGTTCTATAAGAAATTATAGATTATGTATTTGGATTTTGGAAAAACCTGGAAAGATTTCCATGATCTGATGCTGAGTGACATGAACAGAATCAGGAGAACTTCATGCATAGAAACAGAAACATTGGGTGATGATCAACTATGAAAGTCTTTGCTATCCTCAGCAATAAGACAATTCCAAAATACTTGTAATGAAAACTGCCATCCATATCCCAAGAAAGAATTGTAGAGTCTGAATGCAGATCAAAGTATATAATTTTCAATTTTTTTGTTTTTTTTTCTTTATCATGGTTTTTCTCTTTTGCTCTGATTTTTCTTTTACAACATTACTAATGTGGAAATATTTTAACATATATATATATATATATATATATATATATATATTTCTATATTTGTAATGTTGTAAATTTTTTTTTTTTTTTTTTTTTTTTTTTTTTTTTTTTTTT
>JAJPUD010002906.1:203744-241360 GCA_023553655.1 Myrmecobius fasciatus
CTGTCTATGGTGAGAGCTCTCTTTTGCTTCTTCATCATTTTTTTTTTTAGACAGAGTGGTTATCTCTTTAAGGTAGGGGAAAAAAACCGCGGCTGACGACGCTTTGCCCTGGGCCACTTTGGCGAGTTGACTTAAGGTGCTGGGCCTGTGGGGGCTAGGACTAAGTCCGAATTACTCCTTAAACAAGGCAAGTCTGCCAGAACACCTGTCCCCAATCAGGGCAGAGTGTCCCGAGTGCCTCCAGGTGTTTGGAATTTGGAGTTTGGAGTTTGGAATTTCTTCCGCGATGAGCTGAGCTGAGTCCCACCCTCACTTCTGGCCTGCACAGGGGTCGTCTATTTATAAGAATACAAGCCATTCTCCAATTGATAAATGGTCAAAGGTTATGAACAGACAACTTTCAGTAGAAGACATTAAAACCATTTCTAGTCATATAATCACTATTGATCAGAGAAATGCAAATTAAAACAACTCTTATGTTCCTCTACATACCTCAAAGATTAGCTAAAATGGCAAGAAAAGATAATAATGAATTTTGAAGGGGATGTGGGAAAACTGAGACATTAATAATTTCTTGGTAGAATTGTGAACTGATCCAACCATTCTGGAGTGCAATTTGGAAAAATGTTCCAAAGGGCTATCAAACTGTGCAAACCCCTTGATCCAGCACTGTTTCTACTTGGCTTATAGGCTAAAGAAATCATAAAAAAAGAGAAAAGGGCCTCAAAATGTTTGTAACAGCCCTTTTTTGTAGTGACAAAGAACTGGAAACTGAATGAATGCCCATCAGTTAGAGAATGGCTGAATAAGTTATAGTATATGAATGTTATGAAATATTATTGTTCTATAAGAAATGATCAGCAGAATGATTTCAGAGAGGCCTGGAGAGACTTACATGAACTGATGCTAAGTGAAATGAGTAGAGCCAAGAGAACATTGTACACAGCAATAGCAAGATTATACAATGATCAATTCTGATAGACATGGCTCTTTTTAACAGTGATTCAGGTCAATTCCAATTCTTGTGATGGAGAGAGCCATCTGCACCCAGAGAGGAGTGTAGGGACTGAGTGTGAATCACAACATAGTATTTTCACTTTTTTGTTGTTGCTTATTTGCATTTTTCTTTTTGATCTGATTTTTCTTGTACAACATGATAATTGTGGAAATATGTCTAAAAGAATTGAACACGTTTAACATATTACTTGCTGTCTAGGGGAAGGAGCGGAGGAAAGGAAGGGAGAAAAAAATTCAGGCTACAAGGTTTTGCAAGGATGAAAGTTGAAAACTGCATGCATTTTGAAAATAAAATGCTTTTTATAAAACAAAAAATGTTATTGAAAACAGTGGCACAGTTTCAGACCTATTAAATCGTTAAGAACAACATAAATACTATTATAAATAATGGCAATGTCTGTTGCATAAATCTGTTGCTTGGCCAGTGGCCTTGGAAGACAGTGTCTATGGACAAGAAGGTAGGCTCTGCGAGCTGCTGGGTCTGATTCTGAGCTTTAGCCACTGTGGATCATGGCCTAGATAGAAAGAGGATAGAAGGGGTGGGTGCAGACCAGCATGCACCCTATCCCACATGCTCCTACTTTATCAAAAGATGGGCAATGAATATAGCACTTTAACGTGAAAAAAAATTTAAAACCCATTATAGAATTGAATAATAGCTTGTATTTGCAAAGCACTTTACAATAATACATCATTTGATCTTCACAACAATCATAGGAGATAGATAAACCCTCTGTACTAATATAATGAGGAAAATATAAGAGAGATAGGGTTAATTGACTTGTTCTAGGATCATACAGCTACTAAATATTTAAGGCTAGATTTGATTTCAGTTCTTCCTGACTCCAAGTCCAGTGCTACAACTATTATGCCACATACCTCCAACATAGAATAAGAAAATCATTTAGTAGTGTCTCCTCATTTTATAAATGAGAAAAATGAATCCTAGAGAAATAAAATGTCTTAACTAAGATCAGAGGGGCTACTACTAACCAACTGCAGCCCATATTCACTAAAAACTAATAAATACTGTCAATCAGTCCTATACTTCACCCAACAAGAGAGGTACCCTCAGGGTCAAGTTGTCCTTTGTTTTGAAGAAGATGGATCCTTCTCTTATCTTGCTCTATTCCTATTGAGGTTAACAACTCTAGTTTTATAAGACTAAAGTTGGGTATATTATTTGTGTGTGCGTGTGTGTGTGTGTGTGTGTGTGTGTGTGTGTGTGTAGGGAGAGAGAGAGAGAGAGAGAGAGAGAGAGAGAGAGAGAGAGAGAGAGATCAGCCTCCATCCATGAGGAGGTAAAACCATAAAATAAAAACAAAACTTCTTCATTCTTATTTTTTCTGCATTTCAATGGAGTTTGCATCAAAAGCTCGACATAGCTACATCTAATTTTGTATTCATGATGATAGAAAAAAAACTAAATGTATTTCATACAATTTAAACTGAGTGTGAAACACAATGCTATGTGAGATCTTGTAGGCAGATTTTTACTAAAAGTGGCGATCAGAAAATTGCTTATGGAGGAACTGACATTTAAGTTGTACTTTAAAAGATGAGTGAAAATTTAAAAGTAAAAGTGGAATGTAGAATACAAGGAACAGTAGACAAAGGTACAAAAATTGGAAAGCGTAAGACATATTTGAAGGAATTTTAGAATGCAACATGGTAATAATATGAATAAGACCATAAAGGTAGGGCAGAGCCTATTTTTAGATATCCCCAAATAACATTAAGGAGACATTGGAGAAAACTGAGCAGAAGAATGACATAACATATAAAGAAGATCAAGCTCACAGCTTATGTGGGACATGCTGGAATATGAAGCATGGAAAAAGGAACACTGGTCAAGAGGCCGTTAAAATTGCTGAAGCAGGCTGTATTAGGCTAATGGTAGTATGACTAGGGAGCACAGGAGACAGAAGAAACAAGAAATGTAGAAATAGATTCAACACGATGCTAACTAATTCAGATTTGAAAGGTGACAGAGAAGAAAACAAGAGAACAATAAGATTTCATATTTGGGGGACTGGACAAATAGTGGTGCCATAGTAGACTGCTTAAATATTGAGATCAGAAGTAGAACTAAGCTTAAGGTTAAAAATAATAAGCTGGGTTGACATGGTTGTCTTAATGAAGAAAAGCAATCTAATCAATTGGTGTATGGAACAGTACTCAAGAACCTGTGACATATGCAATAAAAATGGAGTTGGGCTAATTTCCAGTGGCAGATAACTTGGCTGCCACCATCAGCCAAAACTGGCATGAAATAATCATGAGTTCTGGAGTCATATTCCTTGAATTCAAGCACAACTTTGATGATTATTATTTATGTGATGATGAGCAAATCATTTAAATCTTGTTGGACCTCAGTTGTGTCATCACAAAAAAGAAAAATGAAGCATTAATAATTTAATGCACTTTCCAGTTCAAGAATGGTCACATGGGACATATTGTAAGGGACAAATCTCTTAAAATAGCCTTTTTTTTCAAAAAAAATTTCCACACATCTCTAGAACTGGCACAGCAATTGCACAACCTCTCCACAAAGAGCTAGTGTACCTTTATAAATCTCATAGAAGAACCAGTACAAAATATGGTATATCAGTATCAAGTATAGAACTATGTATTCAACAGGATGTTTGACCTAATTACTTAAATTAGGTCACATGTGACCAAAGAAGAACTAGAGGTCATCATTAATCACAAAATAGATAATTTTGGCTATATCAAGTTTAAAAGTTTTTGTACAAACAAAACGAATGCAGACAAGATTAGAAGGGAAGCAATAAACTGGGAAAACATTTTTACATTCAAAGGTTTGATAAAGGCCTTATTTCTAAAATATATGGAGAATTGACTCAAATATATATAAGAATTCAAGCCATTCTCCAGATGATAAATGGTCAAAAGATATGAACAGACAATTTTCAGATGAAAAAATTGAAATTATTTCTAGTCACATGAAAAGGTGCTCCAAATCACTATTGATCAGAGAAATGCAAATTAAGACAACTCTGAGATACCAATATACCCCTGTCAGATTGGCTAAAATGACAGGAAAAGATAATGGCTAATGTTGGAGGGGATGTGGGAAAACTGGGACACTGATACATTGTTGGTGGACCTGTGAACGGATCCAACCATTCTGGAAAGCAATCTGGAACTATGCTCAAAAATTTATTAAATTGTGCATACCCTTTGACCCAGCAGTGTTTTTACTGGACTTGTATCCCAAAGAGATCTTAAAGGAGGGAAAGGGACCCACATGTGCAAAAATGTTTGTGGCAGCTCTTTTTGTAGTGGCAAGAAACTGGAAACTGAATGGATGCCCATCAATTGGAGAATGGTTGAATAAATTATGGTATATGAATGTTATGGAATATTATTGTTCTGTAAGAAACGACCAGCAGGATGATTTCAGAGAGGCCTGGAGAGACTTGCATGAACTGATGCTGAGTGAAATGAACAGAACCAGGAGATCATTATACACAGCAACAAGACTATACAATGATCAATTCTGATGGACATGGTTCTCTTCAACAATGATGTGATTCAAACCAGTTCCTGTTGTTCAGCAATGAAGATAGTCATATACAACCAGAGAGAGGCCTGTGGAACTGAGTATGGACCACAACACAGCATTTTAATGCTTTCTGTGAATATTTGCTTGCATTTTGTTTTCCTTCTTAGGTTGTTTTTTTTTTCTCTTTATAGATCTGATTTTTCTTGTGCAGTAAGTTAATTGTATAGATATGTATACATATATTGGATTTGTCATATAATTTAACATATTTAACATGTATTAGACTACCTGTCATCTAGGGGTGGGGGTGGGGGGTAGGAGGGGAAAAGTTTGGAACAAAAAAAAAGTTTTCAAAGGAAAATGTAGAAAAACCACTCATATGTTCTGTAAATAAAAAGCTTTAATAATAAAAAAAAAGAAAAATAAATAAATAAATTAGGTCACATGTGCAGATCGTAAGCGATATATACTTCTCACCTGTGTTAACCTTGCCATGTCCACTCATGTTTTCAGGACAGAGGGTCTGCTCAGAATGCTAGGGACTTTTTTCTCATTCCTCTGACAAAACTCTGATACTAGCGAGGACCTTTATCTGTAGCTCACTTTCACCATTTGACTAGCCCAGCTTCATTTTCTATCATTTATTTCCTTGATGACACATTTTATTCCTGTTTTAAGGTTTTATTAGTTTTATGTTGTAATATATGTGTGTGTTTATATATGGACATATATACATATATGTCAGAGAGATTGGCCAATCTCATTTAGTTAATTTCATTAAGAAAAAACACATGAAAAATCTACTACTACCACCTTATATTAATTAGCTGATGGAGCCCTTATGTTGTGATGTGTATTTGGGGCCATTGTAGAATGAACATTGTCATGGAAATATGTTTTGTGGGACTTGTTAGCACAGATATTATTTAGCTAAATAGCTTTTAATGACTCCTTCTGAGCCTGCTGCATCTGTTGGGCAATTTATTTTATAGTTGGGGGCTTTAAACTTTCTATTTTTTTAACATAATCAACTCTAGTGGCCCATTCAGAACCCAGGGAGGTTAATGGAGTGTCCGTGTGTTCTGGGCTAATTTAAAATAATGTATGATTTCTTTTTTCTATCAAGAATGGCATTGGAGTCCAGTTTCCTTTAGTTCCACTCAGTGCTGTGAGTAATTTTTGAAAGATTAGAAAACATTCCTTTTCCTCTAATGCTTGCCTTGAGGGAAACTCTAAACCATTTTAGAGACCATGTCTCAGAGAATCTGCTGATTTTGTTCTGAGGAAGGTCTCCAAGATTATCATAGGAAAAACATTTAAAGCAAATTCTCAACTCCATAGGATCCCTTTGTCCCTTGTGGCAATTAAGAACACATTTCCTCACTGATTTTTCCTGTACTGACCCTGTATATTTTGACTAGACAAGCAAAGACAGAATTTTATATCATAACAGAAGTTTTTAATCTCAGTTATTCCAGAGAGGGTATGGTCACCAACAGTATGAGAAATCAAAAATAAAAGATAAATAAATCAATTTGGAAGATAAGGTATGAAATTGGGGAAATGAAGAGATTCATTTCCCTGAGTACCAGGGTATTGGGGGAAGAAAGAATTTCAGAGCTAAATACTTGTAGAGATTGTTCTAAATCAGACTATGTTGAGGAATTTAGCAGTACTTTTTAAGATCAGATCAATATCAAAAATTCTTCACTTCTTGCTTGATGAATCTCACTGGCAATCCTTTGAAGTCTATAGAACCTTTATCAGAAGAGTGTTTTTAAATGCATAAAAACCCAAAAACATTAAAATATAGACCTAAATTTTTCACATTCATATTCTTGGATCTCCCTGAAATCTGTCTATAGATTTCTGGTCCACGAATGCAAGGTTGAAAGTGAAAATTACTGTTAAAGCTAAAGGAAATCATCTAGTCCACGTTTTTTATTTTTAAGGATGAGGAAACTGAAATGTATATAATTCTTCATTTTATAGAAGAGTTATAGAGCAGTTAAGTGACTTGCCAACAGTCATGTAGCAAGGAATAGTATCAAAACTTGACTGTAGCTCTTTTAACTCATCATCCAAGGCTTGTACTATTATACTATATGGCCATTCATCAAAGGTTTTGATTTACTGTATGGTGTCATTGCCACATGAACAATGGGTCCATATTTAGGATTTCTTCCCCATCTATAAAGTGCGACATATGGTAACCTTTGGGTTGTTTGATTTTAGTGTGATACATTTAAGTCTCCTCTAAATATTCATCATTTTTGAGGATACATATCATCTGTAGGAGTATGTATGTATGTGGGAGGGATGAATGGGTGGGTGAGTGAACACGCATACCTACAAACAGACATATGTGCGTATCAACTTTTGCATTCCTTCTCATTCTGTACATTTTTTTTTCTGTCTTCCTCAAATCATGCATAAATTCTCTAATAAAATGAAAGCTTTCTTCTCATTCATTTTCTTTCAATATATGAGAACTATCAGTAGAGCTCTAACTCTCAGGTGGTTCAAACATCTCTCATTCTTACTACAATTGATCTATCTTTTTAATAATACATGTCCTCAGGAATGTTTGTTTGTTTTTAATCCCACATCAGATATATAAGTTGTCTGTGGTAACATCCTGATCCTTATTAATCCCTACCCTGATTCCTTTCTTGGCTCTTTGTTTTACTTTAAAAATTTAACTCTGAGATAATGATACTCCACCATTCAAGGTTCAAGAAAATAATAAGAAAGAAAGAAAGAAGCCTGTGATAATTATTTTTGATTGGTCTTAATAAATTGGGCGGACGGGGAGAATTTGGAAATTTAAAAATAACAATGGAAACCCAGGTCTAAGCATACATACAAACTTCAAGCTTGGAATATTAGAAAGTATTACAGCAAATTTAGGTTGGCTCTTTATACGTACATGAATCAGTTAGATTTAACTTAAGATTGATATCAGGAGAAAAATCTTAACAATTAGAGTAATTCCAAAATGTAATATGTTACCTTAGAAGGTAATTTGTGTTTTCTCTTACTGGACTTTGCTATGAAAAGTTCCTATGACCACTTATTAGACTAATTGAGAAATGTCTCCTTCTCTCCTTCTCTCTCTCTCTCTCTCTCTCTCTCTCTCTCTCTCTCTCTCTCTCTGTCTTTCTGTCTCTCTTTCTCTCTCTCTCAGGTCTCTTTTAACTCAGATAATCTATCTTTCTTTGATTATAAAACAATAAAAAAGTAAATTAATCCAGTCATTCTATTGACCACCTTGAAACAAAAAAAGTATATAAGAAATTGTTTTAATTTAGTTTTTACCAAAAAAAGGAAAGATGACTGACACTGGAATTTTAGCATCTGAGTTCATGTCACATTTCTAATATCAGCTATAAGAAACTATATTTGTCACTAAAATTTTCTATAGCTTTTTCCCCCATCTGTAAAATTAATAATTTCAACTATATCCTCTCTGATGTCTGGTATAGAACCACAGGATCTTAAAGCTGGAAGGAAACTTAAAGGTAATTTAATACTTCCTACATCTTAGGCCCAATTAGGTTATGAGGACTAGAGTTAGTTGATGATTCTAATTCCACCTCTCCTCATATTTCCTCTTATAACCCTGTTACTGAATCTCTGTCACTGAGATTAAAGAGATAATGGTCTTATATACACAGTGATTATCCTTGCAACTTTGTTCTAGAATAGTCATTACTTGCATATTGTTTGAGCCCCCACTCACTGACTATTCTATCAAGAGGCAAGGCAGAAACCATAGATCAAATAGAAAAGTAGTTAACTAGAATGAAATACAGTAAATAATAGAAAAAAGCAGAAACTAATATTATATTCAGCCCCTATAAACAAATTAACACAAACTCTATAGACTCATGTTTTGATAGGGAAAAAAATTCCGTATCATCTAAGATTTTATTTTAAGGCTATTTGCCTTCCTTGACAGTTGGGAAAATGTAGTTTTTGTCTGCTCTGTCTCTCCAGCTCTTTGGTGTTGTTTTGGAACTTCCTTGCTTCTCTTCTTCCAGTTAGCCTTATCCCTATTATCTGCTAAAATGTTACTCTCCTTTAGGAAAGTGTCATACTGGATGAAGGGAGAACACCTCAGGATGATATACTTCTGGACTTATTCAACACATTCTTGGGGCTATGGTTGTTCAATTGTGTAGCTCTGTATGACTGGAATATCTCATGACAACTTTGGTAGCTATAAGTCTTTTAATGTTCTTTTTCTCATTGGAAACACCCCATTTGTCACTCTTGGATGATTTGGGAGGATTGAATATCATATATTTTTCCTTCATCTCAGGGAAAATAGGTAATGTACTTCCCACATTGTCAGCCCCTGCCACTGAGTCTTTCTAAGACTAGGCACCAACACTTATATTTCTTTTTATTTGCCCTTTCAATTCCTGTCATGTACCTTGTTGATTAGTACCCAACCTTGCAAATTGCCTTGAACTTTGATAAACCTTAAGAAGCCACTGGAAATACTAAAAGAGAGGGGGCACACATAGTTAGCCTCTATCAGTGAAAATTTTGTCATCTTTGTATCTAAGTTAAATCTTCATGTCCTGGAGGCAAAGCAGGTGTAGTAATGTCAGAAACAAAATGGCTTTGAAATTTGAAGACTTGACTTTGGGTCTTGGATTTATCAATAACTGCTTATTTTGCCTTGGGGTTCATTTGATTCTCTCAGTCTTAGTTACCTCATCTGTACAATGTAGATAATAATATTTGCCCTTGTTATTTTGCAGACCAGTTGGAAGGAAAAGGGAAATCTTCTTTATCTCATAATTCCTTCTCTTAACCTCACAATCCCTTGCCATCACACTCTGCTATTCGCTATTTTCCTTCAGTCTCTGATGAAGAGATAACAATCCTTGTCAAGATCAACTGCTTTATAAGGGATTTGATTCTATCTCCTTCTCCTTCTATTTTCTCTGACAGACTGCCCTCAATACCTCACCCCTTTGCTAATTAATCTTCAGTTTTCTAAAATCTTCTGATTTTTTTCTTGTTGCCCAAAGAACAAAAATGTCCTAGTCCCTCCCCATTCCCACACAATTCTTTTAAAAAGTGCTCTCTAAATCTCAACCTACTTTTCTCTTCCTTTTCTTTCCCAAAGCTCTTGGAAAATCCATCTACATTTAGTGTTTCAAATTTCTCATCTTTCACTTTTAGAGTTAAATCCCAATCACAGTGCCCAATCGAAACTACTCTTTCCAAAATTAGCAATGATCTCTTAGTTACCAAATCTAACAGCCTCTTTTAAATTCTCATTATTCTTTGAAGCTTTTAACATCTTTAACTTCCCTCACTTCCTGGATACTTTCTTCAGTATATGTTTTTCATGACATCTCTCTTCTATTTCTGTCAACAGAACCATAATTTATCCAGTTACTGATATTTCCACTGTTAGCATCACCCTCAACTTTTTGGTCTCACTTAGTTGTCAGATCTTATTGTTTCTATCATTATAACATCTCTAGAATATAGTCCCCTTTCTTTATTCATTCAACCATACTCCATCAGGCCCTCACCACCTCTTGCCTGGGCTATTATAATGGCTTTCTAATTGTTCCTCCTACCTCAAATCTCTCTTCACTCCAATCCATCTTTTACTGGGTTGCTAGATTTATAATTCTGATGTTATTACCTCCTTAATCAATAAACACTTACGATTCCCTATTATCTAGGATAAAATAAAAAATTAGCATCTAAATATCTGTACAATCTGGCTTCTTCCTGTCTTTTTCATCTTCTTATATATTATTCCCTTCTACATACTTTTCAATCCATATTGACCTCTTTGCACTTTCTTAACACAGTGCTCAATCCTTCCATCTCTGTGTTTTTTCAGTAACTGTTTGCCACCCCTGGAATCTATTTCCTCCTCATCTTCACCTCTTGGAATGACTTTCAAGAATAATACATGATAGGGGTAGCTATCATGGATAGAGCACCAGCCCTGAAGCCAGGAGGACCTGAGTTCAAATCTAGTCTCAGATACTTAACACTTCCTAGCTGTGTGACCCTAGGCAAGTCACTTAACCCCAAATGCCTCAGCTGAACTTGAATGTAAAATTCCTGGCTACTCCCTCCTTGACCAACTTATTCTTCTTTTGTTTCATTTTTCTAATCATAGGTCAGAGAGTTTCTAAAAATGAAATTTGGGGATTACCTTGTAGGTAATTCTGAGTTCAAAAGAATCCCAAATTTGAGAGATAGCCTAAGACGAAGTTTGAGAGACATACTAGCTCAAAGTTAAAGACCTACTAGAGGAGATTTTCTCAAAAATGTTCTTTAAATAAGGAAGAAGATCACCATAATGACTTCTACCATGTCATAGGAGAACAAGACATTTGAAGTTTAACTTCCTCTATTATTGAGCTGAATTAGTTAGACAGGGTAGAACTGAGGCAATTAATGTGGAATATTTGTGAAGTAGAGATATCAAGGGGACATAATATGAACATGACAAAATACAAAAATGCTAGATATTTAATAGAATTATAAGAGATTAAGAATAGATGATAATAATATACAAAAGAAGTACACAAGAAACATCTGAACATTACCAACAACCGAAATGGTGGGGTTACAGATCTAGAACCAGACATCCTAGAGCAGGGCTTCTTAAGTTTTTTCCACTCATACCAAGAAATTACAAGTCAAACATTTAGTGATAATTCATCATGATTTAATGACCCCCATTTCATTTATGAGACTCCACATGGAGTTGAAAACTATAGTTTAAGAAGTTGGATCCTAGAGAATAAAATCAAGTTGACCTTAAGAATAATTGCTAACAATAAAACTAGTACAAATGATACAATTCCAGCTGAACTATTTAAAATCCTAAAAACTGATGTTGTTAAAGTGCTGCACTCAATATCCCAACAAATTTGGAAAACTCAACATTGGTCCCTCAATTGGAAAATTATACCCCAATCCTAAAGAAAGGCAAAGCTAAGGAATATTCAAATTATCAAACAATTGCACTTATTCCATATGCTAGGAAGGTTATGCTTAAGATTCTGCAAGGTAGTATTCATTAATACGTAAATCAAGAGTTATCAGAAGAACAAGATGGTTTTCAAAGAACAAAGAAGCTAAAGACCAAATTGCCAATATTCACTGGATTATGGAGAAAGCATGGTGATTCTAGAAAAGCATCTACTCTGTTTTGTTGACTATACTAAAGCCTTTGACTGTGTGGATCACAACAAAACGTGGCAAGACAGCAGAAGTAAGAGTAGCAGATTATTTTATTTGTTTCCTAAGAAAATTGTATGCATATGAAGAAGCAACAGTTATACCCAAACATCCAAACAACCGACTGTTTTAAGATTGAAAAAGGAGTAGGACAAGGCTATACATTGTCACCTTATTTATTTACCTTATATACAGAGTTCATCATATGAAATGGCAGTCTGAATGAATCAAAATCCAGAATTAAGGCTTGGAGAAAAATCAACAATCTCAGATATGTAGATGGAACCATTCTGATGGCAGAAAGTGAAAAATAATTTTCTTGACAAATGTGAAAGAGGAAAATGTAAAAAGCTAACTACCGAAGCACCCTAATATTTTGGTCACTAGTCCCATCACTTCCTGGCAAATAATGGGAGAATAAATGGAAGCAGTGTCAGATTTTATATTATTGTACTTAAAGATCACTGCATATGGACACTGCAGCCACAAAATTAAAAGATGTTTTTTCCTTTGAAGGAAAGTTATGGCAAATCTGGACAGCATACGAAAAAGCAGAGACATCCCCTTGCCAGCAAAAGTTCATACAGTCAAAGCTTTTTTTCCAGTGGAAATGTGTAACTGTGAGAGGTATTCTATAAGAAATGCTGAGCACCATAGGATTGATACTTTTGAATTGTGATGCCGAAGAAGACTTTTGAAATCCTTTGGATAGCAGGGAGATCAAATCATTCGATACTTAAATTAATTCAGGCTATTTGCTAGAAGGTCAAAATCTGAAGCTGAAGCTTGAATATTTTGCCCACAGAATGAGAAGATAGGACTCACCGGCAAAAATCCTCATGTTGGGAAGGATTGAAGACAAAAGGAAAAGAGGATGGCAGAGGATGAAATGGATAGAAAGTATAATGGAAACAATGAACATAAACTTGGACAGACTTCAAGAAATAATGGAGGATAGAAGGGCCTGTATATATATGTATGTATGTATATATATGTACATATATATATATATACATACATACATATATATACATACATACATATATATATATATATATATATATATATATATATATATATATATATATAATCCAGAGGGTTGTGAAGAGTCCAACATGAATGAATGATTGTACCAAAAATATTTATATAAGTATATATGTGTGTATACATTTAGATATGTATATATACCCCCACACAAATACACACAAATATACATACATATTTTATACATACACACAGGCGTATATATATATATGCCATTTTAAAAGTTGAAATCTATCTTCTTTTATTTTAAAAATAGTGTTGCTTTTATATGGATCTTCTATAGGAAGCTATCTAACTACCTGTGGGTTTTTACTGTATACACAGTCAATTTTAATTAGGTATGGAATATATGGTCTGATTTTTAAATTTCCCCAGTGCTGATTTATTGGACTTTATCAGTCCAGTGAGGGAAAGAGTGCAATACTTCCATACAGGTAAACATCTCTATACCACAGCTCAGGGAAAATAGGTACACAGACAGCAACATTCTGTGTGAACATGGACATTGGAGCTGACACAAGTGTGAATGAGAAGATATCAAAGAGAAAGAGACACTTGGGAGAAAATGATCTCTTGTGGGAGATGAACACCGTTAATAGCAATTTGCATTGCTATTGATTTAATGTGGGAGATATTTAATCTTTAGTAGAACCATTGGCCTATTTGGGTGAAACTCTAGCTCCCTCTAGTGAAATATTCTCAGAACTCCTCTTACTGCTGATAAAAAGCTGCTTCTTTGTAATCTAGTATTTCTTTCCTTTATCCACAAAAGATTCTTCATTACAAATCTGTCCTCACCTAGAATAAGGTAAATAAGAATAGTAGCATTGAACTAGCTGTATATGAATGGGGAGGTGACATACTACTCTGAGATAAGTTGGTAGAGGTTGAGACAGAAGAAGGAGGCCAGTGAGAGAGTAGGATAAAGAAAGAATAAGGTACAAGCATTATGTATCAGAGTAAGCTTATAACCTAGTGCATTAGAGCATCTAGCCTCCACTTGGCCAAAGCACTTCAGCTGTCCCTTTCCACTGCCCTTTCTTTACATATCATCCAGGCTATCTGCATTAGATTAATGGCTTTTTAATCTTCAGTGATGCTTTAGTCTTCATTTAAGAACAAATTCATCCACTTAATATTATATCATTTGTTCATTTTTAACTTTAAAAAATTAGTATCAAATCCCTGCCTTTCCTCTACCCATTAAGAAGACAAACAATAAGAACTCTATTATACTTGTGAAATCTTGCATAACATTAATTAGCTATGCTAAAAAAATTGTAGAGGGGGGTAGGGATGAAAAACCTGCTATTTAGCCCAGACTCCCACACACTTCTAGAGGTGGCCAGAGCTATGCTTGCTTCTCTGTGATTCAAGTTGAGAAAATGTCACCTCTTAACCACCAGATGTCTTAACTATTGCCTTTTATTCCTTCCAGAACTTGAGTTTCTTTAATAATCAAAGATTTACTGCTGGATCCATCCAGTTCGGTATCCTTATTTTATAGATTACAAAACTTAACTCACAGACATGGATTGACTTCCCCATGTTCATAGGCAATTAATTAATCAGTTTTTACATGCCCACTATGTGCCAGACACTATGTAAAGTTCTAAGGCTACAAAAAGGTAAGAGACAGTCCTAGACCTCAAGGAGTTTACCAGCTAAGGAGAAAAACTAGAAGAAATTATAACGCAATTTCTGGTTTTTTGACTCCTAAGTATGAGATTCCTTCCACTAAAGCATCTTGCCAATTCTCCATTGACGTCCCCTCTTTTAAGAGAAATGAAAACTTTGCTGTTGATGATATGATGATTTTTTGATGCTTCCAATGAATCATAAAACTTCTGAACCAAAGCAGAGATTTTGTTATAATTTGGTTCAAACTCCACATTTTACTTATGAGCCCAAAGGCAATTAAGAATCTAGCCTAAGGTCATATATCAAATTAGTGGTAAATCTATAATTAAAACTTGCCTTGTCTAACTGTGGATCTCATCCTTGTTGCAGATCTATTGCCAATCTTCTGAGCCTGCTACAGGTATCATACTTTATCCTGTGAATGTCAGAGAAGGGATGTTATTCCTAGACTGAAGATAAAGGAATAATCTAGCCCAGAAAAATGATAAGGAGCTAGGAGCTAAATTTTTAGCAAGACATTGTTCCTAGTTTAGAGTTTGAGGCAGAATTTTGCTAGAACTGGAGAGTGAAAAAAGCAGTGAATAGAAGTAAGAAGAAAAACAGGAAAATATAGTTTTGTGGAAACCAAAGAAATATAATATATTGTGGGGTAGTGGGGGGAAGACTGGATTTGGAATAGACTGAATTGAATCCTGGCTTTGATCCCTAACTACCTATATATGAACGGGCACATCATTTTACCTTTCTGGGCCTTGGTTTCTCCATGTGTAAAATTATAGATGGAATTTAGCAACTTTAAGAATATCTATTTTTAAAATTATATTTTAAATACATGTAATTACATTGCAATTTTTAATAATTTTTTGTTTTAAATTTTGAGTTCCAAATTCTTTGCCTTTCTCTCTTGCCCTTTCCTTGAGAAGGAAAGCAATTTGATTGAAAATCAATTATCTTTTTAAAGAAGAAAGAAGAATATTGTTGATAGAGGCAGCTAGGTCATGCAGTATATAAAGTGCACAAATCAAGTAATTTACTAAATGTGTGACTTCCATTTGCCTCAATTTTCTCAACTTTAAAGTGAGGTGATAACAGCACCTGCCTCCCAAAGTTATTGTAAAGATCAAACATGATAATATTTGGAAAGCATGTTAGAGAGTGCCTGCCATGTAATAAATATTTTTAAAATGTTTATTTCCACCCATTAATATTGTTCAGCCCTACAGAGATTTTCATTTGCCTCTTTCTCCTTGGAAGAAACTTCTGACTCCAATAGTCTTTGCCTACTTTAAAATATATCACAGTATTTTACATTTAATCACTCAATCAAATAAATATTTACTGATCACCTCCTATGTATCAAGAATTAGAACTCCATACTTTGGACAAAATATGAAACAATCTATTCACAAAAAATGCAACCTAACAGGAGAGACAACAAGCAAATAGGGAATAACTATCAAGACATACAAATATAGAGAACATATACAAATACAGAAAAAGTAGATAAGCCAAAGTATTTAGGGTGGGAAATAATTAGCAAGTAGAAGAATAAGGAAAGATTTCATGAAGAAGATTGGGCCTGAGCTTTGTCTTGAAGGAAGGGAGGGAATCTATAAAGTGGAGGTGAGGAGGAGATTTATTATAGCTGTGAGGGAAATTGGTGCACAATCATAAAGACAGGAGGAATGTTGTGTGTGAAGAACAGTTTCATTGGATCTCAAAATGTAGTAGAGAGAATAACATACAATGAGCCTGAAAACATAGAATGAGGCCAAATTGTGAAAGGCTTTAAAAATAAACAAAGGCATTATATTTTATTTGGGGTGCAATAGGGCATCATAAGATCTTTTACCAAGTATGTGAGCTACCTTAACACCAATCTTTCCTCCTCTCCGAGCATCTGCTACCTTTTTTTCTTACATGTATAATTTAAATTATGAATGAGTTGGATAGAGACACTAGTTTTATTAAATCTAGATTCTAGAGGGTCTTGGCAAATGTGACTAGATGAAGATGAGGAATTTGATTTTGAAATAGAAGGAAAGCAGATACAGTGCCATTTCCTCACCTATTAATTTTCTCACCCTATACAACCTACCATGATAAGCAATTTCTTTTGGCCTCTGGATGTCAGCAAGTACAAGGTCTACTGAGGAAAGTGATCCATTTCTTCTAATCTTACTGATAATGTCCAGTCTAGTGTGTGTAAAAGATGGGGGCTTCACCTTTCTTTGGGATACAGATACACAGTTAAATATTATTGTTTCAGGAGGATGGTGACTAGAAGAATTTATTCCCTTTGCCATTGTAAAACTCCTGCAAGTAGTGAACCTCTTTGTATAGAAAATTGTTGGTAGTCCTCCTACTCACTTGCTTCTTGAGTTCAAGAGAGGTGAGAACACAGGAGATACACTGAGTCCTTCTTTTAGGATGGTTAGTGCCATATGCTAGAAAAAGGATTATATTTTGCATCAGAGAGACCTGAATTTGAATCCTGGTTCAATCTATAACTAGTACATGATCTTGGGAAAATGACTTGCCTTCTCTTTGCTTCAGTTTTCTCAAATGCAAAATAAGGTTGATAAAACTATATAATGTATCATACAAATCTAAGTTGTCATTCAGGATCATACCTTAGGATCAAGGCCTTAGCAGTATATGACACAATAGAAGTCAGTAGGATAAACATGAAGCCTAGTCCCCTCATTTTACAGCTGATGAACTGAGGACCCAGAGAGCCTAAGTGACCTGCCATCTGTGACTTTGATTTAAATCAAAGTCCTTGACTCTAAACCCTGCATTTTTTCTGTTGTCCTATCCTGCCTTGGTGTGGTGAGCATAGTAAAAGTCATCAGGAGGGAGCCTCAGAAAGAGACCAAATAGGTAAACATGCGCTACTGTATGAAGGCTTCAGAAAGTCCTCTCCTTGATTCTTTTTCACCAACCTAAAAATAATTAATCTTTCTTTCTTTCTTCCTTTCTTCCTTCCATTCTTTCTCTTTTTCTCTCCTTCCTTCCTTTCTTTCTCTTTTTCTCTCTTTCTTTCTTTTTCTCTTTCTTTCTTTCTCTCTCTCTCTTCTTTCTTTCTTTCTCTGTTTTTTGTTTGGCCAGGGTCACACAGCAAATAAGTGTCTGAGGCCAAATTTGAGTTCAGGAAGTCCAGGCCCAGTGTTTAATTCACTGAGTCATGCTTTTACAGAGTTAATAAACTCTGTAAATGTTAGCTATTATTATTGTTGTTAAGAAATGGCTAAATAAAGTATGAGGTACAATTATAATTGCATATTATTGTACTACAAGAAATGACAAAATTGACAGCTTCTGGGGAGAAAAGGGAGAAAATATATAATGGACTGAATCAGAGAGGAATAAGCAGAATTAGAATAACTGTATACATAGTGACAACATTACAGAGAAAAGCTCCTAGGACTTTCTGAAAGTCTTAAGAATTCTAATCAATGTTGGGATAAACAAAATGGCAAGGAGACTGAAAACTCTCTGTGTCTCTCACCTGTCAGAGGTGGGATAAACAGGTAATGCGGAGAGGCATATACATGTGACTAATATAGGAAATCATTTTGCTGGATTATGCACATTTTTGATGAGAATTTTGTCCATTTATCTATCTCTCTTTCTACCTAACTCCATTATTTATCTGTCTATCTCTATCATCTATATGTCTATCTATCTACATATCTCCATTATCTATCTATTGATGCTTCCATTATCTGTTTGTCTATCTTTCTTCATTATCTATGTCTATCTATCTATCTCTTTCTCAATTATCTATCTGTGTATCTATCTCCATTATCTGTGTATCTATTGATCTACTGACCTATTTAGTTCCATTATCTATGTCTATCTATCAACTTCTCTATCTCCAATATCTATCCATCTATTGTACCTATCTCCATTATCTATTTATCTATCTTCCTATTAATCTATCAATCTATTTCAATCATCTATGTCTATCTATGTATCTGTTTATCTCTATTATCTATCCACCTATGTATCTATTTCCATTATCTATCTGTCTATCTCCATTATCTACATGTCTGTATATCTATCAACCTGTCTCTCTATCTTCATTATCTATCCATCCATGTACCCATCTTCATTATCTGTCTATCTATCTATGTATCTATCTCCATTACATACCTATCTATCTATCTATCTATCTATCTATCTATCTATCTATCTATCTATCTATCTACCTATCTATTGATCTGTCTTTCCACCTATCTATCTATCTCTATTATCTTTCAATCTATCTATATATTTAAGTATCTATCTATTGTTCAATGGGTACAATTGTAGGAACATATAAATAAACAAATAAACAAAGCAAAATTTGCACAGATCATAAGCTGCCAAAATCTCAGATGCTATCTCTTTGTCTTATTTTGCAAATGAGGAAACTGAGGTTTAGAGAAAAAAGGTAACAAATTGCTAAATCCTCAAACCAGTCCCTAGACCCCAGTCTGGCTCAAGTATTACCCTCATATCATGCTGCCATTGTTCAGCTTAGCTCATTTTGACTGTGAGTGTAGGCCCCAAGAAGAGGAGCTATAAGATAATAAATACAGATAGCAGGCTAGGAAAGAAAATATCAGCTGGGGATCCTGTAGTGTGCCTTCACGCATAGGGATAGCAGTGGAGGACAAATCTAAAACAGGGGTGGCATTGAAAGCAAGCTTCACTTATCTCACAATTTGTCCTTGGCACAATGCCTGGCACCTAGTAATCACTTAATAAATGATTATTGACTTGACTCAATTTGGAGCAGCCATCAGAGACAACTTCATGTGCTAGATGGCTCCACTTTGCCAAACACCTCTTCCTCTCCTCCTCTACAGCAGATTTTTGGGGGCCACACTGTCCTAATGCTGGGCTTCCTAGTATCCAGAGTCAGAATCATGTTCTTGCATGTCCTTGTCATCACACCAGCCTCTTCTGCAGAGGGAGGGAAGAGTTGAGCTGTGCTACCATTATTTCTAATATATAAGATACATGAGTGTCCTTAGAAGCATCAGCCTTAGCAATAACACATCTAAGTGGCTTACTTTGTTTACCCACAGTAGAATAGCCAGTGTGGTGGGATGTTATATTGACTATGCAGTGAGGGGCCATTGATCACTGATCACCTTTTCACATGGGCATGTTCAGACACAATTCCTGCTCAATTGCTTTTCTTCCATAGGCTTCCCTATAAGTGAATTATATTAATAACATATTTCTCCCGGGCTCCGGTGGATTACAACCATATAACAACCCCTTGCTCTAAGCTGTATATTATTATCCTCAATTGATAATTGGGAAAACTAAGGTTAAGAAAGATTTAGGGAC
Organism: Myrmecobius fasciatus; assembly: GCA_023553655.1. Classification (NCBI taxonomy): domain Eukaryota; kingdom Metazoa; phylum Chordata; class Mammalia; order Dasyuromorphia; family Myrmecobiidae; genus Myrmecobius; species Myrmecobius fasciatus. The sequence continues at coordinate 223,555 of JAJPUD010002906.1, forward strand.
TAGTCCCTAGTCACATATTCTTTTAGTGATAGAAGTGTGGCTCAAAGCCAAGTCTTCTACCTTCTGACTTTTAAGTCCAGTTCTCTTGCCATTATACCAAACTGCTTCTGCATAGCAGGGTCCATCTATAGATGGACACGTTTCTGAGTTAAAGATCATATGTCTCTTTTACCACCATAACAACCTATCATGATTGGAACATATTCCAATTGTGTGGCATTCTTTTTCCCTTGTTAGCAATGAAGAAGCTTGCTCAATTTCTCTACCTATCTATTTATGTCTGTCTGTCTATACACTCTGCCATCTGTCTATATATTTCAATTCATCGGCCATTTCTCTGTTTTTTTCTATCTTTGTCTCTGCGAATGTTTGTGTGTCTGTCCCTCTCTCTTTTCTCTTTGTATTTCCCTGTCTTTCCTTCAATCCACCCCCCAAATATCCCTTCCCTCCATTTTTCCATCTATCTACCCTCTTATCTATTTATCTATAGCTTCTCTCTATATCTTTCTATCCATTTTCTTTTGTGCATCTTTCTCTCTTTGCCTCTCTCTATCCATCTATCTGTCAATCTATCTATCTATCTTTCTATAAATCTCCTATTTCTCTGTCTCTCTTTCTGTCTTCTCTTTATTTCTCTCTCCCTTTCTTTCCCTTCCTCCCTCCCTCTCTCCTTCTCTCTGTCTAGCTCTGTCTCTGTCTTTCTGTCTCTGTGTCCCTAACCTGGCAGATGATACAAAAGCGAGCAAGATCACCATTTTGAATTGCTTCTCCCTCTTCATTATCTTATACCACTGATAAAATGTACCTTCAGATATTCTAGTATGTCAAGAACTAGATTCACAGAATATCAGAACTAGAAGCTATGTTTGATATCAAATGACTCAGTAGCCCCATTTTATAGAACCAATAATTCAATGAATATTTTAAATACCTGTCTTGAATAAAGTTCCAAGTAGAACACAAAAGTATGTAAGACATAGGCCAATTGAGTTTAAATACATTCCAATGGAGATAGAATGGAGAGAGAAGTAATACAATGAAGAAGGAGGTAATTTAATTGAAAAACAGAAATTTAAGAAAATGTCTGCAAGAGATATGAAAAGGGAGAGATTATTTTTGTGGAGCTGGGATGGGTGATTGGGGTAAACAAAGTGAGAGGATTTATGACAAAGGATCCATTTGAGTTGGGAGAGACTTCAGCTGACAGGAGTTAAGTAGAAGTCTATTACAACCATGACTGATTGTGTGTGCCAAAGTGCAAAGACACAGAAAACAGAGTATAGCTCCAAATGTCTGGAACTCAATAGTACATGAAGAATAATAATAAACCCAGACAGGGAGATCTAGAAATCTAAGCTTAGAAAGGAATGATTTGTCTATAGCCACAAAGCTAATAAGCACTGGGAACAGAAATAAAGCCCATTTTTTTCCCCTTTTTAATAGAACACACAGCTTTCCTATTATCATAGAGAACAACATTGGTAAAAGAGGAATCTGCAATACTACCACTAGACATGTACCTCAAAAGTCAGAGATAGAGAGAAAGGCCCTATACATACAAAAATATTCATATTAGCACCTTTTGTAGGAGTACAGAACTGGAAGAAAAATAGATGTCCATGAATTGGAAAATAACAGAACATGTTCTAATACATGAATGTGATAATAAAAAAGCAATAGCAAATATGATATTAGAGAAACAGGAAAATTTGTTGTAACCTAACATAAAACAAAATACAACTAGGAGACTCGTTTGCACAATGACTTCACAATAATATAAAGAAAAGCAAGAGTGCAGGATTTCACAATGTTGACCAGTTGTGATTTCAGAGGGTGGACAGTACAGCAGCCTCTTGCCTGTGGGCTGAGAAGTGATGGACCACTGATGAGAAATGAAGCCTACATTTTCCAAACATGACCTGAGAATGGCTTTGTTTTATATTGTACTCATATCTACATTTATTTTTTACAAGTGAGAATCCCCTGTCAAAAAAAGGGCTTGGAAAAGGATATTATAAAGAAGGAATAAAAAGTAAAGTCATAAAGAAAAAAAAGAATGTCAATATTTTATTTTATTTTTTTAGTAAAGCTTTTTATTTAGAGAAAATATGAGTAATTTTTCAACATTGACCTTCGCAAAACTTTCTTTTCCAAATTTTCCCTCCTTTCCCTCACCCCCTCCCCTGGATGGCAAGTAATCTAATGCATGTTAAATATGTTAAAATATATGGCAAATCCAATATATGTATAAATATCTATACAGTTATCTTGCAGCACAAGAAAAATCAGATCTAGAAAGATAAAGGAAAAAAAAACATCTAAGAAGGAAAAAAATGCAAGCAAACATCAACAGAAAGTGTTAAAATGCACGAATGCCAATATTTTAAAGAGAATAAAAAGGATTTCCTGGTGATCAGCATCAGGAAGGAAGGCATTCTCTCTCTCCACTCCCATTCTTCTGTCACATAGATAACTGATTCTTTTGGAAACATTCTTCATGAATGAATAAAAACTCATTTGTTGAGAGTATAGCATATGCAAAGAATTATGCTAACCACTAGGGATACAATTCAAAAACAAAAGAAGACAAGATAAATAACTTACACTTTAATTGTAGGAGAAAACACAAAAGAGTTTAGTTTGGTAGCATATGGAAGATCTTAGAAGTCCTGGGAGTGAAACAGTGGCACAGATTACAAGGTCCAGAGATTCTTAAGCTTAGTACTAGGACTCCTCAGAACAGGGGGGCTTTAAAGATGAAGTTCCAGGGATAGACAGTTGTTATTTGTTCTTAATTTTCACAAGGTGATGTCTTCATTTGTGGGTAAATTGTATTTAAGTGAGGTAGACTTACACACTGTTGTCAGACTCAATCTCTCTTCCCGAGTCACTTGAATTCCAGTGGCAAGGTAAAAGTCAGTACAACCAGCTATGTTCCAGGATATAGTGTATGACCTTAGTGTCTGTGATGTCTAACCAAGTTCTAAGCTCTCCATTTCACCTGTTTTGATAATTGTGAAGCAATTTTTCTCATTTTCCCATTCTACTTGGGGTAGATATCCCCATATTTCACTAACAGATTTGGGGCTATCCTCAATTGTGTGTGTGTGTATCTATCTATCTGTCTATCTATCTCTATATCTATATATAATAGCATATGGATAGTATACTATAAAGTATATAATATAAAGAGAGTATAGTATATGTATAGTATACTATACAGTATATATATGTTTATATATATAGCATAGTATATATAGTATACTTATAATGTATAGTGTATATTATACACACTTGTATATGTGGGTATGGTCCCACCACATACTACAGTTTCTTGGTGAGAGTTGGGTGAAAAGTGGATCCCAAAGGTAGATGAGCAGTCCTAAAAAGCTCTCAGCAAACTCTCACATCAGAAGTGTTCATCCTATTGGAGCGCTCCATACACTCCTGTAAGGGATGGACAGTAAATCCTACTACTCTTTTGTGTCATCAAAAGGAATAGAGTTGTTAACTTCTATCTTATCAAAGAGGTATGAACAGTTGCAAATTAAGAGGACACAGTATACTCAAATGTAGCATATTTCTATCTTACTTTCCTGAATTAATTTCTACACAAGAAGATTACTAGCATGGTACAAGGACTTTAAGCAGCCATTTATATTTACAGGGAGCTGTGTGATTTCTAGGGATGGGAGAGGCCATTCTATCCACTAAATGCCTCCTCCAACTACTTGCTGAAGCTAGATATGTCTTTAATAAGGGATGAAACCTTTCATTCCATAATGATAGATAAGACTTAAAAGGCAACTAACTCAAGGAAAGATACCAGGCTGATTTAAATTCACTCTGAGATGTATTTGACTGATATCAGACTCTTCCTGACAAAAGATATGGGACATGTATGTAGGGGTAGAGTGTAGAGAGGAGCAGCAAGGGGAGGAGGTAGAAACAGTAATAAAGCACTGATCTCATGAAGCAGGATGAGGAGAGAAGAGGGGGAGGTAGTAATAAAGGGCAGAAAGAAGAAGCTTGGCAAATAAACCAGTTCCCCACAATTTCAGCATAATGATTTTGCTTTGACAGTGACTAAGAAGGTGTGTTGTTCTGCTCTTGGCCACAAGATGGAGACTTTGGTTTTTGAAAGAAGCATTAATCGAAAGAATTTTTTTAAAGACATCTGCAGGCTGAGTCTGGACAAAAACAAATCAAACTAGTATTGAATAAGTGGTGGTCCCTTTGCTGAAAGTCCATCCTACACTCTGCAATCCTGCACTTTTGAAGTCCCCCCATGTTCTATTTGTACTCCACTAGTAATGCAACCCTGCCAAACACTCAGAATTAAATCTCTCCCAGTTTTCTAGGTTATTTTCCTGTTATTAAGTCTAGATCTGTGCTTTCCTCGACATGTAGAAACCTTGGTGTGGATATTTGTAAATTCCCTCTATTGAAACATATAGGAAGTTCCTTAATAATTAAGGATCTTAGGGGCAGCTAGATGGTTCAGTAGAGTACCAATCCTGAAGTTAGGAGGACCTGAGTTCAAATCCTCCTCACACTTAACACTTTCTAGCTGTGAGAACCTAGGCAAGTCACTTAACCCCAATTACCTAACTAAATAATTGCAAATCTTAAATGACTGTGTCAAATGTGAGGTCAAATAATTTGTCCATGGCCATTCAATGTGAGTTAGAGCTGGGAACTGAGCTCATATCTTCTTGTCTTCATGGCTGGATCATCTACTACATATTTCATTGTTATCATCATCATCATTAGGACAAAGTTCAGAAAGCCTAAATTCAAAGTCTAAATATAAATATATATAAAGTCTATAATCTGAAGCTTATTTGCTGGGTGACTATGAACTTAACAAGGGTCTACTTTAGATAATAGCCTGAGACTTAATTACTATATCTTGGTGAGAAAATTCTTACAGGAGGAAATTCAATGATCCCTTAAGTTTTGATATCTTTATTCCATTCTTTCTTCTTGTCTATTTCACTTCAATTATGGCCAAGCCTAGGCCAAGTCAGCAAAAAGTATCAATTTAATGGGGAAGAAAACACTTGAAGAACTCATTTGGGGTTCTATAAAGAGAATAATTACTTGAATGACTGATTTTATGATCACTTGATAGGATGGATTGGGGCAATCATGATTTTATATTATTTTAGTTAACATATTACTATTAGTGTGGGGTAATACATAGAAGGATGGTTTTCTGGATCAGGAAATTCATGGAACTGGAGAAGAATGAATTAAACAGTTAACCATCCTTCCCTTCTTACAATATCAACAGGAATTAAGGGAGAGAAGTTTTTTTTGTTTTGGTTTGGATTGTTTTTAGTAGAACTGAGACAGTGTGGGTGAATGTTGCTTCTAGGTGGATGGAGCTGGAACTTTATTGTGAACTCTTTGGAAAAGAAGACCAAAAAAAAATTTGACAGTGAGATCCCAAGACCCTACAGATCCTCTGTAAACTTAGAAGCACCTAGGTTCAAATATTGCCTCTGGATATCCATATTGTGAATATGTGACCTCAGAAAAGTCACTTTAACTCTTGTTGCTCCCTAAAATTCTCTAGGAATAAATTACAAATGAGATGGTCATTTTTATTTGTATAGGGAGTTTTCATGGCATAAGTTCCTTGATGAAATTACAGAAATCCCCCCAAAGTTACATGGATATTCTCTCTCTCTCTCTCTCTCTCTCTCTCTCTCTCTGTTTCTCTCTCTCTCTCTCTCTCTCTCTCTCTGTTTCTCTCTCTCTCTCTCTCTCTCTCTCTGTTTCTCTCTCTCTCTCTCTCTCTCTCTCTCTCTGTTTGTCTCTCTCTCTCTCTCTCTCTCTCTCTATATATATATATATATATATATATGTATGTATGTACACGTATATTCAATAGACCTCCATAGTGTAGTGAAGCCTTCAGACTCTTCATAATAATATATTAAGAAAATTATTTATTCTACAAGTAAAAAATAAAATGATTATTTTTAAGTAATGAAGGAAATTTTAAAGTTCAGTTAGAGCTTAAAATATAAATACACATAACAAAATAAAGAATAAATAAGATAAATAAATAAAAACATAAAAGTAAAGATACTATTTTTCCAATCAAGTTCATAGACCACAATCAGGGATCTTTTTTTTTACTTTCCAGATGAGGAAACTTTGACCTACTGAGAGAAAATGACTTGTACAAGATCAAGGAGTTATTCATTGTCAAAATTTTTTTTAAGAATTAAGTTTCTGTTCTAGTGAACTGTGTTAGTTATCAGAAGATAGTAATGAAAAAATACACACATACATACATACATTAGATCTTTTAATTGTTAACTAGTTTGGATGCATGGTGTAGTGAAAAGAACACTCTGTGGGGATCAGAGGAATCACTTTGTCTAAGACTTAGGTGGCTGTATGATCATGGACAACAGACTAGAGGCAGCAAGACCAATTAGGCAATAGCATTAGGAAACTAGGGTTGAGACAATTTTAGTGAAGGGAAGACTGCTTGTGCATGTGAGAATTGTTGTGGAAATAAGTTCAAGACCTGCCAACTGATTAGTCACAGAGAGTGAGACACAGGGAGAAAAGTCAGAGTCAATCCCAACTTTATGAACCCAGTTGGCTGGAAAGATATGGAGAGGAGTCTTTAATAGAAATAAGGAAATTTGGGCAAAGATTTGTACCAATGGGAAATAGGGTAAATTCTGTTTTGAATTTAGATGCCTACAGGATAGCCAGATATCCTGTATGATACAGGTATACATAGAGTAAATTGGAGTTCAGGAGACAGAGTGTAGATTTGGGTGTTAGTTGCCTAGCATGAAGAAAGAAAAGGTAAGAAGACCCAGATGTGAGCCCTGAAGCTACACTTCATAGATTAAAGGATGAAACTAATTTATCAAGAGGACTGAAAATGAATGACCAGAAAGATAAGAATAGAATAAAGAGAGTGAAATATCACTCAGGCCAAGATCAAAAAGAAATAGGGGGCATATAACAGTGGTCAAAAAGCTACAGAAAAAAAGCTAGATGTGTCTAAAAAAGGCCAGTGTATTTGCTCATTCCTGGTAACCTTATAGCGAATTTCAGACAACTAGTGGAGTTAAAATCTAGGTTGTAAATGATCAAGTGAATGATAGGTGAGGAAAAGGAGAGGATAAATGTAAGCAATCTTTTCTAAAAGTGTGCCTAAGGAAAGATATATAGGATAATAGCTAAAAGAAATGACTGCATCAAATAAATGTTGTTTTTTTAAGGTTGGAAAAGACCTGGGCAAGTTTATAGGTAGAATGATATGAGTCAGAGAATAAAAATTTGAGATGAAAGAAATCGAGGGAATTCTAGAGAAGGCTAATTTCTAATGCAGACAAGGGAAAATGTGATTTAAAAAAAACAAAAGGATACCCTAACATTGATAAGGAGAAGCCATACCTGATCAGCAAATCCAGGAACAAAAAATAGAGGTTAGTGGTAGGGGGTTCGGGTGAAGTGTGGTGTGATAGAAAAGAGAGAATTCAAGGCAGGGAAAATCTATTTTCTCAGTAAAGTAGGATACAGGGTCCTCTACTAAGTGTGAGAGGGGTGGAAATTCTTGACAGAGATGGAGGGAGGACAGTTGAAATGTCCACAGTGAACAGAGTAAGAGAGTCAGTCAAGAAAGAATAAAAAAAAAAGAATTCTGTGTAGCAATGAGTGCCGAGTCCATATTAGATAATAGAAAAGATAAACTGGTAGAAAGCCCAGTTCCTTCAGGGTTTCAAGAAGCATGTGGATAGAAATGGTAAAGATGAATGGTAAGTAAAACACAATTTTGGGTTTTCGCAAAATGTGTGATTGGTGGTAGGATAACAGGTCAAAGGGATCAAGGAAAGTTGATAATGTTTGTTTGAAGTAATTAAGTATAATGTCAAGACTAGGAAGGGAGGAAAGTAATTTTAAAGCTAAAAAGTAATGATAAAGCAGAAGAGACAGGGACACATAAAGGGATTGTTGGTAACTAAAGGAAAGATAAGGGTATAAGGGAGAGGGAAAGATTAAAGAATAGGAGTTTGTTGTCAGAAAAGAATTTCTGTGCTCTCGATCAGGGAGGGAGAGAAATTTGAGGGTGAAAGTCAGATGAAAGTATGGCCATCCCTTTGTCTGAGCTGAGTTAAAGATGGATGACATATGAGTTTAGGAGACTGATGAACAGGAAGGTCAGGGTATTGGAAGGAGCATCAGTGTTCAGGCTGAAGTTTCATAGATGAGAGAAAGATTTGGAGTGAAAAAGAAGAATATGAGCCAAAAAGAAGAATTTGAAAAATGAGAGAGGATGACCTAAGGGTCAGTAGTTGCCAACAATGAGGAGCTGGACTAAATGAAAAATAAAGATAAAGTGGATACTGAAGAAAAAGAGAGATTGCTGAGTGATGGTTGTGAAGGGACAGTCTGAAAGTGGGAGTAAGAAACAAGTAGAATGTCTACTCCTTCTTCTGGTCCAGTGCTTTGAAGGGAACAAGAGGAGTGCAAAGGGTGACAAAGGACGTAGTGTGTTCTGAAGAGAACCAAGTTTAGACTGTATTTTTTTTTAAATGGAAAGTGCATGGAATGAAGAGAGCTAATGTAGAGGAGCTTGTTATTAGTGGAGCAGGGATACTGAAAGATACAATGAAATAGGAGAGCAGAGTCAGACATAGGCTATGAAAATGGATAGATAGGAATATAGCAAAAGATAAAGTGGTAGGAAGAGGATTTCTCACCTCAACAAATGTTGATTTTGAATTATGGTATGAAAGATCAAGAACTCAGAATTTTCCCATCAGAAAATTAGGAATGACCAGTTAAGGGCCACCTAATTAAACCTGGGGTCTATTTGGGCCCTCACTATACATAATGTTTTGGGACTAAGTTAGAATAAAGAGGTAATGATATTTTTTCCATTCACACTTCCTATCTGTTCTGGAGCATTATTCAAAGGTGAGAGATCCACGGAATTAGAGCCTTCTAATTTAGTCTCTTTATCTTAAAGAACTGAGACTCTCCAGAGTTAAGTGACTTTTATGCTGGTATAGGTAGTAAACCTCATAGGCAGGATTTTAACCTAGCTTCTCTGATACCAGAACCAGAATTCCTTCCAATGTAGAAAATGAAGGAATTACAAGTAGTAAGTATTTCAGGACTCCCCTCAACCCATCCTCATTACTATGTAAATACTTTATTCTAGAAGCACTTGGCCAATAACAGTCAAAAAATCTCACAGAATCCTGGGATTGGAAGGGACATCACTGGCATTTAGTTCAAACTGTATACAAAGGGAATTACTTTTGTACTCATCAATTGGTAACTGAGTCTCTACTTGTCGATTTTTTATGGGAAAGGGTATCCCATTTCTCTGGGCAGCTCATTTCATTTCTGGAAGAGAAAAGGAAGGATGGAAGGGAAGGGAAGAAATATAAAGAGAGGATGGGACGGAAGGAAGGAAGGAAGGAAATATTAAATCATTTGTTGAGAACCAAGCACTGCACTAACAGGAATACAAATAAAAATATAGCAGATAACCCCTTCCCCTTGAGGAGCTTACAGTCTAGTTGAAAAAGACAAACTATCAGAGGAAAATGGGAATGTTATAGGAGAGAAATTGTCATGTCAGGGAATATTAGGAAGGACTGGAATGATAAGGACAAGACCAAAGTTGGCTTTTCCAAGCCTGGAGAATTTCCAGAAATGGAGATCAGTTTCTGGTGGTGCAAGTGGAGACATATTTTTTCCCCCAACATATAGTCTAAATCTTCCTCTTTGTGATTTCAACCATTGGTCCTGATTCTGACTATTGTGGTCATATGGGAACAAATCTTATCTCTCTTCCACAATAGCTCTTCAAATACTCAAAGACAGCAATCATACCCACCCTCTTCAAGTCTTCCCAGTTTTCATAGACAGTCACTATCCTCACTATTTCCAGAGCTCTGGTTGAGATCCAAATTCAAATTCTGCCTCATTCACAAATTTTGTGACCCTTAGAAAATCACAGTCTCTAAGTGTGTCTCAGCTTTCTCCTCTGTAAAATGAGGGGAAAGATGGGCTAGAGTTGGATTAGAAACCTCTGAGGCCTCTTTGATATCTATATCTCTGACCCAATGTTACCCTTGTATTCATAGATCTTCAGCAGTATACTATTGCGTAAAAGAGAAAAGTTAAAACTTTCTTCCTCTGATATTTGGGATCCACCATAACTAGCACTCATCGGTTTTCCTAGCCTTGTTTAATATTATAACCTGCCATTCTGTATATAATCAGGATAAACAGGACTACTTTCTCAACCCCACACATGTCTTGTATAATGTTAAAATAGGGGAAGGACACCTCCACCCTTGGACATACATGAAGTTTTGTAATTAAAACAGGATTGGAAGCCCTTTAGGATGTTGGAGTGGAATCCAGTGACTTGTTTTGGTGGGGCACACAGTGAATTTTTCAAAGGGAAATATTTCAGCTAGGCAATCACACTCTAATTTGTCTTTCCTGATTGTTTGTAAAGAAGCTTGATGTGAAGAATAATCATCTTTGCAAAAGAATTTGACCTTTAAGGTGGATCTGAGACAAGCCCAGAGGAGGAAAGATGAACAGGAAGTCTTCAAATATGTAGGGTGAGATTCAATATCTTCTAAGTCTTTGCAAGGATGGAAAGAGCATGTGATTTCTTGCTTCATGGTCTCCATGCTGAGAATTACATAAAATGGTTCTCTAACCCTCAAGCATCCAAACTGTTCTGCACCTTCAGGGAACCATAACTACAGAAGTGGTTAGGACTTCCTCCTGCTTTTCTAGGTCTTCTCGTATGTTGTTTCTTGTGCTGAAACATCCTCTCTTCTTTTCTCACCTTTTTAATTCCTATCTTTCCTTTATAGCTTAGTTCCAACATCCTTTCCTCTCCAAGATGTTTCTTGGTCTGCCTGGTGGTACAAATTCCTTAGCTGAGTATTTATAATGTTCCACAATTTGACTACATCCTACCTATCCTACCTTTCTAGCCTTATTTCATACTACTCCTCTCTATAGCCTCTTTTTTTCCAGCCAAATGAGACTAACTTACTGTTCCAAAAAATAAGCATCTTTTGACTCCAGATCTTTTCACAGGCCATTATCCTTCAACTTCTGGAAAAATAGCTCATCCTCATCTATTTCTTCAAATTTAAACTCCCATTAGCACAGACTGAGTACCACCTCTGGAAAAGGAGATCATTCCTGTGTAGCTTCATCTCCTGTTAGTGTGATCTTTCTCTTGAAATGATTTTTAATACCTTATATATGCACTGTATTTACTGAACAATGTATAGGCAGCTAGGTATCACAGGGGACAAAACATTGGACCTGAAGTCAGGAAGACCAATTCAAATCTGACCTTAGATGCTTACTGTGTCACCAGAGGTAAGTCACTTAATTTTGGTCTGCCTCAGTTTCCTCATCTGTAAAATGGGGATAATAGTAACATCTATCTCTCAGGGTGATTGTGAGATGAGCAAAACTTTAAGCAAACCTTAAAATGATATAAAATACTAGCTATTTTTGCATCAAGTTTTCACATTGGAATGTAAGCTTTCTCAGGGCAGGAACTGTTTTTGTTTTTTTGTTTTTTTTGGTGGGTTTTTTCTCCATAATGTATTATAGAATGCTTTTCACAGATAAGGTATTCTGAGTAAAATGTTAAATTAAATTCAAAAGTCAAAAATCTTCTCCCTTGTACTTCAAGCAGGATTTTTTTGCGCTGCTCTAATTCACTTACCAAATCAGATAGTATACCACAGCTATCTGTGTTTGTATCTGTCTTAATCAACTAAAAGTTCAGGTAGATAGAGTGTCTGCAGGGGCATGCTGGATCCTCAAATTGATTCTGGAAAGCTCATTGTTAAATTTTTCAGGGTGAGTGTTTAGAGTTCCAAAATCAGCAAAAGTTACTCACCAGGGCTTGATTTATTGTTTTGATTGTCTAAAGTTATGAAAGTGTTAATAATGCAAATTAAACTTAAAAGCATGCCCTGTGGAGAGACAACTGTTAACATTCATCAGCATGCTCCTAGACTATATTTCATCTTTACTTTTGAACTCTCTACCACCTCCTGAGCACTAACTCGAGTAAGCTGTACATAGGATACATTTAATCTCTCTCTCTGTGTGTCTCTGTCTCTGTCTCTGTCTCTGTCTCTGTCTCTGTCTCTCTCTTTCTCTCTCTCTGTCTCTCTGTCTCTCTCTTTGTCTCTCTCTCTCTGTCTCTTTCTGTCTCTGTCTCTCTCTTTCAATGAATGAATGAATGAATGAATGAATCTGATGACTTTATTTATTCTCCACTTCATTTAGTTGCATATTTTTTCCCAAGTATTTGTAACCAGAAACGAAGTTCATGCAATGTCAGCCATGGAGGGGATTTAAAAGATCTTCCAGTCACAAAGTCATTGGCTCTAAGAGTTTAGCAGTAGAACAGCCCTTAGACTATATTAGATAATTGAAGTGTCTCATTATGCAGATAATGTAACTGAGACTCTGAGAAGTTACATGACTGTCCTAGGTCATATGGCTCATTAATAGAAGCAATTAGAACAGAACCAAGACTTCTCTCCCTAAGAGTAGGTCTTTTCTCCATACCAAAGAATATTTCCATTCATTCACATATCTCCACAACCCAGTCCTACCCTTGAATTTTAATAGCTCTCGTGAAAACTTTCCAAAAACAGACATGCCAGATCAGTCAAGAGACGGGGACTCTGGCCGTGCTGCTGCTTTTCTGTCCAACTTTCGGTGTATATTCGGCTGAGCCCTTGCCCTCCTAAGACACACGCTTTCCCATCCAACATTTTCCCTGCAGTTGGTCGAGCTCCTGCCTCCCTGTGTGTCTCACAACGGGTAAAATGCTGTCATGACTTTGTGGCTGAGGTGATTAATTAGAGGCATTGCTGGCCTGGCGAACACGTGCTGGCCTCCACATCTGCCCTCTGACAGCAGGGCTCAATAAGCAGACTGTCACTCCTTTCCCTCTTGCTCCCTCCAAAACCTAATCAGCTGTGACATTCGAGCCAGCTGTTTGGAGAGGTGGATCACCCAGGGGTTTTCCAAGGGTGGAGTGGTGAGGACAGCTTGATAGGACTGTGGACTGGGCCTGCCACCGACCACGGACCACATCTTTGTTTCCAGTTGGAAGGGAAGGGGACCCTGGGAGGATGCTGAGTATTTGTCTGGTATTTCCTTTTCCTCTCTTTAGGACTATTTTACCCGTCATTCATAGGCAGGGAAGGTGGTCACTTTGGCCTGATTTCAAGGCCCCTTCCCAAATAATACTTTTATCAATACCTGAAAATGTTGTTTATCTGTTTGAAATGCCATTATAATCTAATATTACCTTCCCTGGGCCTACTGTCCCAACTCTTAGTGCCTTCTGTCTGAGATCACCTTCCTTTTATCCTTCAATGAATATCTTTTATGGATCTAGTTATTTTCAGGTCATCTCACCTATGGCATAAACTTCTTAAATGCAATTGGATATCATAATCCTTTTTTTTCATTCCTTAGGGCTTAGCACAATGTTTTGCATGTAGTAAACACTTAATAAATACTCTTTGATTGACTCACTGACTGACCTTTCATAGGTCATGTCTCCCATTTTCTCATATCCTTATCTTCATTCAATTTTACTTAATGTTTACCATACCCCCTTTTTTACTGCCCATTGAGTTACCCATTTTTTAAAAAATTAGCCCATCTCAAATAGCACCTCCTCTATGAAGCCTTCTCTACTCACCATAAACTGAACATGATCCTCTCCTGTGACCTCATATTAGTTCATATCTATTTTTGCTGTTATATAGTATTGTGAATTGGATTTATTTGCATATATTTCTTATGCCCCTATTGGACAACAAGCTATTAGAAAACAGGTATAGTATCTCAACAAAACTCTGCACATTTTCAGGTATCAAGTTCAGTGATTTGCATAGAATAGACCCTTAACTTTTGTTGAATTGAGGTGAAGGAATTAAGAAGAATCAGTTATATTCCCTGAAACAGTAGCTGAAAGGAATGAGACATTTTACTAAGAAGAGGTAAAAAGGAAAGAGTAACTCAGGGGTATCAGACAGGGACAGGAATGGGGATAACTGAAGAAGGAGTTCTAGAGCAAAGGAGGGTCTGCCAGCAGGGGAAACATTTGGTATGTATTGGGGGGTGGTATGTGCTTGTGTGATAAAACAAAATTAGTGAATTAAATTGAATTTTTAAGAGTTGCATTGAGGGAAAACTCTCTGGAAGGGTTATTTAGATGGTGTGTACTAATATGGAGCAGCAGGAAGCCTGCTGCTGAAAAAAGAGAAAAGTTCTGGATTCAAGAGTCAGAAGAGCTACTCTAGAGAAATCCATCCTCCCTGGCTTCTGGACTGCTTCTTCTGCCTACTGGGTAAATAGGTGGCACTGGTTTATTTGACCAAAGGTTATTAACAATGGTGAAATCAGCACATAGTGTGAAAACAGCCTAAAGGGGAATAGATTGCACAGAGAATGTTAAAGCTGAAAATCCCCCAAAGATCATGTGAGTCAGGGGTCCTTAATCTTTCTTTGTGCCCTGTACCCTTTGATGAGTCTGTATAGTGAAGTTGAAGGACCTTTCTGAAAATAGCATGGGCTTTTTTAATATTTGAAGAAAATACTAAATATTACTTGGAGTTAATAGAAAATAAAAATAATTTGCCCGTCCAATTTCACTATCAATGGACCTATTGCATCTCAGGTTAAGAATTGCTGATCTGAGAGGCAGAGCCAAGATGGCAAAGTAAAAGGCAAAAACTCACCCAACCTCTCCTCCAAATGACACCAAAATCCTTTAAATAATTATTCCAAACAAATTTTACAGTATCAGGACACCCAAAAAGATGGAATAGACCATTTTTCCAGACAATTACTGATCTACATAAAAAAGGGGAAAGAACTCATATCTTCAAAAATGTTTGTAGCAGTCCTTTTTGTAGTGGCAAGGAACTGGAAACTCAATGGATGCCTATCAGTTGGGAAATGGCTGAATAAGTTATGGTATATGAATGTTATGGAATATTATTTTTCTATAAAAATGATCAGCAGGATGATTTCAGAGAGGCCTGGAGAGAGTTACATAAACTGATGCTAAATGAAGGAAGTAGAACCAAGAGAATATTGTACACAACAACAACATAATTATGTGATGATCAACTATGATGGCCTTGGCTCTTTTCCATAATGAATTGATTCAAGGCAGTTCCAACAAACATGTGATGGAAAAAGCCATCCACATCCAGAGAGAGAGCTTTGAAGAGGAATGGTGGATGAAAGCATAGTATTTTCACTTTTGTGGGTGTTGTTTGTTTCCTTGTGTTTTTTTCTTTCTCATATTTTTTCCCTTTTGATCTGATTTTTCTTGCACAGCATGACAAATGTGGAAACATATTTAGAAGAATTGTACATATTTAACCTATATTAGATTACTTCTTGTCTAGTCGAAGAGAGTGGAAGAATGGGAGGAAGAAACATTTGGAGCACAAGGTTTTGTAAGGGTGACTTTTGTAAACTATCTTTGCATGTATTTTGAAAAATAAAATCTTTCATAAAAAGAATTTCTGATCTAAGTTAACCCATCATTTTACAAATTTAGATTTGCAGCTCAGAGGTTAATCATGAATCATTTTTTTTTAAATTCACACAGGTAGCAAAAGTATTTTACCCTTTTTTAATATTCTAGGACTTAGCGCAGTGCATGGAACATAATACTTGCTCCATTAATATTTATTGACTCACTGACTGAAGTAGCAGAGTAGGTTTTTGTATTCAGGTGATTTGACTTCTAATCAACACTCTTGCCATTGCTATACTTACTGATTCTTTAATCAAATGGAGCTGGACACCTTTCTTTAAAATAGCTTCTAGTCTTTGGGCTGGGGGATACTTCTAGTTTTCCTGAAAGTGGAAAGATCATGGAATCATTGCATTAACATTGAAAAAGACATAAAATTGGACTAATCTACTGGCTCTCAAAGCATAGTCCAAAGAATCCTAAAGCCTTTCAGAGGGTCTACAAATTCAAAATTGGTTTTTATTTGTAATATGGTAAATATCTATAAACACAACCCACATAAACTAAAACCCTTTGGACAGATTCTAAATCATTTTTAAGAGTATAAAGTTACCATGAACAAAAGTTTGAGAACCACTAATCAAAACCAACTTGCTCATCTGACAGTTGAAGAAACTGAAACCCAAAGGAGTGTATCCGGAGCCCAGGGTCACAAAATTAGCAAGTTTCAAATTCAGTTTCTCTGACACCATAACTGCTGCTTCCTTCCACCACACTCAGGCCCACAAGTGGAAAGCAGGAAAAGGGGAGCAGGATGAAACTGGAGAGACCTATCCCACTGTGGGGCAGTAATCACCTCATTATGAGAAAGGAGTGGCCTAAGGCTGCGGCTGCTGCCTCCTGGCTCCTGCCTCTGTGGCCAGGCCCTACTGCTGACCACATGCTGTTGGCAGTTTGTGAAGCCAGGAGCTACAGCTGAAGCTCCTGTTTCACAGCTCTCTTCTCATTAGCTCCCCACTGGGTGGCCACAGCGGCAGATGGGGAAGTTCCCCAATTTCTTCTAGCCCCCTTACTCCCACCCCTTCCCAACCCACCTTGGGCACCAGCTTCCTCACTTCTGACGCTGCCAACCAGCCGCCTTTGGCCAGTACTTCTAGCACAGAAGTTGGGGCTGCTGTTCCTGAAGCCATAGAATTAGGGAGCCCTCTTACGGATGTTGCTTGCTATGGCCTTTTAAAAAAATCACATTTGCTCAAGGGATTTAGAGGTGGAAAAGATACTGGAGGTCATTTGGTATAATTCCTCATTTTACAGATGTGGAAGTTAAGGTCCCAGAGGTGACTTGCCTTACCCACAGTCACACAAGCTGTGAGAGCAAAGGCAAGATTGAAACTGAGGTTCCCTAGGAGTGTGTTCCTCTCCATCTCGCCACTGAGTTTCATTTTAACTTTGATTTTGACTGTGTTCTCACTAGACATACAGACATTTACCTTTTTTTCATGTCCCAATCTCTCAGTTCCTTTGATCCTGAGAACGAAGAGAAGAGGGCTTTAATTGCCATATTTCAGAAATAATTCAGTTGAACCATATGATTTCTAAAGTTCTTCCAACTTTGAATTTTATATTCATAAAGAATTGAGTACAATCTTTGCTCTGACATTCCAATCCATTAGAAACATAGAACATAACACCTAGAATGGAAAATACCATTTGAATTAACCTCACAGAAAAATGCCAAAAATAACTCTTAATCTTTTCCTCTAATAGCTAAAATGTCTACAAGTTGGAGTTTTCAGAATATTTTACATATATTCTCATTTTAACCTCACAGCAATGCTATGAATTAGGGGCTATTTTATTATCCCTTTATTACAGATTTAAAAAAAAAAACTGAGGCTGAAAGAGTTTTAAGTGATTTGCCCAGGATTATAGTTACAAGGATTTAAGTTACAAGGCAGTATTCAAACTCAGTTCTTCCTGAATGTACACTATCCAATTCACAACTTTCTTTTATCTAAAAATAATATTTCTTCCTTCTTCACTTTCTCCCTTTTTTCTTCCTTGTATCCTTTCCCCTTTTCTCTTCCTTCCTTCTCTCCCTTTCTCCTTCTCTTTATTCCTCTCTCCCTCCCTTCCTCCCTCCTTTCCTTCATTCCTTCCACTCTCCTTTCCTTTCTGTCTCCTTTCCTTCTTTCCTTCCTTCCTCTATCCCTTCCTCCCTTTCTTCTTTCCTTTCTATCT
>JAJPUD010002906.1:241370-281621 GCA_023553655.1 Myrmecobius fasciatus
GTTTCCTTCCTTCCTTCTTTTCTTCCTTCCTTTCTCCCTTCCTTCCTTCTTTCCTTCCTTCCATTCCTCTGCCTCACTTTTTTTTGCTTTTTAAGATTTTAATTTGAATAGTAAACAAAATATTTAAGCAAAGCCAAATAACTTAGTAACCAAGTCTGACAGTGTCTAACAAATTCAATATCCACAGTCCACAGCTCTCCACTGAAAGGAGTAAGATAAATCTCAAGATAGTGCAACTTAGAAAATAAATATAATCATTTACTACTAATAGTTTGCTGAATATCCATTATTTAGTGTGTGTCAAAACAGTAACTGCTCATTTTGTATAGCACTTTAAATATGTCATCTCTTTTGGTCTTCATGCAAAAAGAATCCAACAACCTGGGAAAGAAGCATAAGTACCATAATCTCTATTTATTTGTAGAGAAGAAGATTGAAATTTGCACTATTAACTGACTTTTATATAGAACTTAAAGTTTGTGAAGTACTTTGCAGGCATAATCTCATTTAATTCCAAGTGGATTCTGGTTCCCAACTTCTGCCTAAAGACTTCCACTGCTTTCTGATGGAGCTCACTTCTCTTTTGGAAACTTGACTTGCAAGGAAGTTTTTTCCTTATGCTTAGCTGAAAACCACTTCTCTGAAGCTTCTGCCAATGCTCCTAGCTCTGGCCTATGGGGAGAAGCAGAATCAGTCTTTCAAATATTTAATGATATGATAGAGTGCCAACCCTGAAGTCAGGAGGATCTGAGTTCAAATCCGATCTCAGACACTTAACACCTCCTAGCTGTGTGACCCTGGGCAAGTCACTTTTTTGCCTCAGCAAAAAAATAAATAAATAAATAAATAAATAAATAATGATAGGGTCATATCCACACCCTATAAGGGAGGGAGGGAGACATAGAAGGAAAGAAGAAAGGGAGTATAGGAAGGTTATAGTCAATTCAAATGCATGGAGGCAGGGCATGAAATGTCACTGGATGGTAGATTATGAAGAAGAATAAATTGTAAGAAAAGAGGTAAGGTGTATCTAAGTTATGAAGGACTCAAAAAGCCAAAAGGTGTTTATACTTGATCCTGAAGATCACAGGGAATCATGGAAGTTTGCTGAATAGAAAGAGGTGAACCTGTACTAATAGAGAATTTTAGGGGCAATAAGTCTCTATTAATGAGCATTAATAGGCATAAAAGTGCATCACTAGCATATAGACATATAGGAACATTGGCATATAGGAACATTGATAATAAAGGCATATTAAATATTATAGGTTAGTTATTAAATAGGTTAGTTACATAACTCCATAGTTTGATGGTTGTGTGGAAGATGGATTACAGGAAGGAAAGAGTACTCAAAGATTTGAACCAGCATTAGGCTCTTGTAGTAATAGTGAAGGTGAGAGGAGGTGAGTATGTGTATGAGTAGAGAAAGAGGGACTTAATCAAGATATATGAATTAGAAGAAACATTTTCTCTCTTCTAATTCATTTAATCACTCCTTGAAAGTCTTTGTCTTTAGTCTTTAGTCAGTTCAATACAATGAAATTCAATTTAATACCCATTTAACGAATGCCATCTCTATGATCAGTACTCTGTGCTGTGTGCTGAGAAGCAGATCCTTTTTGATTTTTCTCTTGCAAGTTTCTCTGCGTTGTGGACAGTAGTCTCCATGTTCAGTCTGTACCCAGTGGCTAGTCTAGCCTCTAGGGAGCATAGAATGGTTAATTTTGCCATTTCTTTTTCCTATTTCTCCCTTCAATGTGTTTCTTTGGATGTTTTTCCTGAATATCCCACTTCTGATTATTCAGTGTTGTCAGTCAACATGCCTTTCTTTTATTGTTTGTGGTCAACTTGTTTGAAGTGTCTTAGAGACTGAGCCTGCAGGATGCCTCAACAAACATTTGAAAAGTGGGAAAAAAAATCAGTCAGTCAACCTTTTGTTTAGACTTTATGGTGCCAAATAGAAGGTCTGACTGATTTGTTTTTATGGAATTGGTTGAATTTCCTATAGGATTGGATGATTGGAGTGGACATTTTAGAATTTCATAGACATGTTCTTTGTGTATAAATTTCTGAATACTGTTAATCCTGCCCAACATATTAGCTGATATGAATTTAATTATTCTCTGTTTTAAAGTAAGAGGGGATAGGGGGAAAAACTCTAGAGAACCTGAGCTTGAATCCTGGTTCTCTGAATTTCTATTACTCAGGATCCTCCAAACTTTTTCTATCACTTGAAGATTTCAGAACTGGGATTTAGTCATAGCTCTATGATTATCTAGCTGGGAGACTTTAGACAAATTGCTGATCTATAAAATGGAGATAAGGAGTGATAATTCTACTTAAGTGTTTAATGTTGGACAAATCAGTCATTTTTTCATTTCTGTTTTCTCATTAATAACATGAAGGGAGCAGATAAGATGATACCTGCGAGCCTTCTTAGCTCTAAATATAGGCTCTTATGTTTCAATGTTTCATGTGCCTATATACCAATGTTCCTAATTGCCTTTATGTAAATTTTCCTATATGTCTATATGCCAATTATGTTCCCATTCATCAATGTTTTTATATATCTATATGCCAATATCCCTATATGCCTATATGTCAACATTCCTATATTTTTCTATAAGGCTTTCAGAGTCATTTTGAGAACCCATGAGATGGTATATGTGAAAAGTATGTACTTTGAAAAGTGTATAATAGAATACAAATGCAAAGTATTCTATTATTCTCAAGTTTTAACCCTGATTACTCATTTAGCTCTTCAAAAATATACATACATGCATATATTTGTGCATGTATATATTTATATATGCATGTATATGTACCTCCAATGATATAAAGTATTCTTTCTAGCTGAAGTCTCATGAGAGCAGACACAGATTGTAATAGAAGTGTCATTATGACAACCGATTTTATCCCAGTCCTTGTAACAGTCCAGTCACTTGAGCAAGTTCCATTACTTCTCAAATCCCCAGTTTCCTAATCTGTAAAATTAGGCATTAGATCAGGTACATAATCCTAACTCCATTCACACAAACTTTATTTGTCATCCCAATTCCCCATTAGCCCTAAACCTATGAATCTATGGATAAAAAAGATCTAGCTAAAAGCCAAGAATTTTTCTTTCTTTTTTTGTTTCTTTTTTATGTTTTAAATTAATTTTTTCAATTAATACCTATCTACCCTCCCCCCCAACTCCCCTTTCCCCTTTACCTTCCTCCCCACCATTTAAAAAAAGAAAAGAACTTCAGCAGCAAATTTGCATAGTCAATAAATTATAGTATAAGAATGTTATGGAATATTATTGTTCTATAAAAAATGATCAGCAGGATGATCATCAGGATGGAGAGACTTACATAAACTGATGCGAAGTGAGTAGAACACAGAAACAACAAGATTATACAAGGATCAATTCTGATGGACATGGCTCTTTTCAACAGTGAGGTGATTCAGGTCAGTTCCAATGTTCTTGTGATGGAAAGAGCCATCTGCACCCAGAGAGAGACTGTGAGGACTGAGTGTGGATCACAACATAGCATTTTAACTTTTTTGTTACTTGTTTGCATTTTGTTTTTTTTCTCATTTTTATTCTTTTTTTGGTCTGATTTTTCTTGTGCAACATGATAATTATGGAAAAATATGTAGAAGAATTGCATATGTTTAACATATATTGGATTACTTGCCATCTAGGGAAGGGGAGAGAGGAAGGGAGGCAGAAAAAAATCAGACTACAAGGTTTTGCAAGGGTGAATGTTGAAAATGATCTATTCATATGTTTTAAAAATAAAAAAATAAAAAAAATGTAATTACAAAAAAAGTAGCATTCCTCAAGACACCAAAAAAAGAAAAAAAAACCAATTTGCACAATCAAGCAAAACAAATCTTGGCATTGGACATGTCCAAAGATGTATGTTTCATTCTTCATATCTGATTAATGGTAGGCACCATTCTAAAATTCCATGGAACCATGTAGAACTATGTTTGTTCACTGTATTGATCAGAGTTATTAGATCATTTAATACTTTTTTTTGTTTTTTTTGTTTGTTTGTTACAGCACTGGTTTTTAAATTGAGTAAATTGTTAAAATTAAATTAAATCAATTGTTTTCCTGGTTCTTTTTCAATTTATTCTGCATTAGTCCAAAATTAAGTTCAAATGGCTATACATCCCACCACTCCTTCTTTGTTTGAATTAACTTTTATTCGTACCCCACCAATTTTAAGATATTTTCCTTCATTCCTTTTTTTTTTACTGTATCCTATCCTTTCTTCTGCCCTTTCATTTTTACTTTTAAGATTATCATAACATATTCCCAGACCCTCTATCTTTTTTTTTCTCTCTCCTGATGATTTTTAATTCTCACAGGATACTTGTATCATCCCCATTCAATTAGAATGCAGATTTTTAATCTTGTGAAATCTTTTTCAATTGCTCATTTACATAATATTTCTCTTTGTACTTATGTTTGTGTTTCTAAGTTTCTAACTCAGCTCCAGTCTTTTCCTCAGATAGGTTTGGAAACCCTGCATTTCATTAAAAGCCCATTTATTTCCTGTAATATTACAGTTTTCTAGATAAGTTATTCTAGGTTGTAAATCAATGTCTTTTTTATGTTTATCTTCTCAGCCTCTCTAGAGAACCTTGTACTGCTGATCTGGGATAGGATACAAGTCTGAGGAATGTTAGCCTAACTCAAGAGTCTGTAGGCTGAAACACTATTCTTGGACCCCTTTGGGAGAAACTTTACTATTATTGTAGGATGGGGGCTGAATGTAAAATCAGTTTTGAGCATCACTGCACTATTAGTTGATCTCTGAGTGCAAAGCCTATTATTCCTGAACACCCCTTTCCCACAGTTCATGCCTGGATCACTTGCTTATAGTTCAAATTTTTAATCTTGAATTGTAAAGATGATTCACTGTAGTGTCTCCTTCAATCACTACTTAATCCAGTGTTTAATTTTTTTAATTAAAAAACTATTGAATACAATGCTTTTAGACCCTAAAAAATGTTGGACAGTAGTTGTGGGAGGAACTGAGCTATATTTCTTTCTCTTATATTTCTTTCTTCCACTCTACCTTCTTGGATGGTCTCCTCTTGTATATTTTTGAAAGTATTAAGCCTTTAGAATTCTTCTCTTTCCCACTCAACATCCACTCATTTGTTCCCTTGGTCTTGGACCCTACTCATACTTCTTAGGTAGTTGTCATAGTCCTTTAGCCCATATCATTCTGTAAAGAGGAGCAAAGTGATACAGTGGGAAGGTGTGTAATAGGAAGAATACCAAAATTGAAGTCAGAGAACCTGGGGTCAAATCCTAGCTGCCATTATTTAGTAAGGCTGTGACAATGATCAAATTACTTTAATGACCCTGATGATTTTAAATAGTATGATGCTCTAAATGACAAGAGTTAATTTTGAATCATTATTTTGCTTCTTAATAGCTCTGTGACCCTACTCAAGCAACCAGCAAGCATTTATTAAATACCTACTATGTACTAATCATTGTGATAGTAATCATTGGTTTCAAAAATAAAAATAGAAGAGTCTTTTCCCTAAGTCTGTTTCCTCATTAATAAAATGGGGAAGTAGGCTACATAATTTCTAAAATCCCTCCCAGAATTTAGTGTAGTACCTGGCACAAAGCAAGTATTTAATAAATATTCATTGATCTAATGACTTCCAACTATGTAATGAAATTTTAATAGGAACTTCTAAAGACCAAAATTTTCAACACTCAAAGGAATAATTAATTATGCTTGCAGGTCTCATGATGATCAATGGAAAAGATTAACTGGGATCCTACTGGGCAAATTTCAAATCATGTCCCATAAGTGACTTCCAACTCAGCTTACTGATATTCTTGGCTCCTAAGACAGACTGATGAAGCAGTTCTCATAACCACAAAACTATAACAGTGGTTAATAATTATGTGGCCTTTCCCCCACTTGTCTGAGAATTCATGGTTCATCCTACACATCACTGTCAAAATGATTTTCTTTAAGTTCATATCTGACCAAATGACTCCCCTGTTCAACCAACTCCTGTGACTCTGTTGCTTCTTGAAAAGAATTTCTTAATCATTTTTGCCATGAATTCCTTTTTTGTGAAATTTTGTGAAACTTAAGAATCACTTCTCAGAACAATGTTTTAAAACAGTATAAAATACATTGTAATACAAAGGAATCAGGTGTATTGAAATAGTGATCCTTTTTTTTAAAAATAAACTCAAGGACCCCAGATTAAGAATTTATTCATGGAGAATAAAATACAGATTCTTCAATTTAGCTGTTAAAGTTCTACACAACCTACCTTTACCCCAAAACCTAATCTTTTTAGCCTCATCAGACAAAATTCCACCTCTTCCTCTATATTATCTAGCCAAGTTGGCATTCTTTCTGATCCTTCCAAGAAATACGCCATCTAGGTGATTTTCTTACTCATTTACTTTCCTTTTTGATGTGATTTTTCTTGTGCATCAAGAGAATTGTATAAATGTGTTTACACATATTGGATTTAACATATATTTTAACATGAATGTTGTGCAATACTTTTGATAACTGATAATATATGTTGGCCACCTATTCATTGGGGAATGGCTTAGGTTTTGAGGAAATAATTAAGTATATCTATATGTTAGAAATTAAAGCATTTGATGAAGCATTGGGTACCATTTACCCATTGACACATTCCTGTTCCCATCCTTGATGCAGTAATTTTTTTGAACATTTCTATTTCATTTAACCAATTATCTATTCTAAAAAATGTATGTTTATGCTGTATATATTTTATATTTATTTCTTGTGTCCTTCATTAGAATGCAAGATCATACAAATCACTTAACATTTCTAAGCCTTGATTTCCTCATTTGTTAAATAAGGAGATTGGACTAGAATAAATCCTTCCTTCCAACTTGAAATCTCTGCTCCTGAAAATGCCCTTTTTCACATTTGAAAGAGACTGAAAGGAAAATAATCACACTGTCTTGGGTCAATGAATTGGGTTGGGTCCATTTATTTTTAAACATTGGGTCTCTCTATGTATGCCCCTTGATTCATCAATACTACTATTAAGTCCATATCCTAAAGAGATCAAATAAAAGGGAAAAGGACCCATAAATACAAGAATATTTAAAGCAGCTCTCTTTTTGTGGTGGCAACAAATTGGAAATTGGGGAAATGATCATTTAAGGAATGGCTGAGCAAGTGGTAGCATATGATTGTAATGAAATACTATTGTAGTATAAAAATGATGAAAGGGATGGTTTCAGAAAAAAAAAACTTGGGAAGAAAGTGAAATGAGCAGAATCTCGGGAACACTGTACACAGTAACAGCAATATTGTGAAGATAATTGTTCTCCCAGAGCTCTTTTCTAGGGCTACTTTCTCTTCCTTTATTCTATTTTAGTGGTTGATCTCATTAGTTCCCATAGACATAATTGCCATATCTATGTCATTGATTCTTGAGTCAATTTATCTAACCTATTTCCTACTCTTTAGATTAACATATCCAATTACCTGTTGGAAATTTTGAACTAGGTGCCTTATAAACATCTTAAATTCAATACTTCCCAAACTGAAATGATTATCCTTATTTCCAACCCTCTCCTCTTCCTCATTTCACTTGATACCATTCTTTTACTAGTCCCCCAGGCCTAAAACAAATATCACCCTTAATTCCTCATCCTCTTTCTCTCTCACCCTTCATATCCAAACAATTGCCAAATCGTTTTAATTATGCCTTTATACATTTTCAAATATGTTCCTTTCTCTCCTCTGATATGGATGCCACCCCAGTCTAGATCTCCATCCTTTAGCCTAAGATCACTGAAATAGCCTCCTAGTTGGTTTCCTACCTCAAGTGTTTTCAAGTTCCAGTTCATCCTTCACTCTCTTATGAAACTGATTCTCAGATATGACCACATAACCTGTCTCTTCAGTAAACACCAGTGGTTTCCTATTACCTCCAAGATCGATATAAAATAGTGTTTGACATCAAAATAACCTTCCTACTTTTTTTTATAATTTATTCCCTTTTACATATTCTATGACTCAGGGACATTGGTCTCCTTATTGTTTCTCACACATAATTCTATATCCTAAATAATCATCCTCATTGACTATTCCCCAGCCTATATTTCTCCCTCCTCATGAACATCCAAGTTTTCCTGATTTCCTTCAAATATCAGGTAAAGTCATACATTTTACAATAATCCTTTCCTAACCATGATGCTTGTCATATTGTAAATGATTAATAAATGATTTCACACTGATGCTTCCCTTTGTGCTTCCATGTTTCAAACCCATTTCATTTGTTACAATGACATCTGTGTCTGCATGGGTATATTTGTGAATAACTTTATTTTTTTATTATTAAAGCTTTTTATTTGCAAAACATATGTATGGGTAATTTTTCAACATTGACCTTTACAAAGCTTTCTGTTACAAATTTCACCCCCCCGTTTAGTCCCCTCCCCTCCCCTAGATGGCAGGAAGTCCACTACATGTTAATTATGTTAAAATACTTGACAAATCTAATATATGTATACATATTTCCACACTTATCATTGCTATGCAAGAAAAGTCAGATCTACAAGAAAAAAAAATCTGAGAAGGGAAACATAATGCAAGCAAACATCATTAGAGAGCATGAAAATGTTATGTTGTGGTCCACGTTTCATATCCCTCTCTCTGAGTATATATGGCTTTTTTTACTGAACAATTGGAACTGGTTTGAAACATTTCATTGTTGAAAAGAGCCATGTCCACCCATACCTAACACCACATACCAAGATAAGATCTAAATGGGTTTATGATCTAGATATAAAGAGGGACTTTGTAAGCAAGTTAGAGGAACGTAATATAGTTTATCTCTCAGACCTGTGGAAATGGAATAAATTTATGTCCAAAGAAGACCTGGAACTCCTAATTGAACATCAGATGGATAATTTTGATTATATTAAGTTAAAAAGTTTCTGTACAAACAAAACAAATGCAGACAAGATTAGGAGGGAAGCATCAAATTGGGAAATCATCTTTACATTTAATGGTTCTGATAAATGCCTCATTTTTAAAATATATAGAGAATTGTCTCATATATATATAAGAATTCAAGCCACTCTTCAATAGATAAGTGGTCAAGGGATATGAACAGACAATTTTCAGATGATGAAATTAAAACCATCTCTAGTCATATGAAAAGTTGCTCCAAATCACTACTGATCAGAGAAATGCAAATTAAGACAACTCTGAGGTACCACTACACACCTGTCAGATTGGCTAAAATGACAGGAAAAGATAACGATGAATGTTGGAGGGGATGTGGGAAAACTGGGACACTAATACATTGTTGGTGGAACTGTGAACGGATCCAACCATTCTGGAGAGCAATTTGGAGCTATGCTCAAAAAGTTGTCATACTGTGCATACCCTTTGACCCCGCAGTGTTTCTACTGGGCCTATATCCCAAAGAGATCTTAGAGGAGGGAAAGGGACCCACATGTGCAAGAATGTTTGTGGCAGCCCTTTTTGTAGTGTCTAGAAACTGGAAACTGAAGGGATGCCCATCAATTGGAGAGTGACTGAATAAATTATGGTATATGAATGTTATGGAACATTATTGCTCTGTAAGAAACGACCAGCAGGACGATTTCAGAGAGGCCTGGAGGGACTTGCATGAACTGATGCTGAGTGAAACGAACAGAACCAGGAGATCATCATACACAGCAACAACAGTATTACATGATGATCAATTCTGATGGACATGGCTCTCTGCAACAAAGAATTGTCTCAAACCAGTTCCAATTGTTCATTGAAGAAAACCATATACACTCAGAGAGAGGGAAATGAAATATGGACCACAATGTAACATTTTCATGATCTCTATTGACATTTGCTTGAATTGTGTTGCCTTTCTCTGATTCTTTTTTTTTCTTGTAGATAGGATTTTTCTTGCATAACTTCTCAAGCATTTCAACATTATTAACATGTGGTGGACTTCCTGCCATCTAGGGGAGGGGAGGGGATTGGGGGTAAAATTTGTAATGGAAAGCTTTGTAAAGATCAATGCTGGGGAACTTCCCATACATATGTTATACAAATAAAAAGCTTTAATAAAAAAAAAAGAAAAGAGCCATGCCCATCAGAATTGATCATCATATAGTCTTGTTGCCATGTTCTCCTGGTTCTGCTTGTTTCACTCAGCATTAGTTCATGCAAGTCTCTCCAGGCCTCTCTGAAATCATCCTGCTGGTCATTTCTTATAGAGCAATAATATTCCATAACATTCATATACCATAATTTATTCAGCCATTCTTCAATTGATGGGCATCCACTCAATTTCCAGTTTCTAGCCACTACAAAAAAGCTGCTACAAATATTCTTGCAAATGCATGTTTCTTTCCTTCCTTTAAGATCTCTTTGGGATATAAGCCCAATAGAAATACTGCGGGATCAAAGGGTATGCACAGTTTGATAACTTTTTGAACATAGTTCCAAATTGCTCTCCAGAATGGTTGGATCCATTCACACTGTGAACAACTTTAACTTCTACCCACTAGTCAATTCTAGGACTTATTAGCACAGTTAAATTTTCCTCAGCTAGTTTTTGTTGTTATATTATTTAACCTAGAAAAGAAAAGGTTTCTGTAATTCATCAAAATTTCTTCAGGATAGAATTTACCAAAGTAGACATTTTGGCATTCTATACATATGACACTAGTATGTAAATCCTTGGATCCTGATCATTCTTGGGGTCCTAAGGATTTAGTAAATGTGAAGCACTAATAAATGGAGGCATTATTAGAAAGAAAACAGATCTGGTGTTTGGAAGACCTAAGTTCCAGTTCCTTTCACTGTCTCCCTAACTAGATGTGTGATTCTCTTAGTAATCCCTTCTGGTTTCTTACCCCATCATTCCACAGAAAATGCTCTTTTCAAAGTTAACATTAATTTCTTAGTTGCCAAATCTAGTGGTCTTTTTTCAATTTTCATTCTCAACTTGTCTGAAGATATTGCCACTATTGATCACCTTCTTGATACTCTCTTTTCTCTAAGTTTTTAGAATACTACTCTGTCCTAGTTCTCCTTCTTCCTATTTGGGGACTACTTCTCAGACTCTTTTGCTGCATTCTCATTCAGATCATGTCCTCTAACCATAAGAGTTCTATAAGGCTTTGTCCTGCACCCTTTATAATTCCTAACTTCATTTTTTTAATCTTTTATTTTAATTTTTAATTTAATTACCATCTCTATGCTCAGGATTCTTGAATCTGCCTATACTGCCTTAACTTCTCTGCTGACTGCTAATTCCACATCTCCAGCTGTCTTTCAGATATCTTGAACTATACATGTCAAGCACACATGTCAAAAAGTAAATTCATTATCTTTTCCCTAACCCTTCCCCACTTCTACCTTCCTTATTATTATCAAAGATAATACTATCTTCCCAGATTCCTAGGTATAGGAATATATATGTATGTGTGTGTGTGTGTATTATCCTGAACTTTTCACTGTTTCTCTTTCCATATTCAATTGGTTCTTAAGACTTTCAAATTTTCTTTTTTCTTTCTTTCTTTTTGCTTTTTTTGCTGAAGCAATTGAGGTTAAGTGACTTGCCCAGGGTCACACAGCTAGGGAATGTTATGTGTCTGAGACCAGATTTGAACTCAGGTCCTCCTGACTTCGGGGCTAATGCTCTATCCACTGCGCCACCTAGCTGCCCTTTAAGTTTTCTTTTGTATTAGGTATTGAAAACCACTCTTTCTCTCATTTAACATTGCTGACACTCTAGCATGGACTCTTAACATCTCATAGATGATTATTGGACCACTGGTCTAGACTATTGAAGTCCCTTTCCCTCCCTTGACATTCCCACCACTGTAGTATAGACCCTTAACACTTCATTGGTGATTATTGGGTCATTGGCCTAGACCATTGCAATAGCATGCTGATAGGTCTGCTGTCTACCTCATCTTTGCTTATTCCAATCCTTCCTCTAGTCAGTGATCAAAGTGATTATGCTAAATTGCAGGCTCAACTACCTTAGATTTCAACTACCTACCAACTACATATATTCCAACAGCTTCCTATAGCCTCCAGTTTGTTATATAAAATCCTTTGGTGTTCAAGGACCTTCATAACCTAAGTTCCCTCCTACCTTTCTATTCTTTTCACAACTTACTCTCTGATGTATACTCTTTGATCTAATAATCCTGGCCTTTTTGCTGTTTCAGGAACAAGATGCTCAATCTCTCAGCTCTGGACATTTCCTTGTGCTGACCTGTGAAAATGCTCTCCTTCCCCATTTCTACCTCCTGCTTTCTCTAGCTTCCTTCAAATTTCAAGTAAAATTCCAACTTCTTCAGGAACCTTTTCCCAATCCCTCTTACTTCAAGTGCATCCCTTCTTTTAATTATTTCCTATTTTTCCTGTGTAGTCTGTACACATTTTGTTTGCTCATTGTCTCTTCTATTAGATTGTGAGCTCCTTGAGGGCAGGAACTGCCTTTTGACTCTTTGTATCCCCAGTACTTAAAAGTATATCTGGAACTATGTCACAGATACAAAATGATCAGTCCTAGACATGAAAGATGAAACCAGCTGTCAAATATCAAAGAAGATATCAAGATCTTTGAAATGGTCATATTATTCAGCAAAGTTTAAGGATACGTGAACATTTGGTGCTTAATATATATTTATTGATTAAAGTGTAAAAAAAAGCATCCTTGTTACATAGTATTGATTGACTGTTTGACTTTTGGAAAACTACTTACACCTTCTGAGTCTCAGTTTTCCTATTGTGAAACGCCTCTTTTCCTGAGCCAGGCCTGACCCAGGCCAGTTCTCTCATAGTTTTTGTTGTTTCATTTGTATCTATTTGTGACCCCATTTGGGGTTTTCTTTGCAAAGATACTGAAATGGTTTGCCATTTCCTTCTCCAGCTCATTTTCTAGATGAAGAACTGAGGTAAACAAGGTTAAATGACTTGCCCAAGCTCAAACAGCTAGCAGGAGGCCACCTTTGAAGCTATGAAATCTTCTTGATTCCAAGCCCAGCTTTTTATATACTATGTCACCTAGCTGGCTCCTGGTAGTTTTGGTCTTATATTAAAAGGAAACAAAAACCTCACATGTCATTCAATAATTAACAAAAAGAAGTTTCCTGAGTCATAGCACAGAAAAGATTTTCAACTGGTATACAGTATCTGACTGAAGGAACAATCTATCTTTGTCTCCATACAGAGGTCTTGCCAACAGGCAGGATGTGGTGACTTCCTTACACACACACACACACACACACACACACATACACACACACGACACATACTAAGTATGAAAGGGTCCTGTTGACTTTTTCTTCCTTCAGCTGAACATTAATAGCCACATTAACATAGTATGAGGCCATTAGGAAGTTATATTATCCTTGAACCTTATTCCTCAGTATCATACAGGTTTAGGAATATTTTCCACATCTTCTTTCCCTATCCTACTTTGTAGGAGGAGGGCACTGGTCACACCAGTCCCACCTTGCAAGAACTTTGAAAAAAGAAGATGAAATCATTGGATTATTGGATTGTAGATTTAGAGATAAAAGGAAACAAGAAATTATCGATTCTAAACTGACTCATTTCACAGATAAGAAATTATTATTTACAGGTTGGATTTCATTTAGGATTATTTGGAAACTGAAGCCCAGAAAAGAAAAGTGAATTAGTCAGTCACACATCTATCACGGCAATCTGCTTTTGTACCATTTTCTTACTATATCATCTAATAACTAGTTTCTTCTTCTCACTGCAAACTTAGACTCAGCCACTAAGTCCCTTAGCTCTCATAGGGGAGTTTTTGACTTATCTCTTTCCTTAACTCCCAGGTGGACCTTCATGTCATTTTTCTACTTTCTCTTTAACATACCCCCATGTCCCAACCTCCACTTTAAGCACCTCCTTTTATATTCTTTTCCTTAAACAAATCATAAAATTCTTGAAGCCAGAGACTATCTTGCTTGTTTTCATTTGTATCCTCAAAACTTGGTGCCATGTCTTACTATGGTAAGTTTTAATACATACTCTGTCTATTTTCTGTCTACTTATCTATCAATCTGTCTGCCTATCTATTCATCTATCTATCTATCATCTATCTACCTATCTATCTTTCTATCATCTATATTGCCATCTATCTGTCATCTATCTATTCATCTCTCTATCATCTATCTATCCAGTTATATCTACTATTTATCATCTATCTATCCTTACATCCATCTAATTACTGCTAAAAAGGAAATTACAATTTAATTTTGAGTATAAACTTCATTTAGACCACTCTAGGCAAAGCCAACTAAATATAGCTAAAGTAAGATCAACAACCTTCTGCTTAATGCAGTCTATAGTTATCGGTAAATTTTGGAGGCATATTCTAGTTTATGAATATCTCTGAATAACTTTGATATTGTCAGATTCTTATATGTCAGATTCTATGTTATCTTCACTTATAGTCCTACAGAGGAAAGGGAAAAATGATGTCAAAAGAATCTTTCCTTTTTTATGATCCAAAAATGGAGTCTTCATGAAGCCAAATCTCTGGATAAAACCAAAATATTTAGTCAAAATTAAATACACAAAACTTGATATTATACAAGAGAAAAGGTCTGTATTTCACATTTTCTACAGATACCAGATAGTACATAAATAGTTTTAAAAGTGGAATCTCTGTAAGTATGACTCTTCAACTGGAAGGGAATTTGCATCTTCATGGCCTTCCAGTGCCACCATGGCAATTTCTGCATACCATCAATACCAACCAAAACACACATGTGTTCCCCGACCCCCTGAAAGCTGCCTCATAGAAACAGGACTTATTTGAATGCCAGCACGGCTGTGAAAACACTTCTACTCCCTGGGACAACTGTGTTTATTAAGCTTGTGATTTCTGAGGGTGAAAGGAGAGCCAAAGGACCCCAAAGCATCCTGGTGGCAAAGGCACAAAAAATATAAGCACATTCTCAGGGCGGGGAAGTGTGGGAGAGAGGTCAAGATTAAATGGTTTGTGTCCATGCTCACGTGTGTTTCACAAACTATCAGAAAAACATAGGAAAGTATAGAATGCAATGTGTTATCATGCTAGTAATTAAAACCTCTCAGTCAGATGCTATAGAGAGATTAGTTGTCACATTGTGTTAAAGGAATCCTTGCCTTATTCCCTAGAAGGAGACAGACTACCTGCCGTCCCATCATCTGTTACTGCACTCTAGCTACCCACTGCCAGAATGTTTAATTGGCAGATTCCATGAACAGAAGCCCTTTGCTATTAGGAAAACAATGCTGATTGCTAACCAAGAAGGGGGGAAAGGGACTCATGAAAATACAAACTTACATGTCTTCTTTAGTCCCCAACAACTGTATCCAGTTTAACTTGTTTACATATAATATCTATCTATATATGTTTATGTGATATCTAATAAGCATTTATTTAAAAGCCTTGATCTTCTGATATGAAGAATAAGTGGAAATATAATTTAAAGGAATTTCTCTATATATACATATATAATATATTTCCATACACACATACATATATGTATATGTGTGGGGATATATATGAATATGTATGTATATAATACATGCATGTATGTAGCATATATTTGCATTTTGGGTGTGAATGATAAAGAAGGTGGCAATAAAGTAGATGGGATAATGAGATAAAAGAGACAATAGAGATGAAGCCCTTTACCACTAAATGTCAGTGTTTTCATAATGATAAGCTAGCCTATTATCTCAAATTTATGAAAAAGGAAAAAAAATCAAATTATTTGTTTGATAGAAACCATTGATTTTTGGAAGGAGCTGACAGTCAAACACTTAAGCATATTGCCTAATGTAGATTGAACCAATGTCACATCTTTAAAAAACTTCTGTCCAAATTACTTATGGCCTCATTGTGAATTGATTGTTCCTCCAAAGTATTATTTTTGTACCATGACTATATTGTAAAGATTATGGACTCCTTCTCAGCATCATAATTTTAAGTTCTTTTTTTAAAAGTCCAAAGAATTACAAAGACACTAGTTAAATTGAAATGCAGTTATCAAATATTATTTTAAATGAGTTTATGGAACTCAGATTTGGAATCTTTTTTCTACACGGTGGAAGTAATTAGACTAAGTCTAGAAAGTAAGCTTCACTTTTGTACTTTTCTAGGATGGGAATGAACAATTTAACCTTGCCCTGCCATATTCTTATCCTACCAAACTGACAAACTAACTCTAGTCTCCTGATACTCCCATTTTTCTATTCTGATTAATGGAAAGAACTTCATTCTTGCCCCTAACTCACTAGTTTTTCAAAGCAATTTGAATATAAAAAGTTGATATTCAGGGGCAGCTAGGTGGTGTAGTGGATAGAGCAACACTGAAGTCAGGAGGACCCGAACTCAAATCTGACCTCAGGCACTTAACACTTCCTAACTGTGTGACCCTGGGCAAGTCACTAAAGTGACCCCAATTGCCTCAGAAAAAAAAAAGTTGATATTCAGACTGAATTTGGTTTCAAGCTAGTAGGTCTTTATTGCTGCTTTCTGAAGTTCTGGGATTAGGAACTTTTCTCTATATTCTCCCAATTTTTGCATTTTAAATTATGAAAATATTTTCATCACATTTCTGCTTAGATTTGCCAAGATCATTTTGAGACTCTCTAACAACTGGTATTTTCAAAGCATATTCATCTTTTTTTTTTAACTCAAGACTATGAAATAAATAAGCTAATTGTATTGAGATCTAGTGAAATAAAATATCTGCATGAAACCTGAAATTTCTTTTTTAGTCTTCTGTATAATTATTCAAGACTGGAAAATGTGGCATGATACTGCTTAGATGGGACTGGATTGGTGGAGAGAATGCTGACACAAAGCTGTGTGCCTTTATAAGTAGAGTTGGTGGGAGTTTCCAAAAGGAGAGATTTTTTTTTCACCATAAGAGGACAGTTGTAAAACCAAACTGCAGGATTGAGGAGAGACAGTGACACAGAGAAACACAGAGTGGAAAGAGAGATAGAGACAGATAGGAGAGAGAGAGGGAGACAGATTGAAAGAGACAATAAAGAGGCAAAGAGACTTTGGAAGCTAGAAATCAGGTATATATGAGGTACTGAGGGAGGAGGGAAATAGCTCTGTTTGTTGAAGCATGGAAACTCATGAATATTATAGGCTGAAGTTGAATTATGGGATGAATTACAAGATGAAATTATGGATAATGCCTGAGTGATAGCAGAAGAAGTCAAAAGGTTCACATATATGGCGGTTTTGCTGCTTTACAACTCTTCTGGAGATCTTGGCCATGTTTGGCAATCATAGAACAATGGCATATGATAGGTGGGTTGCATTGACTATAATTACTATGTTCATCAATCAATTCAATATTACAAGAAGATCAGATTAGATGGCAGAATTCGGCAAGGACAAAGGAGGCACTTTTCTCTTTTGCATATAAAAATGGACTATCTGGGGCCACTAGGTGGCGCTGTGTGTAAAGTACCAGCCCGGAAGTCAGGAGGACCTGAGTTCAAATTTGAACTTCTATAATCATATGCTAAGCCTCCCTTTCCATCCTAAATAAACAACATTTAATCTTTAGTCTCATGTGCTCTACTATCCAGCTGAAGGAGATTTATTCTTTACTGTCATATTTTTAGTGTTTTCCTTTTTCTGTGCTTTTCATCTAGTTGATCCTCCTATATAGTCTCCCAATTCATATTATCCTGGGGCTCTTAAAGCTCTCCAGGTAGGGAAAAAGATTAGGAATTCTTACCCCACTTCACCTCCAGGCTTGCACAGTCCACTTAATTCAAAATACTAGGCTTTTTCCTTCACATCATGGTCCTTTATGTTGTCATTCTTTTGATTCAGGCTCCCAATTCATCCCATAATTCATTTTTTTGTAGAAATTACTTCTTTTGCATGCTGTTACTTGTTTTTGCTGCCTTCTTTGGATCTATATATTTTGTTCTCTATATATGACGGAGGCATATTGTTTTCTGCGAGAGCCATGAAGTCACAGGGGTAAAAATTCTACCTTCCAGGGAACTAGAATATAAATATCTCTGTCAGTCTTCTTTCCAATCAGTGCACATTTAGAGTCCTATGTCTTATTCTAGCTTTTTCAACTCTTCTTTTAAAGATATATTTCAAGAAAGTAACTCATGCATGACTCAATCACCCTCATAAAACCAAAGTAAATGTTTACCTTAAGAGAAAGATATCATAAATTTTGGAACAAAATTCTTACCTGATTAATCTTATTAACAAGGAGTTAATATTGGCACAGATAATGTGCCAATGATTCTTATAGGAGGACCTTACTAACCTCTACTCTTCCAAAATGTTAATCTTGCCAAGAGAATTTTAGAGAGCCTGATGCCTTTTACTCCATTATGCTCTTTGAAATCATACCCTATGAAATCACAGCAACCCAGTACCTCAAACCTCCCCAGAATGTCTTGTCTCTGGATTGCCCACTGTTTGGGAAAAACTGTGGAAGGAGGGGAACAGTTCCTTCTAGATTCTTCATTTAGAGAAATTCCTAAGACATCCATCTCTTCATTTCCACCTTGCTGTATTCTTCTGAATTCATCACACATACCCCTCCCACTAGGGACTTTCCTCATCCTCCTTTCCTTTTCAGTTTCTTTTAGTGAGCTGTTTTCCCCCCAAGCTCATTGAGGGCATACGTTGTCTTTTGCCTTTTTTTTGTTTTTCCAGTGATTAGCACCTGGCACATAGTGGGAATTTCATATATGCTAATACAGTTATTTACTGAGGAAATTCATCCAACAGTCAGCAACCATCAACAAGCCCCATGCCTTAGTTTTCATAACAGGATAGTCCCAGGCTAGTGGCTCTGGAGTCCCTAATACTCCACCTTGAGATGTCCAAATAGGTACTGACTACAAAACCTCTGAAACTCAAAGATCTATAGAATAGATGTAGAGAGAGGACATTATGTTAATCATAGGAGGTGGATGTCAGCATGAGATTCCAGATAATGAAAAAGGAGGAGGAGGAAGAAGAAATAAAAGAGAATAAATGAGGTGACAAAGGGAAGAATTCAAATAGGAGGAAATAAATAAGAAGATCTCAAATCATTGATGGGAGAAATTATTAATAAAGACATGCCCATGAGGGAAGATAGATTTTTCTATAATGGGAATTGTACTTGCACTTAATCTGCAGAT
The DNA here is from genome assembly GCA_023553655.1 of Myrmecobius fasciatus. Taxonomy (NCBI): domain Eukaryota; kingdom Metazoa; phylum Chordata; class Mammalia; order Dasyuromorphia; family Myrmecobiidae; genus Myrmecobius; species Myrmecobius fasciatus. The sequence goes on from JAJPUD010002906.1 coordinate 260,588, forward strand.
ATTCAGAAAGGTCACTTTCTCTGAATGAGTTCTGTTCCTCCATGACAATATCCTGCCTCAGTAAAAGAAAAATCAAAACCAATATCCAAAAGGGTGAGAAGGCATGGAAGAAGAAAGGACATTTCATCATCACAAAATGGGGGGAAATTGTCATGGAGTAAGGCAGGGTGTTGAAATTGAGTTATACCATTAAGGGCAGGTTAGTGGCTAGATTAATAAAGTGTCAAAAAATCATTTTCATTAGTTTCAGATCTGTCCTCAAGCACAAAGTAGTTGTGTGATCTTGGCTAAAACACTAATTACCATTTGTCTCAATTTCCCCATCTGTAAAATAAGTTGAAGATGAAAATGACAAACCACTCCAGTATCTTTGCCAATAAAACCCCAAATATGGTCACAAAGAGGAGGGGGGAAGAGAGAAGGAAGGTGGGAGGGAAGGAGAGAGAGAGAGAAAGAGAGAGAGAGAGAGAGAGAGAGAGAGAGAGAGAGAGAGAGAGAGAGAGAGAGGAAAAGAAGGAGGAGGAAGGGAAATTCTTTTATAAATGTGGAACTTAAACTACATACTTTAGAAGTTTTTATTCTATAAAGAACATAAAGATTAAAGGAGCAAGTAGATAAAAGAATATTAATCAAAGAATAAAAATTTAGGACAAAAAGGGAATTTAAGAAATCTTTTTTTTTTTTTTTTAGAAAAAAGAATAGCACAAGAAACTAACAAAAAATCTGAAGGGGAAGAGAGGAAAGATTTTACTTAACAGATAAAGGAGAAACAGATAAAGGAAAGAGAAGAATTGGATGATTAAATAGTAGGAAGAAATTAGAAATGAGGAAATTAGGTAAAACCATAAAACTAGGGCAAAGGAGTGACAAATGGGAATGGAGAATTTTGTTTGCCTTAGATTAATTTTATTGCTTATAATTACAAGAAACAAATCAAAAATCAAAGACATACAAATAATAAAAATGAAAAGCTAAAGCAAAATTTACTATACTTCAGGTAAATTCAAAGAACCAAGAACTGAAACCATATTATCAGATAAAATAAAACCAAAATAAAAAATCACAACATCACACAAGGTTAACAAGGAAATTATATTATGCTAAAGGGAACCATTTATAGAAAACTAATATCACTATTATATGTAATGCTTCAAATGCCTTAGTATCTAAATATATAAAGGAAAAATTAACTGAATCAAAGAAGACATAGATAGTAACACAGTAATAGTAGGATACTTTAATGGTCTCCTGTCAGATTTGAATAAATCTAAAAGAAAGGTAAGGAAAGGGGAACATATACAATTGAACAAATTGCTGGAGAAACTGGCTTAAAAGGACATGGCACTTTCTAAATGAAATTAGATAATTTAAATATTTTTAACATTATGTGAAACTTTACATGAAAGGTCCAAAAATTTGGATAGAAATACTAAAAAGGGAGAAGAGTCAACACAGAATTGAAAGACCATATTAAAATAAAAATTACAGTTAAAGGAGCATGAAGGACCCAGACACAAAGACTTAACAATGAAATACTAAATAATAATGAGTCAAAGACTAAATTATAGAAACAATAATTATGTGAAATATAATTATAATAATAAAACATTTGAAAATTTTTTATAATAATACCTCCAAAGTTTATTGTGAGTATGAATTGAGATAAGTTTTGCAAAATATTTTGAAAACTTCAAAGTCTTTTATAAATGCTATCTATTATTATACAAAAATGTATTAAGTGCAGCTAAAGCAATTCTCAGGGGAAATTTTCTATTCCTACAAACACAAATGAATATTTGAAAAGGAGGTTATATATGGTAAATATGTATTTTATAAAATACAAAGCCAAAAAATAATGACATAAGTATGAAATATTCGATAAGAAATAAATAAATTGATAATCAAAAAGGGATAAACAAAAGTAAAAACAGGTTTTTTGAAAACTTACAAAATCTAGTAAGTTTTAAACAACTTGACCAAGAAGAAGGGGCAGAAAAAACAAATCACAAATTAATGAGGTTAAAATACAACAAAATTGAAATAAATTAAGATAATATTAGAACCAATTTTGCATATTGATAGACCAATAAAGTACAGAACACAAAAATAGAGGATTATCTTTAAAACATTGAATATCTAACAGTTAAACAAATAGAAATCTTAAATAACTCAGTCTTAGAAAAGGAAATAGAATAAGATAGAAAAGAAAAACTAAGTTGGGAAAGATCCTCATGGTCCTGGAATTACAGATAATTTCTGTCAAACTTTAAAGAATAATTAATACTAATATTACACAAATTATTCTCAAAAATCAAGAAAAAAAACAATCAGCAAGATTCATTTCATATGACACATATTGTTCCAATATATTGGCAAAAGTGCAACTGCAGAATAATAATATTAGTCAATATCAATTCAAAAAATTAAAATAAAATCATTTTAGATTATAGCAATTCATTCAAAAAATAGTTCACTGTAACTAATTTTTTATACTAGGGTTGCAAGGATGGTTCAACATTAGGAAGATAAAATAATTAATCTTGTTGAAAACCAAACCACTCACACTGCACTACTAGCTCAATAAATGCAGGGGAAAGCCTTTGATAAGGTCCAATAGGCATTTATTTATGTAGCAGAAAGAGACAAAGACAGAGAGACAGAGATATCTATCAGTTATAGGCATAGAAGTATCATTGTGGTATCATTTTAAAAAAGAATTCAAAATCCAAAGAAAGAAAGCACTAGAAGTTTGCCAATATATACAATGGAAAATCAAAAATTATGCAATTTATCTTAGATATAATTCCTGGGAAAATTATAAAATGTTTTTAATAGAGTAGCATGGAAATATCTAGGAATGGAAGTGATGATCACTAGAAGCCAACACTGGTTCATCAAATGAGATGATAATGGAATAATCTTATTTGTCTGTTTGGCAGATTAATTAGGCTAGCATTTATCCTCGATACAATAAATAGCATTCCTAGATAAGAGAAAAATATTGAATAGATTTAACATATGTTTTGGACAAGATAGAGAAATGTGGTAAAGATAAGGGTACAATGATGTACTTTTGAACTTGTTGAATGGGTAGAACCAAAATGGCCATCAACCACTAATGAGTCAATGCAAATTGAAAAAGTGATCTATGGTGGAATGTCTCAAAAATTTGTTTTTAGTTGTGTCATTTGACATCAGTGTCATGAATTTCAAAGATAAAAGAGATACTGTTTGGCTTTTGTGCACCTGACATCCCATTTCTATAGCTTGTTTCCCTTTTCATTTTATCTCCTTTCTTTTTGGTGGAGGAGGACATGTCCAAGATTCTCCTCCCATCAAAAACTAGTTCTAGTAAGTGATCTAATCTATTATTGAAAACTTGATGAACACTTGAAGGAGATAATGAATTCTTCGTTTCAGAAGCATTTCATATGGTGAGTCCCTTTCCAAATTATAGAATCACAGGACTGAAAGGCATCTTTGAATTTATAAAGGACAAGAAGCTAAAAGATTAGCTAATACCTTATATGATCAGGATGCAAAAAGATCTCCCCAGACATGAACAATGGACCTAATCTAATAGGATGATACTTAATAAAGTTCCTTTATCTAAGTTAACAAAGCAAAAATCACTTTCACAACTACTTCTGGGGCCAGATGAGAGTTCATGAAAATATATATATTTGTTTGTTGTTTATTTTGTTAGCTGCAAACTGAGAATGAGCTGGTATTTGACATAATCTCAAACTTCTCTTCACTAACACTCTTCAAGGGGATACTGGATGAACTTCTGATGAGAATATATTAATAGAGATTCTTTCTTAGATACAGGTGATATTACAAGACTTCTGAGTTACCTTCCAGTTCTAAGGTTCCATTTTTCTCTTCTGTTATTTAAGACTAAATAGTTTCTAAAATCTCTAACAGCTTTAAATCCTTTGATCTTCTGATCTAGTTAAAATCTTAATTTTATAAATGAGGAAACTGAGAGTCAAAAAGAGGCAGTCACTTGGCCAACATTTCAGTTGGTCTTGATTTTCTTTGAACTCTTCAATTCTAATTCCATTGAAGTTAAGGGAAAGAATAAATTGCTCAAACTAGGCAAAACCAATCAGTTTGTAACTGTTTGGCTTTTGTGCACCTGACACCCCATTTCTATAGCTTGTTTCCCTTTTCATTTTATCTCCTTTCTTTTTGGTGGAGGAGGACATGTCCAAGATTCTCCTCCCATCAAAAACTAGTTCTAGTAAGTGATCTAATCTATTATTGAAAACTTGATGAACATTTGAAGGAGATAATGAATTCTTCGTTTCAGAAGCATTTCATATGGTGAGTCCCTTTCCACATTATAGAATCACAGGACTGAAAGGCATCTTTGAATTCATCTTGTGCAGTAATTCTTAATTTTTTTGGCCTCAGAAATCTATTATAGTCTTTAAAAATCTGAAGACCCTAAAGAACTTTAAAAAGCACATTAAACGTATTGATATTTACATCATTAGAAATGAAAATATTAATATTATTATGAAGTTTTGACTTTGTGAATATCCTGAAAAGGTTTCAGGTAGTCATTGAGGTCCCCAGACTTCATTTGAAAACTGCTGATATTATCTAAATCCTCAATTTAACACATGAAGAAAGTGAGAAGTGATGACCTCACAACCACATAGCAAGTAAGTAATGGTGGTGGGGAAGTGGAACTCAAATTGAGGCTTTAATTCCTATTCTTACATTTTTTTCAATAACTACTAAAGTTTGTCTCATCTTAAAGTAATTTCAGTATCAATGAAAAAAAAAACTTTGTGTGGGTTGGGGAGAAGGAGAAGGATCCTTCTTGGGGCTAGGAAGATGACAATTTGATGAGGTAAGTGCCTACTAGGTTCTATGCTAAAAGCTATAGATACATAATAAGGAAAAAAAGGTTTTGCCCTCAAATTTCTCATAATCTATGGCAGGAGACAGCATGCTAACATTTGAAAAAACAAGATAAGTCAGAAATAATCAAGAGGTAGAATAACACTAGAATTAATAAGGATTAAGGAAGGCTTCCTAGAGGAAGTAGGATTTTAACAGAGAAGGAAGTCAGAGAAACTTGAGGTTAAGTTGAGAAAGGAAATCATCCCAGCATGGGGACAGTCAGTGAAAATGTTTGAAGGCCCGAGATGAGTATTTTGTGTGCAGAAGAGCAAGGAAACTAATGCAACCAAGATGATTGGACCCAAGAGTATCAGTGAGGCAAGGCTGGAAAGAAGCCTAGAAAAGTAGGAGGGCTGGAAGTTAGGAAAGACTTTCAAAGCCAAAGGATTTTATATTTGATCCTCAAGGTGATGGGGGAGTCAGCTTTGCAGACTTGGAGCTTGTCAAGTTGAATTTAAAATCTGAGCACAGCAGGTGGCGCTCTCTGACCTCACTTGCCCCTAAAATTGCCCATAAATTAGGAGAGGTGATTTCATTAAAAGCCCTAATGGGTGAGTTGTGGACATCAGTGAACAGACTTGTGTGTATATGTGTGTGTGAGAGAGAGAGACAGAGAGACAGACAGCCAGACAGACACAGAGAGAGAGAGAGACAGAGAGACAGAAAGAGAGAGATGCAGATACATGTGTGTGTGCATGTGTATATATGCACTTGTGCATTTGTGAGGTGAATGGGAGGAGAATGATTATTCTGACCACTAAAGCTCTACATATTGGCAGAGTCAGACACCCATGACCAACAGTAATAAAGAGGGACCAGCTGGTGCCCCATTAATAACCACTGACTCTTGAGATTTCTCCCAACAGATGAAGGCAAACAGTGTAGACAATCATTATGCTATCCCAGGAACACACTTCTTTCACCCTGAAGCCTCAACTTCATGTCACTCACCTTTCAACCTGATTCTCTTTAACACCAAGGACCTGGGATATTTATTTCCTGACCCTGGATGCTCTGGACATCAGCCATCTCATAAAGTCAATGTCATCCCGTCACTGAAAAGTAGCCCTTAATACACTATAGGGGCTTAATGGATGCTAATTTTCATTATAGATGATCATGACCATAATGAAAGAAGGCTTTGCAAAAGGTTCTGTCCGACAGATGTGATCTAAGACGCCTCATATCACCATTGCTGGGGATTAATTTAGAATGGAAATATATTTGTATCCCATAAAACCCTTTATGTTAATGGCAAAAGTATGTTGTGTGAGCAGTGTCAAGAGTTTTAAACAATAATGTCTCATACTCTTCTAAGGATTCAGGCTGGAATAACTTATAAATCAAAATGGAGAAAGAACTGAAGAAAGTATACGTTGGGAAAATGCAATAAATTGACTAAGAAACTGTGGTACTTTAAAAATCGCCATCGAAAACAACAATGATGAAATATATTCTAAGCTTAAAATGATCAGCATATTCTTCATCCCAGGAAATCAGGGGAGTTTTCAAACAGATTCTTTTAGCAGCTTCCTCCTCATAAAACTAAGAGGACAATAGAAAAGATTTTTTTCTTAAGAGGAGAAATGAATCTGAACCTGTGATGTTCTTGGTATAGAGTATGCCCAATGAGGAATGGGAATGTGCCCTTTTACCAATGCTGATAAACAATTGCTGTGCAATTCTCAGTCTTAGAGATTTGTTTAAGGAGTGAAAGCAGGAAAAAGTGAGAATTAAAAGTAATTTGTCAAGTAAAGTGCCAGAGTTTGATCTTAAAAATTAATCATTTTGGTTCCATGGCCTCCTCTATGCATCGTGCCATAAGAAAATGAAAAAATGATATGCTTTTAATGGATTAAAATTATAGTTGGAAAGAACCTCAGAGATCATCTAGTAAAACTCTTGCCTAAATCAAGAATACTATAAGTAGCATAGGATAATTGAATTGAGAGTTGCAAAGGACCTTACAGAACCCATCTGATTCATTTGAATTTAAGGATCATCTAATCTAATCCTCTCCTTTTATACATGAGGAAACTGAGGCTCATGAGGATTACATACATGGAATCACAATTTACAGTTATAAGGGACCTCAGTGAATTTTTAATATAATCACCTTGTGAACATGGATCCCCTATGCAGTATTTCTCACAAGAGAGCATCCATATGGAATGAGTAAGTAGCAAAATTTAAGTTTAAATTCAGCTCTTCCTAATATCTTCCACTATTTGTCATTCAAAATTTGCCTCCTCCCTTACTTCAACCCTTCCCCGACTCATCTAAGGCAGTTTTTTCTTCTTTTTTGGGCATCTCTCCTTCTTAACTATCTCATAACACAATGCTAAGATCTGCTTCCCTATGACTTCTCCAGCTCATTTTTACAAATGAGAAAACTGAGGGAAACAGATCAAGTGGTCTTTCCTTGCCTTTATTTGTTCTGGTCCAGCTGTAATTTTTATCTTGTTTTCTTTAATGCCATTTCTACTTCTAGCACAGGAACTTCAATATTAGCTTCTAAATGTGGTAGCTCTCCTGCCACTGATGGAGAAAATAATTTGTTCGGAAAATATTCACAAATCTCTTCTATTTCTCATAGTAGAAAAGGAAAATTTATATTGAGAATCTTGTCTGAACAACAAGTCAGTAGTAGTTTGAAGAGTAGTAGAACAATGCTAATCACTGCATCGTTTCCTACATATTGCTACATTATCATGAGCAAATAGAGTATGAATATTAATATTTATTTATACATGGATATTTACTTGGTGTTACTAACCCCCTTGGGATAGGGCCTCAAATTTAGAATCTCTGGACCTGAACAATTTGTTAACTTTTGTTGCATAATTCCAAATTGTTTTACAGAACAGCTGTCCCAATTCACAGCCCCACCAGTACTCAATTAGCATATCTTGATTCTGATAGTTTCCACAGCAATGAGTTTCCCCATCTTTCACCAGCTTTACTATCTTGATAAATATAAGGTGGCACCTTAAAATTATTGTCATTTTCATTCATCTGATTATTATTAACAAATTCAAATAATTTCTAGATAGTAATTAATATTTCTTGTGGAAACTCTGTTCGTATGTTTTGACCACTTCCTCCTACCTTCAATCCATTTTGCAATACTCATAAGTTTTATGATCAAGTTCAATAAATTAATAATCAATTATGATTATCTGCTTTGTTTTTCCTTTCTTAAAATCCTACAATAAAAATCTTTTTTAAAAAAAATTAAAATTTCAAAAAGCAATAATAGGCATTTATAGTTTACTTTGATAAAAAAAAAAAATTAAATCCTGGTCTCTTCTTCTTTTCACTCCCTCACCACTACCAGGCTGGTCCCAAATTATTAATGTTTGCCTAACCTGTACTGCTTTTGTGCATAAATATGAATAACCCTCTGTAATTTTAGTCTGGTTTGTTTGAAGTAATCCCCTTTCTGATTCCACCATAGAATTCATCCACTTCTCTTCCCCTTCTCTTATTCAGGCCAGTCCTCTACTCTATTACTTTTTTTATTATTTATTTGTTGCTTCACCTGCCTATCTCAGATAAATATTTTGTTCATGATTTCCCTTTATGCCCCATTCCTTATCAACTTGACATCCTCATGTATGGAATACCAATTTCAAGAAACATTGAATTCCTTCCTCCCCCTCCTTAAACAATCTGTAGTTTATTTATTTTTGAATACCCAAAATCATGGGTTATTTCTCGATGTTTTCTCAATAACCTTTAGTTAAGATGCATTTCCAAGGAATGATACCCTTATCTTTTATTTTTAGTATGTAAGCATAAGGCCATCATTTTGTCTTTTTAAGATATACATACTTGCTTTTTTCTGAATTTTATATAGGGTTTGCATTCAAAGATTTTGTTATATTTCTCATTCTCTCGAAAAGAATGGGTAGCATCCACTCTTCTGTTAGAATTCATTTTTTACTTCTATAATATTATGCCCAGCTTTACAGGATAAATTATCTTTGGAAGCTAGCCATTTTCCTTTATTTTAAGTGTAACTTTCACTGCTCATTTCTTTTATATTTAATTGCAGATGAACAGCTTCAAAGTATTCCAACTGGAGTTCCTTGACATGCATTTTCTATTTTTGACTATTAGCAGTGTTTTCTCTTTGACGGGGAATTTCTTTAATCTGATGATGGTAATATATCTGAGGGTGTCAAACTCGTAGCTTTCTGCTGTTGATACTGTGGATTGCAACTTACAGTACATCACTTAAATTTCAGTATTTCTGGAAAATGTTCTCTTGTGATATTCTAAAATATGTTAATCAGCCTTCGTTTTTCATGTAGTTTTTTGGAAAGCCAATCTTTTTTTGGGTGAACCTACCAAGCTTTGTGTTGGACATAAATTGTCATGGCTTGTAGAGACTTTTTGTGTTCTTCAAATTTGGTGACTTTTGACTTTGTTCTATTGCCTCCTCCTTCACAATTGTACTTTTTGGGTTCCATGTGTATATTTCTCTTTTTTCGAGGCATTTTCCTTAATTCTTTTCATCACTGACTTGATGAAAAACATTTCAGTTTCTGCTGTAAGTTATTGAGAAAATCCTCAAATCTTCCTAACTCCAGTCTGGGTGCTCTATCCACTATGTCACTTAAAGGACTAGTCCAGGACATATAAAAAGAACCATTATGAGGCTGGCTATGGGAGGAGAAATTTGGAGCCACAACAAATGTCGAAGATTATGCACTGAATTGTAGATGGATTGCAGTACATATTGGAGGATGGGAAAATTGCACTAAACATATTTCCACATTACTCATACTGTAAAAGAATAATCAGAACAAAAAGGAAAAATCATGAGAAAAAAACAAACAAGTGAAAATAGTATGCTGCAATCTGCATTCACTCTCCATTGTTCTTATTCTGGATATGGATGGCATTTTCAATCATAATTATCTAGGCTTATCTAAGATGTTACTAAGAAGAGTTAAGTCTATCAAAATTGAGCATTGTACAGTGTTGCTGTTACTGTGAACACTATTCTAAATCACAGATCCCTGTAGTTGATTGACCATAGACGGCTCATTCAATCTCTCTTGGCCTCCATTCTCTAAGATCATTGGTTCAAAAGGAGTTTGTGTGTACGTGTGTGTGTGTATGTGTGTGTGTGTGTGTGTGTGTGTGTGTGTGTGTGTGTGTGTGTTGGAGGAGATGGTATTTAGGATGTACGTTTTCACTCTCAAATTTGTCCAAGAAGACATGAGCTTCTGGGGCATCAGCACATATGCTATTCACTTTCCATATCGCCCTCAGTTTTCACTTAGCTGCCCCATCCCAGTGGCTGGGATATAAGAGAAGTAATAAAGCCTGAACTTCATGCAAGTCAGCCCTCCCCCAGCCCCCTGTGCTATGCGTGGTATTCTGCTACCCTGGCCAAGCCATCCAAGCTGCGGCTGAGCCGAGATTCACCTGTGCAAAGCAGACAGTGAGGGATTGTTCGGAGCCAAACACTGTGCAATCAAATGGAGATAACTGAGGCACAGGGGTCAGGTGGGCTGCCCGGGGCATCTTTCATCTTTGACTTATATTGGTGGGGTGTAAAGTGTGGCATCGGCCGGCCGGCCTGATGTTCAATGACTGCCTTGTTCTCCCCCCTTTCTTATCTGCCATCTGTCTGATGTCACAGGTTTCATTTGGGTAGCTGACTTCAAAAGGGCTTTTCAGATTTTTTTTAAAATTTTTCTATTTCAGGGATAATAGCCCAGCTTTTCAAAAGCATTTTGCTTTGCAATAAAATCAAATATTCTTAAATGGGTGAGGCCAACTTAACCCGGGCCAAGTGCAGCGGCTCCCAAAGGGAAGCCAAGTGCCTGGTGCCAGGGCTTCCAGACAGACAAAGGGCTACAGTGCTCTCCCTAGCTGAAACCTGTCCTTTTGCTGAGACTTTGAAACATTTGACCTCATCATCCCCTATTCCCCATGAAAATGAACTCAAGTGAATGACATTTCACCTTTGTCTAGAACAGACCCACCAGCCCTTGTGAGGTAACTAAGGAAGATAAGCTGAGGTGACTAGTCTTAGTTGGCTTTATGTAGACATAAACTTCATTTCATAGGATGATGAGCATGATGGGATGTTAAAAATCATCTGTTCTTGAATAGAATAAGGAGAATAGTATACACATTAACAGCAACATTGTACAATGCTCAATTTTGATAGACTTAATTCTTATTAATAATGCGATGATCCTAAACAATTCCAAAAGAATCATGATTGAAAATATCATCCATATCCAGGGTAAGAACTATAGGGAGTGAATGCAGATTGTGGCATACTGTTTTTTCACTTCGTTGTTTTTTTTTCTCATGTTTTTTTCCCTTTTGTTCTGATTATTATTTTATAATATGACTAATGTGGAAATATGTTTAATATTATTATACACGTATAACTTCCAGCAGATTGTCTGCCATCTTGGGGAGTAGGAAGGGCAGGGAGAGAGGGAGGAAATATGGAACTCAAAATCTTATAAAAATCAATGTTGAAAACTATATTTATATGTAATTGGGAAAAATAAAATAACAATTAAAATTATCCATTCTACTTAATTGGCCAGTGAAAGTACCATTTTTTTTTTTTGCTGAGGCAATTGGGGTTAAGTGATTCACCTAGAGTCACAAAGCTAGGAAGTGTTAAGTGTCTGAGGTCAAATTTGAACTCAGGTCCTCCTGAATTCAAGGCTGGTGCTCTATCCACTGTGCAAAACTGCCATTTTGTAATAGTTTTCATTTGCACTTACTAAATTGCATAGTAAATAGTTTTATCATGTGGTCATCTGCCTTAGATTCAATTAATTATTATTAAGATAAATAGAACAGAGGGGCAGCTAGGTGGCACAGTGGATAAAGTACCAGCCCTGAAGTCAGGAGGACCTGAGTTCAAATCTGGTCTCAGATACTTAACACTTCCTAGCAGTGTGAGCCTGGGCAAGTCACTTAACCCCAATCGCCTCAGGAAAAAAAATGATAAATAGAGCAGTTATGTAAAGATACCTTCAGAAAGACTAGTATTTTAACCCCATCTGTGAAACTGGAAGGCAGCATAGTGTTCTGAGAAGTGTACTAGAGAGCTCAGAGTCAGGAATTGCAAGATTTGAACCTTCCCCAAGTGACCCTGGACAAGTGATTTAAACTCTCTTGACCTAAGATTTCTCATCTATAAAATATGGGGTTTGTATGCTCTTGATTTGTCTCCAACTGTAAATCAATTATTTGAACATTATATTTAATTGATTGACCATAGACAGAGCATTCAGTCTCTCTTGGCCTCCAGCCTTTAAAATCATTGGTTCAAAAGGTATTGTGATCTACCTCAGTGAAAGGAGTTCAAACACTGGGAAGTTCCCACATCAGTGAAATGATAGGACATTAGTATATGAACAATTAGTGTTTATATTCCTCCTGTGAGTTGACAAAGGGCCTTTTTATACCATCTTGGTGATGGGTACTGCCTACATTACAAACTTCATTGCAGAGACAAAGAAATTGAGTCTGGGAGATGTCAAGACATTAGTTCATGGGCACAAAGCTATTATATGTCAGAATTTTGACTTGAATGAAAGACTTTTAATTTCAATTCTTAGTGCCTTTTCTATTATATCACTTGAAAAATCATGGATGTGTTTTCAGTGAATAGCAACCCACTTCTCTTAAGGATTCAGTAAGCATTCATTTACCCTTTGAAACACAAAAGCATTCATGCATGGACTCATTTAGGTTTTTCTACAAAGACTCTTAAGGTTGTATAGAAGACTGATTTGGGAGAAGGATGCTTGGTGTGAATGCTCCCCTACCTATATTTTGGATATTTGTTGTTCATTTGTTTGAGTCATGTTTGATACTTTTTGACTTCATTTGGGCTTTTCTTGGCAAAGATACTGGAATCATTTGCAATTTCCTTTGCCAGCTCATTTTACAGATGAGGAAACTGAGGCAAACATGATTAAGTGATTTGCCAAGGGTCATGCAGTTACGAAGTATCTAAGTGGGGTTTAAAGTCAGGTCATCCTGATGCTCAGTGTCTCTTTCCCTACCTGCCTATATGGGCCAGGTAATAAAGTAAGGGCTGGGAATACAGTGATAAAATCAAAACAATCCATGACCTCCAGGAGTTTACATTTTGGTAGAGGGGAAAACTTACATACATATATTATATATATATATATATATATACACACACACACATATATATATATTATAAAGGGAGAGGAGGGAGGAAAAGGCAAAGAGAGAAAGAGGGAGGGAAGGTGAGACAAAGAAGGAGGCATGTAGAAAGATAGATGATAGAGACACAGAGAAAGAGACAGAGACTAAAAGATAGAGATAGAGACAAGAGAAACACAGATAGACGGACAGAGACAGAGAGACAAAGAAAAGGTAAAGAAAGACAGAAACAGAGACAGGGAAAATTATGCAAGTTAGTCTAGGAAAGAAGGACATTAGCAGTTGGAGAGTGGAGGGTGAAAATTAAGTAAAGTTGTGTTTGAGCTGATATTTTAAAGAAGCCAGTGATTCCAATAAGTGCAGTTGAAGGAGTGCCTTTTAGGAATGGGAGCTAGCCAGTGCAGCTGTGCTGTGTGAGGTACAAGTCAGCCATTATGACCAGAGTGTAGAATGCATAAGTGTCTTGGAAATGAGATCTGGAAAGATAGGAAGGAGCTGTGTGGTAAAGAAGTTTAAAAGGGGGCCAATTAGAGGCAATGACATGGTCAGAATTGAGTTCTAAGAAAATTCCTGGGGCAGCTAGGTGGCTCAGTGGATAGAGCACCAGCCCTGAAGTCAGGAGGACCTAAGTTCAAATTTGATCTGACACTTAACACTTCCTAGCTGTGTAATCCTGGGCAAGTCACTTAACCCCAATTGCATCAGAAAAAAAAAGAAAGAAACAAAGAAAAAAAGAAAAGAAAAAAATTCTTTGGAAGCTGTCTCCAAGTGATTAAAGTGAGGAGAAATATTAGGTGAGGAGGCTGGCTAATTCAGAGGCTATTTCAATAATAGCCTGAACACTAGAATATCTGTGTGAATGGAGATAAATGGTACTATGAAGAGAGAAATCATAAGAATTTGCAACTACTTAGTTATGGAGATTAAGGGAAAGGAAGAAGTGAGAATGACTGGAAGGATGGTGGAATTCAAATGGAATGAGGGAAAGATTGGAGAATCAGGCTCAGGAAAGAACTTCGGAGGATACCCATTGTTAGTAAGAGTGACATGAACAATTATTCACCAAAGAGGGTTTAGAAGAGAAGTCAGACAAGAAGTAAGGGAAGCAAGAAAAATGTTGCAATTTTTTTAAATGAACTATAGAATCACAAAATCCCAGAGTAAGAAAAGGAAAAGAAGTTCAATCCATAATTGACAAAAAATCCCACAGACATCATACATATTTGAAAGTCTCTAGTGAGGGGATACCCAAGAGGCCCTGAGAAAACCCATTCCACTTTTTTATTTCTGATTATTCTTTTTTTAAATATTTATTTATTTAAAATCAATAAAAATAAGAAAAAATAGAAAGAGAAAAACAGAAAAGAAATATAAAAAAATAACATTGACATGTGCCCAGCAGAACATTACGGAGGATTCAAAATATTTAACAATAACTTTCCCTTTCAAAAAAGTATATATAATAATAGAAGAGTTTATATTCATGATTGTCCATCTTTTCTTTGCTTCCATGCAGGGTTTTCTTTTGTTCTCTGCTATGCACTTTTTATAGCTCATTCCACTCCATAGTAGGAATAATTATTAAAATCTATCCTTACATAAAGTTTAAATATGCTCCTTTCCCACTTTCACCCAATATTCCTATATCTGCACTATACTTTATAAGAACAAACTAATGCTCCTTCTTGAGAACACTTCAAATTATCTGCACATAGTTTTTATGCTTTTCCTTCCCCTAAAATTCACCTCCAAAGAAATTGATCCCAGTTCTGGTGAGGGCAAGAGTGCAGCAGTCCAAAAATTCTATGGAGAGTGTAAGGTTTTCTTCCATGCTATGAGTGGAGAGCTGAAGGACTTTCCAGGTAGGTGTCTAAAAACTAACCATCACCACCATCACTGTGCAGAGCATAATAGTACTTGGACAGAAGTAAGATCTCAATGGCTCTGTGTTGTCTTGGAGTAGAAGAAGAGAGAAAAGAGCAGCTATTGCCTTGTATCCTTCCTTTTGTCTCTAGGAGTGTGTTCTCCCTGTATTGTGAATGTTATTTCTGAGGTAGGAAGGAAATCTTAATATGTCCTGGGCTGTGTTCTTGGAAAATATCTAGGGGACATTTTGGTAATCAATCTGTAATAAGGTGAATGTAATCTGAGTGCTTGGGAATATCTTTCATCTTCTTTGAAGCATTCTTATGTCAGAGACCACAGGACCCTAGTATTGTGGACTTTGGGTTATTTACTACTTCTCACACTTCAAGGAGAGATAGATAAAAATAATCTTGTTCAGCAGTCTAATAACTTCTTCCAGACAGGCAAAGTTCTTCCAGCCCTGGGACCTCTGCAAAGTCCTCCCTAGCAAAATTTTGAAGTAGATTATGTATGGTATTCTCACATGAATTCTTCACTTCTTTCTTCCCCATATTCTGAGGAGATCCTTGCCCCCTCCCCTCAATTGCTTGATGTCTTCCTCTTCTCTAGCAATACCAGATTCAAGAAAATCTCTCCTATCAGTCATTATCCCCTAATGGAGAATTTTATAAGACCATAAGATAACAGATTTACAGCTTTTATTTAAAAAAATTAGACTAGATATATCTGATTTTAAGAGTTTGGACTAAGCATGTAGTAAAGAGAGGAAGAAGCTATATCAGAAAGGACATGTTAACAAGAACCCTAGGTTCTATATATGTGATGCAGAGGATCCAAGTTGACAGAAAAAAGGTCACTTCTTTTCTCTGCTTCCTTTCCTGAAGGCTGTCTCTCTAAACACTATAATGTAATCAGCTGTTTTACTTTTATTATCTAAATATTTCCAGTACATAGAATTTCCCACAAAGAGGCTAGGAGTTAACAACATTCTTTGTCTATATCTATGTCTATACTAGTGTCTTTATCTGTTTCTGTGTCTACATCTATATCTGTGTCCAAACCTATATCTAGATAGATCTTCTCTCCCTCTCCTCTTCTTTTTCTATGTATCTCTTCTGTTTCTCTCTCTGTCTTTGCCTCTGTCTCTGTCACTTTCTCTCTATCTCTCCTCCTCTCTATCTCTCTCCCCTTTGTGTGTGTTTGTGTCTATTTCTTCATAGTTATAGCATGCTAGTTCTAGAGTAAGAAAAACCTTACTTTAAATCCTCCTCAGTTATTAGTCTATGACCTTAAGCAAGTCCCTTACCTTCTGTTCACCTCAGGTTTTCCATCTATAAAATGGGATCAATAATATAATATCACTTATTTCAAAGAATTGTGGTAAGGATAAAATGAAATAATATTTGTAAAGAGTTTTGAAAACATTGAAGCATTATAAAATGCTAGCTATTATATACATGTACACATATAATAAATCCTCTATGCTTATACTGATACCTATTTATCTGTTTATTTATAAATACAAGTTTTGTTAAGAAATTCAAACTGAATGTTAAGAATTCGTCCTAGGAGTTCAGAGCAATTATAACTAGAACTTTTCATCTAAAATAAAAAAATCTTAGCTAAAAATGGACTTCAGTGGCTACTACATTGCCTCTATGCTTTGAACAAACTAATTCTAAGCATTGTATTTTTTATTTATCAACAACTTAATGATAGCCCTCACCACAAAACAAAAAAAAACCAAACAAACAAATAAACAAATAAAAAGTAACCAAAAAAAAACCCTAATGTGAGCTTAAATTACATGGTATCCTGTTCTGAGGAGGTGATGTGACAACCCCATTGTTCTCTACCCCTATAAATGATATGTAGAAAGCAAAAGGAAAATATGCAACAATGTAAAAGATTGCACTTAAGTGGAAAAAACATAAGATTTAGGCTACAAAACTAAGTTTCAAATCCCAGTGCTTCCATTTACTTACATTGTGACCCCAAGCAAATCACTTAACTTTTCTGGAATTCGGGTTACCTATCTGTAAATCTATGATTTATAGAATCCCTTGTCTTTTAAAATCAATGATCCTAAGTAACAAGGTAGTTGGGGGACAAGCTCCTGCAAGATTAGATCTGGTAGCAATCTCAGAGATTAGCTAGGAAAATGATTTCAAGGGCTACCAGAGTTGTTAAGAGAATAAATTGGATAATATTTGTAAAGTTCTTTGCAATCCTTTGCAATCCTTAAAGTGCAATATAAATACTATCATCATCTCCTCCTCCCTTTCTCCTCCTCCTCTTTTCCGTCCTCCTCCTCCTCCTCTTCCTCCTCCAAAAGGAGAGAAGTCAAAGGCCCCCAAGTCTAAGCCCTAGCAGAACAAAAATCTCTTCTTTATTCCTGCTTTGTAGCAAACCATATTCCATCTGAAAATCTTGCAAGATGGGGAGTCCATTACCTGAAAAGGCAGCCCATTCCAATTCTTGGACAGCTTTGATGGTGGGAAGTTTTTCCTGATGATGATTTGAAATCTAACTCCTTATAATTTGTGCTCCTTTTCTAACTCTCATCTGGTACCAAGCAAAATAATCTTTTTTCACATTATAACTCTGCAATTATTTTAATGCAGCTACAATACCTGCTTCCCCCCAAAACTTCTTATTTCATAGCTAACCATGCCCAATTATTTCCACCAGTCTTCAAATACCTCGCCCTTCAATCTCTCACCATTCTACTTACCTACTTCTGGATATACTCCAACTTTTTGGTCTCCTTCCTATAATCTGATTCCTAGATTAAAAAGCACTAATTGAACATCATATTCCTAGTTGTGAACTAACACAAGTAGAGTATACTATGACTTTCATCCATATGTTGGACATTGATCAAGAATATAAAGTATGTACCAGGTATAAGTGCTAAGAATACCAAAAGAGGCAAAAGGCAGTCCCTGCCCTTCAAAGAGCTCACAATCTAATGGATGTGACTCATAATGCAACTGAAGGTCATAATAGCATTGTTGGCCACCATGTCATATTAGGATTTATTCTAAGTTTTCATTTCATTAAAATTCCCAAATCTGTTTTTTACACATGCAACATTTTAACCATGTCTCCCTATTCTATACTTATGAGGGTGATTTTTTTATCCAGGTGTTAGACTTTACATTTGTTTTTTTCTAGATTTTATTTTCTTTATTTCAGGTTAGCATTCTAGCTTACTGAGATCTTCTAAATTCTGATTGCCATCTGAAGAGTATTTGAAAGAAGTCATTTACACATTAAATGTGTGATTTCTATAACTTCACCCAAGTTACTCTTTTGGGGGGAAAACACAGATGATCACGGAATTCTGAAATAGATCTCCCCCCAAGTTGACATTGTCATTAATTCTTTGACTATAGAAATTCATAATCAATGAGTACATGTTTTCCATAAAAATAAAATTAAGAACTTCATCGGGGTGATCATTTTTACAGGGCAGTTAGGTGGTACTATAGAGAGAGTACTGGCCCTGCAGTTAGGAAGACTTATCTTACTGAATTCAAATCCAGTCTCAGACATTTACTAGCTATGTGATCCTGGGCAAATCACTTAATCCTGTTTGCCTCCATTCATCACCTATAAAATGAACTTGAAAACAAAATAGCAAACCACTTCAGTATCTTTGCCAGGAAAAGTCTAAACAGGGTCACAAAAAGTCAGACATGACTAAAATGATTGAACAATAACACATGTAGATGTATATATATGTATATATGTATATATGTGCATATGATAAACTTGTGATGATTAATAAAAAACACATTATAGCCTTTTGAGTTTGTTAATGTGACTGTCTTGTCCATCCTAAATCTTTTCTTCTCCAGGTTAAATATTCCAAATCTCTTGATCCAATTCTCTCTCTCTCTCTTTTTTTTTTTGACCTATTCCTTTTTTATTTTTATTTTATTAAAGCTTTTTATTTACAAAACATATGCATAGGTAATTTTTCAACATTGACCCTTGCAAAATTTTCTGTTTCAAATTTTCCCTTGGGGGGGGTGGAGCCTAGATGGTGGAGTGAAAAGGTGACTTTCTGCCTCTCCTCCGATCTTCTCTCAAATCAACAATAAAATAAGCCTCTGAACTGATCTTCAAGTCAACGAACTCAGAAATATTTGGGCACTGCTTTCTGGAGAACTTCATATCAGGTTAGTCTGACTCGGACAGAGAGATAAATAGAGGACTCCTGTGTAGGCTAGAAGTGAGGGTGGGACTCAGCTCAGCTCATCCTGGCAGAAATTCCAAACTCCAAACTCCAAATTCCAAACACCTGGAGTTTATCTGAAGCACTCGGGACACTCTGCCCTGATTGGGGGCAGGTGTTCTGGCAGACTTGCCTTGCTTAAGGAGTAATTCGAACTTAGTCCTAGCCCCCACTGGCCCAGCACCTTAAGTTAACTTGCTGAAGTGCCCCAGGGCAAAGCTTTTCAGCTGCTGTTTTTTTTTTCCCCTACCTTAAAGAGATATCCACGCTGTCTAAAAAAATGAAGAAGCAAAAGAGAGCTCTCACCATAGACAGCTTTTATCAAGGCAAAGAAGCGTTGTCCCCAGATACTGAGGTTCCTTTAGATAAAATAACAGATGAAGGTATTAAAGACCATCACTGGTCACTTTTTCAAAAGGCCTTTCTGGAAGATTGCATAAAGAACCTCAAAAGAGAGCTGGAGGATAAATGGGAAAATAAACTGAAATCAGTGCAAGAAGGATACAATATCTTGCAAGAAGGATATGATGCCCTGCAAAAGAGATATGAAAAAGACACCAATTTATTGAAAAATAAAATTAGTGAAGTGGAAAAAGAGTGCAATGAACAAATTGGCCAGTTACAAAAGGAGCTTAAAAAGGTAACTGAAGAATACAACACTTTAAAAATAAGAATTTAACAAATACAAGTGAATGATTCAATAAGACTTCAAGAATCAGTCAAACAAAAACAAAAAAAATGAAAAATTAGAAGAAAATATGAAATATCTCCTAGGAAAAACAACTGACTTGGAAAATAGATCTAGGAGAGACAATCTAAGGATTATTGGACTTCCTGAAAGCCATGATGAAAAAAAGAATCTAAACACTATCTTCCAGGAAATCCTGAAAGAAAACTCCCCTGAGATTGTAGAATCAAAGGGCAAAATCACCATTGAAAGAATTCACCGATCACCTCCTGAAAGACACCCCAAAAATTAAGACCCCAAGGAATATCGTGGCTAAATTTCAGGACTATAGAACCAAGTAACAGATTCTGCTAGCAGCTAAAAAGAAACAATTCAAATACCGAGGATCAATAATTAGAATCACACAGGATCTGTCAGCCTCCACACTGAAGGATCGAAGGGCCTGGAACTAGATATTCCGAAGGGCAAAGGAACTTGGATTACAACCAAGAATAACTTATCCAGCTAGAATGAGCATTATCCTCCAGGGAAGAAGATGGTCATTCAATGATATAGGTGAATTTCACCTATTTCTAATGAAAAGACTGGATCTGGACAAAAAATTCGACACCCAAACACAGAACTCAAGAGAAGCATAAAAAGGTAAAAAGGAAAGGACTCTTGAGAACTTTATTTTTACTAGGGGGATACTTAAAGTTTGGGGGTATAATTAACTAGATATTACTTTGATAATATGAAAAAGAGAACTAGAGGGTGAAAGGTTGTCATACTGGGGAAAAGAGGGAAAAAGTGGTAAAATAAGATCTAAAAAAAAGGAGGTAAAAACAAGATAAAATCACCAGAAGAGGCAAAGAAAACCTAATGTAATTGAGAGAAAGAGGGGAGAGAGATGAGCATTGTGTAAATCTTACTCTCATCAGGTTGAGCTCTAAAAGTGTATATCAGACATTTGATTTCACATAGAAACTTGTCTGTTGCTAGAGGGAAGTGGGAGGGAAAGGAGGAAAAGTAAGGGACAAACTAATAGAAGGGAAAATAGAAGAATCAGGGGAAAGGAGTAAAAACGGGGAGGGGATCTAAAGGGTGGAGTATTGTTTGGGGGAGGGAGTCATCAAAAGCAAAGTACTGAG
>JAJPUD010002907.1:0-32416 GCA_023553655.1 Myrmecobius fasciatus
ATATATGCACATATATACACATATATATGCACATACACAGACCTATGTTTGCATGTAAGCATATATAGATATTAAAATTATTCTATACATATTTATATCATTTCTTTTTCTGGATGCAAATAGTATCTTTCTGCCTGTCTTTTATTTTATATGACCCTAATTGGGTCTTAGGAGAGGAGAAGAGTGGATTTGCTCTTTAACCCACCCCTCCATCCTACATCTATCCAAGAAGTGAAGGTCCTGATGCATCACATAATTACTCATTTAGACAGACACCTTTGTGACAAATATAGAAATCAAAATGCAAAGAAGAAATCTATTTTATTCCCATTTTTTAATTTCTAGAATTCATAGAAATAGAGGTTCTATCTATCCCTAAAACTCATTCTAATTACTTTTATGAGAATCCCTAATTTTAAAAAGGACAGGAATTAGAGAGGATGAGTAGACATGGAAATAATCTGTCTCATTAGAAATAACAAGATAGCAATGTGAGCAAAGATCTATTTAATTGTTGAAATAATGTTAAGGATTCTGTATTTTTAATATAAGTAATTTCCGATTGATTTACACGGCACACTGTAAAGAGTAGAAATGCTGGAATCAAAGGTTCCAAGTTCTAGCCCTTATTTCTTTGGATAACTTGTTTAGTTTCTCTCAACCTCAATTCCCTCCTCTATAAACTTCCAATTATAGTTATATGACTCTCTAATTTCAAATGATGGTTCTTATGCTTGTAGCTCTCATACTAAATTTGTATATAGTCATGATCTTGATGAAGATCCAGCAATACAGACTGAAGAAGAACAGAGAAGTAAGATAAGGACTAAGAAAATAAATGTCAGCAAAACAAAGAGGAAAAGGTATTCAGGAGAAAAGGGCTACGGACAGAGGCTATGAAGAGCTCAAGGATGAGGATTGAGAAAAAAACATTAGATTTGATAATTAGTGATAATTAGGAGAACTTTGGTGATTTTGTAGTGTGCTATTTCAGTTGAATGATTTCATGAGAAGGCACATTCAGAGTTTAGAATACAGCAAGAGGAGCAGACATGGAGGTAGAGAGTATAGATGATGCTCTTAGTTTAGCTGAAAAAGTGGGAAGAGATAGAGGAGATAGACAGTAGGGAAGGTTGGATCAACTGCGATTTTTTTTGATAGGACAAAAATTTGTTTATAGTAAGCACCAAAGTAACCAGTTCATAAAAAGAGGTTAAAGATTAGGGGGAGTATAGGGTTGATAGCAGGGGCGATCTAATGAAGATTTTAGCTTTAAGATTGTGTGTCCATCAGTGGCAAAGTCATAGTTTGTCTGTTAATAGGAACAAATTCTCCAGGAATGTCGACAGTTCCTGGAAGTCTTCAATGAATCCTAAAGGAGGAAATCTTTGTGAAGGGAAAACAAATACAGAACAATTTATCCATATAGTAAGTATGCAATTTAGAAAGGGAACTTGATATGATGAAAAGGATTGTATCTGTTATTAGAAAAGGCACTGAGTTTTGGTTTTGCAATTTGTGAGTCATGAGAAAATGAATAATCATTGTGTAACTATAAAGAGCTACATGAGCATAAGCTATTAGTATTAATTAGCCTGAGACGATGATACAATCCCAGATAGAATTCTGAGCTTGGAGTAAGGATGTTTGAGTAGATTTTATGTTTTCTACAAATAGAAAAAAACAAGGTTTTTCAATTAATTTTACATGTGGAGTAATAGTGGGTAGGTCAGTAACATTTTATTATGTTTATAGTCTTGTGAAAGAGAGGTCCTCACCAAAACCTATATAGACAAGGTATTGGTTTTGTCAAAGGGAGGAAAAGGGGCAATGGTAATTTCACTCCAGGATGTGGCAGCACACCTTGTCCATAGGTATATTTGTGTCCCCAGACTACAGATATCATAGATCATTTGTGTACTGCCTTCATAAGGTCATCTCTTCTTTGACATTTCCTTTAACCACATAAATTTCCTCTGTTATCCTAATGCCAATTATCTTCCAGACCTCAGGTCATTCGCTTTCTTTTCCTAAAGAATTCAATGCCTATCATATGGTCTTCCTCTACACCCCAAATCCTGCCTTTATACTTCAGACTTTCAATTGCATTTTTATATCCCTTTGAATAGATACCTGGATGATGCAATGGAGAGTGCAAGGTCTAGAATCAGGAAAACATCTTCCTGAGTTCAACTCTGATCTCAGACGCTTATTAGCTATGTAACCTTGGACAAGTCACTATATCCCATTTGCCTCCAATTCCACATTTGTAAAATGAAGTGGAGAAGCAAATGGTAAACTATTCCAATATCTTTGTCAAGAAAACTCCAAATGCTATCATGAAGAATTAAACATGACTGAAAAATGACTGAATAGCATTCCCTTCAATGCTATTTGCTTTCTAGTTTTTCCCACTTTTCAAATTCAATAATCTTTACCTTGACTATATCTCAGTCACACATAAAGATGATAATAACCTTGATCAGCCACAACTATTCAACCTCACCCTTCAAATCCATAACTCTAAAATCTTTGTGTCTATTTCCACATTTCTGTCAAGGATACCATAATTCTTCCAGTCACCCAGGTTAACAACATCACTATCCTTTTCATTGACATTGACCCCACATGTAAAATTTGTTGCCAAATCTTATAGTTTCTGCCCCCATAACTCTCTCTCTCTCTCTCTCTCTCTCTCTCTCTCTCTCTCTCTCTCTCTGCCTCTCTTTTCTTCATTCACATAACCACCATTATAATTTAAGCCTTAATCATCTAAAAATCCAAACTTTTACAAGAACCACCTAATGGGTCTTTCTACCTTAAATTATTCATTCTCCAATCCATTCTCAACATTGCTACCTAAGTGATTTTTCTCAAGTATATGTCTTGCCATGTCATTCTCCCACTAAATAATCTTCAATGGTTCCTTTTTATTTTTCTAGCAATAATCATAAACTCCTCTAATGGGCATTTAAGGCCATTTACAACAGACTATCTTTTCAATCTCACTATTCGTTATTCTCCTTCATGAACAATATGGTCCCATCAGAATGGCTTTATCTTTCCTCAATACATACTTTCTAAAGTTTTGTTAATTAATTTGTTTATTGATCCTCACACATGGAACTCTAACTTCCATCTTTCTATCTTTCTAGAATGCTTTTCCTTCTCATTACTTCATACAATCCCTTTCAAATGCTGGAATGTCTAAAGAACTAGCCAGGTAAGCATTATTATCATTTGAACCCAGAGCATAAGTGGATCCAAGAGACTTGATTATATTTTAGGGACTTCACACTTAATTAAGCTCATGTCTTCTAAATCTAGGAATCCTTCTCCATGCAGCCTGACACCAACTTGTGTCTGCACATTCAATGACCTTAGGTTATTAACTTAGACTGAGAGAAACTAAGATTTAAAAAATAAGAGAAAGGGAGCATATGAGGAGAGATGGGGAAGCTGAATTTGATATCAGGAAAACCTGATTTCAAATTATACTTCTAACATTAATTTCTCTGGGTTTATTTATTAATCTATAAAAGAATTCTGAAATCTATACTATCTACCAAGGAAGCTAGGTGGTAGAGCATTGAGCCTGGAGTCAGGGAGAACTGGGTTCAAATTTAATAGCTATGTGATACTACTTCTATTTACCTCAGTTTCCTCAATTGTAAAATGGAGATCATAACTGGCCTTATATAATGTAAGGAACAAATGAAATAATATTTGTGTGCTTTGTAAAAGTACTCAGCACAGTGTCGACACATAGTATGTGCTATATGAATATTTATTTTCTTCCCCAGTTCCCATCTCATAAATTTGCTGTGAGATTTAAAAGACCTCAGATATTTCTAAAGATTTTGATCAAGGGATTTCTCTAATCAACTTGATAAACATACAAAGTAGTGAACTTCTGTATTAGACTTTGTTTTTATTTATCTATGGAGGAAATGGGCATGTCCCTTGGCATTCTAGGCGAAAATGTAAGCTGATTAGTTGGTCGGTTTACAATATTTTAGAACAGATTGTCATCAGGTCTAAAAAATAACATGGAAAAAATTTCATAAATTTATTTTTCCTTTTTGTTCTTTTTCTAGAAAGATGCTAAATATAGCAGCTATTTTAATGAAAGGAAAGAACAGCTGTAGTTGGAACATATAGTAAAGGAATCTATGGCTGCCCATAATATTGTTCAAGAAGAGAATATCGACAATGTCATGTTCCAGACTTTATCTTTGTATAAATAGTCGTGTAACCTCTCAACCACATGAGAGCTGTGACAGAAAGAAAATTAGAAGCAATCTAGTCCAAACTCCTTCATTTTATAGAAGAGGAAATAGAGGCCCAGAGAATTTAAATGATTTGCCCAAGCAAAATACACCAGTGATGTCAGAGTTAGAATTCAAAGCTGGGTCCTCTGCCACCAATGGTTCATTGATTGAGTGGTTAGAGTTCCTGAGGGCTGCTATTCTAGTATATCATTGAAAAATAATATAGCGGAAGTGTAATATATTGATTAGAGAGCTGAGCATTGTGTCAAGAATACTTGATTTCAAATTGTGCTTCTGACTCTGAGCTCTCTGAGACTATTTATTTAACTATAAAAGGATATTGCTCTAGAACATTCCAATGTGACCTCTTAGATTGCCTATATTTTAATACAGTCTTATAGTCACTGAAAGGGGAATTTTCTGTGCAATGCCAGTTTTGGAGGTTGCCTTTAAAATAATTCCAAACAAAATTTTGAGATTAAAACCTCTAGAGAAAGAAGAATTTCTTTGGGAACCATCCTGATCTCTAAGAATCACACATTTGACTACAACCATTTGGGAAAGAAGCAATAGCAAGGGACTAAAATTACCATATGGAGAAGCAAGGGAAGATGGATTTTACATTTTATTATGATGATGAATTATTTGAGGATACAGACACATATGAACTCTGTTGAAGTTTTTATGTAGAGTGTTTTAATGGTAAAAGATTATTTCATTGTCCCTTAGTTGTGTCAATATATGCACAGCATCTATTTGGATTATCACATAATAAGTCCCTTGTGTGACTCTGATCAAATCATCTACTTTTTCAGCCCCTCACTTTCCCCATCTATAAAAATAAGATAGCTAGAGTAAATGGCCTCTGTATTCTCTCTGACTTTCTGTGATTCTATGAAAGTTTTAATAAAATAAAAAAATAAAACCTATTGCCTGAGACAAGTAAATTATGGTACCCCTGTGTCCCATAGTGAGCATTCTTTAACCTCAAAGCTCTTAAGTGAAACATTCTCTTATCCTGGGATCTCTTATGGATCTCCATGGGGCATATTTTGTGATTTCCCACCAGTAAAGCAGACCTGCTGCTCCTGGCTCTATAGCTTTCAAAAGATATCTTACAGAAATTATTCTCTCTTAAGAACTTTTCTGATTTAAATTCCTATGGTAACCAGAAGGTACCATCCAGAAAAGAGTGTTAAGGCATTTCAACTTCACTGAAATAGATTTAATATTCTACTTCACACACTGCTCATTGTTTAACTATAGTTACTCCAGATCAAAAGGTATTACCTGGGAAGGTGCGATGGAATGTATCTGGAAAGTCTTTATTTGTGTTTCTTGGATTTTAATGAAACCTATAATGAGTTATCCTGGCTTCTGTCACACTTACTTAAGATATTTTAAACAAGTAGCTAAAATATCTTTTTGTGGTATTTAGACTGAGTATCTAAAATACCTTGTTAGGGCATTATAAATGAGGATACATATATATATATATATATGTATATATATATATATATATATATCCAAAATAGGCAAGAGATACATGAGAAACTTTAAAGAATGCTATTTGGTGAAAACAGTTTGAGGAAAATAATTCCTAAGAAAGCAAAATCCATATCAAATGCTCTTATTATCTAATACTTTGAATTCTAGAAATAAAGAAGAAAGGCTTTTGTCACCTTATTCACCAATTTCTCTTTGTTGAACCTCAGGAATTCTCATTTCATTTGGGTTCCCATTCTTTCTAGGACATTGGTGAGTATATTTTTAAGTCTAAAACAAAATAATAGTTTAATGGCTGTTCAAAGGCAAACAAGGCAGGATTAACCATCAAGGTTTGGTTGGGGTTGCCATGTCTTATCATTCCCTTGGTGTTACTGGGGCCAGCAATGTTCAAGACCAATTTGTCTACAGGATAAAAAACACTGCAATCTCAGCTCTTACTCAGTGACCTCTAAAAGAACACCTATCATTGGTGATTTAAAACCAACACAGACAGCAGAGACAACAAATGCATTGTTACTGCTGCCAACTTTGGGGGGAGGCAAAAGCAAACATAAAGAAAATTGTCAGAACATTCCCCACAACAGCTTACTTCTGTTAACTATTGGGGGTCATGAACTTCTAACTGGCCACCCCAAAATATGATGCTTTTGTAGAAGGATGCTTTTCTAAAAGTGCAATCATCCAAACTTCAGGTAATTCCTGATTTTATTATGCTATTCACTGTAGTTTCTCAGAAACCCTTGACCTCCATTAATTCATAGTCAGGAAACCCATTTTGGTGCTCTTGCCAGGGTTAAAAGTTTTTCACTAGAGGAATATAATTGTCAAATGCAGGTGGTGTGCTTAATCAATGTTTACCTTTTAAGGGTATAAGCTAAAGATTGATTCAACTAAGAGAGTGTGCCTTTGGACAGAATGATTCTAGAATCCTATTATAGCCAGGTTAATAGAAAGAAGTCCTACCTATAACAACTCATACTAATTCAAATAGGTATTCTCAAAAATCCTTTTGTTTTTTCTTGTTGATTACTGTTAGGTCAAATATAAATCTAACCAATCTAACCAGGCACTATTAGGCTGAGCCCACAGATGCTGCTGGTGATCTTTGCTAATTCCCATCCTTTACTTGCCCTCTAGATTTGCCCTGGTTGATTGCTCTGGGGTTGACTATCCTTTCAATTTAGAAATGAGACTCCCAAGATAAAATTATATTTCCACCTCAGGTTTCTGGGGGACAATTCTAAATTTGACTGTAGTCTAAAGGTCCTTCTCTAGCAGGGGAGAGGAAGAATAAAAAGATATGCAGAATACTGTGTATTAATCCAGTATGGGCAGGTAGTTTTATTCGCATATGCAGAAAGGGGAACATCAAACAATAAAGAATTATAGAATAATCCTAAGAAGTGAAAAAGTTAATTTTGAATTTCAATGGGATGCTAGAAATAGAACTGCTTTTTATATATTTTACATTCCCTCTCCATAGAAATCAGCCTAATTAGTGTCAAGTGGGTTATTTCTTTGGGGGGGGAGGTCTCTCTCTACTTGACACTCTTTCTCTCTAGGCCAATATACCTTTATTTCTATTGCTCTTGGCCCAGAAGCTAATATCTGATGTTTTAGTTCCCAGAAAGAGGGAAAATTGCCAAATAGAGATCTTACAAGGTCCTTGTACCAAAGGAAAGAAGATGCAAACAGAAGGTGGCCTGATACTGGATTGCTTAAAAGGCCATGAGTTCACTATTTCCAAGGTAGGACATGTAGAACTCAGAAATTTGTTCTCATTTCTTGAAGCCTCCAGGAAAAACAGGTCTAAAGGTAAGGAATTGCCCCTTTATGAGTATATGAGTTCTGTCTCAGCAGCTAATTAAAAGTGTCTTAAGGGAAAACAGAAAGTAGTTGAAAATATCTATACTTACTCTGAAATAAAGTGAGAGAAAAGGGCCCTTCCATCCTATATGGAAGGTACATGAAAGGCTAAGAATAAAAGGAGAGTCTAATGTTAGAAGATAATAGAGAAGATATCAGGTTGCATTGATGAACAGTTTTCTCACCTGGGAATTTCCTATATCAATGAAATTCATATTATGTCCAGTCCATATCGCTCTACATTTTAAAACTTCTGATGAAATTATCACAGAACTGCCTCTGTGATTTTTGCGACCTGAAAATTACCAAATACCATCACTTTCAATACCAAGTCTGCAATTCCTTCAACAGACTTTATGTGAATATATATTTTTATCTCAGTTGTCATCTTTGTGTCCTGTTACACTCAAGTAAGCAGTTGGGTTGAAAAAGTAGTGCAAAATATTAGGGAAACCCTCAATGGCATTGTTGAAAGAAACTGGCCAGTAAGTAGGTTTTCTAATTGCTCATTTTTCCTCAATTTTCAACAATGGGAATTAGTCCTGCTGAGTTATCAATGAGACAAAGCCTCAAGACTTACTCTGAAGATTAACTAGATAAATAGGTCCAGATGCTGAATACCTTTCTGCCTATACCTATTTTCCATTTATTTTTTACCAAAAAAAGTTAGCTTACACAATATCTATAACAGTAAATCAAGGTGGATTCTTGGTTCTATAATTTAGGTCACAATACTTTTCTAATACAAGATCTAAAATGCAGATGGGTCAATATAGCACTGACAGACTGATTAGGTATAATGATGCTCCGCCAATAACAGAAGTAATAGAAGCATCTTCTTGATTTGATATTAGTGTTTTTAGTATTCTTCTTGAGAATGAAGCACAGACAAAAGTGAAACACCTAAGTGTGAAGGGACAGGTCAATTTTCCAAAAAGCCCCCACAGCTGTGAATTATCACACACTTGAAGAACTGCAAAGCAGCCTTTACTAACTTGTTAGTTTGTTGCTTGTGAATTGAGAATGAAATAAATTGGAGGCAAGAGGGAAGAAGAGAGGTCAGAGAATGCAATTGCCTGCCTCTTAGTCTCCTAGTATCATTATTATCCTCGCACATGAAGGGATCTATTCTGCTGGTTAGAATTAGATCTCCAGCAGCCATTAGCAGCTTGCTCCCATAACAATGAAGGAAACCTAATGCATCTCTGATCACCATCTACATTCATCACAGCAATATTCCTCTAAAAAGTGCTTCTTTTTGGTTAAAGGTCTGTTGATCAAAGAAAGGTAATATATCTCAAAAGGTGTGCCATAATATGTTAGTAATATTCCTTAGAGTTTTGTGTCATTTTCCCCCATGGTTGTGAGACTACATTGAATAGCAGATTCCATCCAGGAAAGACATGAAGTTAAGTATGTTACTGTCACATACTGGTTGTGTAATAATAGACATGTCACTTAATCTTATATACAAAAAAGAGACACAACCTATTTTGTTATTGTTGTTCAGTTGTGTCTAATTTTTCAGGCACACTTGTGGTTTTCTTTGCAAAGAAACTAGACTGGTTTATGATCATAATTAGGGTCTATTAAAATGTGTAGTGAAGGAAAGAAAGCAAAGTTTTCCTAGTGGATGAAAGTCAAGGTAAGCCAAAAGACTCATTGAGCAAATCCTCTTAGATCACATCCCTAGACTATCAGTATAGGCATTGCATCCATAAAGGACAGAAGATGAAAAGCTTACTTTTTCTTCTTTCCCACCCTCAAGCCCTAGCCCATTTGATTGTTGGAAGGAATGTGTTACTATTGATGTAAATATGCGACTACCAGTGTCTGGCCCTTCCTTAAAGATAAATAATCAATAGTAACAACTGTTGATTAAAAATGACTCCCAACAAGTCCTAGAAAGGAGAGAATATTGGATTTGGATGAAAGGTATCCTTTCTATCATGTATCTGCCACTTATTCCAAGTATAGTAGAACAACAACAACAAAATGTTCTCACTCTGCAGTTGGAGAACCTAGATGAATACAGATAAAACCAGAATCCACATAGTTCTACATTAGAACCATTCTTCCTAGTTTAAAAGGAGGCATAACATTCTAAAACTAAAGCATTTGTGCAGAGTAGAGAAATAATGACCTGAAAGTCAAATCTGGCTCTTGGCTCACAGCCTGCAAAAATAGTCCAAATTTGACCTGTTTTGATCAAAAGCTGTAGTTTGCTGATCTTGTTATAAAGCCTCCAAAATGAAATCCACAGTCTTATTTCTACAAGATATTATCCACATAGGGGGAAAAAACAGAAACAAAAACAAAAAAATCCCAAATAGATGAAGGATGTATATGGTCTAGATTGTAATGTGCAATTGGATGGACAACTTAGAGAGCTAATATATCAGTATATATTTTGGATTTATACTAACAATGAACTAGACCTAAAATTGAAAAGAGGAGAAGAGTAGAGATTGCCTTGGGGAAATTGTGAAGTGCTGATTTTTTTAGCAAAATAAATATGGATAGAATTAAAAGGGATAGAGTTAATTGGGGAAATGTCCATGAAAGAAATTGCTTTCATTCAAGTTTGATATACAAGTTGCATAGGGAATTGATGCAACCGTGTAAGAAAAAGTCTTTTCTGATAGAAAATAGTCAAAGGATGTGAAAAGACAGTACTCAAAAGAAAAAAAAACAAGGTATTCAATAACTGAAAAATCATCATCACCACCACCATCATCATCATTATTATCATCACAATAATAATAGGTAACAGTTATATAGCACTAAATATATGTCAGGTCCTATACTAAGTCCTTTATAATTAGAATGCAAATTTAAATGACTTCAAGGTTCTACCTCATGCCAGATTGACAAAGATGATGAAACTATCAATTATGTGGTAGAACAGGCTCTCTCATGCACTGGGGCTCTATAGTGGTCCAAACATTCCAACAAGTTATTTGGAATTGCACCCCCCAAAAAGTCACTAAATTGTGCATATCTTTCAATGCAGTGGCATACCTAATAGTTTGCTTATACCCCTAGGAGATCAAAAGAAAAGGAAAATAACTCATAAAAACAAAACAAAACAAAAAAAACCATTTATAGCAACACTTATAGTTGCATCAAAGAACTAGAAACAAAGTGGGTGACCACCAATTAAGAAAACAGATAACAAATGTAATGGAATATTATTGTGCTCTAAGAATTGACAAAAGCAATAGATTTAGAGAGATGTGGAAGGATTTGTATGAACTGATATAGAAGTGGAGTGAGCAAAACCATGACAATTGATATAATGACCACAAATAAACCAATAAGACACGTATTTTCTCTTTTAAATGGTTGTTTAAATTTGAGTGTTCAAGTAGTTTTCCAGAACTATATTTTATATTTTCTTTCTTAAGAAATTTAAGTAAGAAATTTTAAGAAATTAAGCAAAATAAATTTAAAATTAAAAAGTCAAATCAGATTAAAATGTGAACTCATTATTATTTTTAATCACACATTTGTTTTTTGCAGAGGTTCCCAGAGAGGAACTTCCTCTCCCACTTCAGATCAGAATTTTGTTTAAAAAAGTGAGTTTTAAAGAGTCACCTAGAGGATCTGAGAAGTCAAGTTCACTTGTCAGGTCACGTACTACATTTGTTATAAGTTAGAGGCTGGATTTCAGCTTTGGTATTCTTGTCTCTGAAGCAAGCTTTCTGGACCCTACATCAGTAGTATTAAATTCAAACAGAACTTACTTCACTGCTGGAAGGATATTAGCTTAGAAAACCACAAAATAACATTATCTGTGTTGTATTATATTTTTATTTATTTTGTTAAGTATTTTGTAATTACATTTTAATCTGGTTCATAGCCTGGGAGTTTTTAATTTGATACCTCTGCTCTGTTCCAAACTGACTCTCATTACTGTCATCATTATTATTGCATAGTCCTTGTGCCTTCATTTTCCTATCTAGACTGTTTAAAACTTTGTTGTGTTTACTCCATAAATCAGAGCAATGACTTTTAGCCACAAGAAAGAAATTCTGTACTGGGTGATTTCCTTTGGAGTTTAAAGTACATGTTTGGGCATTCATTGAAAGGAGTTTTCTTCCCTGTGGAGAAACAAATCTATTACCTACTTTGTAAGATTTTCCATTTAAGCTATTGTTGAGTTTGAACACTGAGATTTCATCTCCACGTTACAATCCTGGCAACATTTTGTTCCCCAGAGCATCATATATAACCAGATCTATGAAAGATTTAAGAGTCTATTCACTCCTTTGTGCACTCAGCTCCCTCTGAAGTTGACTTAAGTCAATGAGAATTCTTCCTGCAGTGCAAATATACACAATGAAAGAATCGATCCTCTCTCAGGAGTTACAGGCACTCCCTATTTAGGCACCTGCTCCATGCTTATAGACTGTTCCCATCTCCACCTTACAAGTGAAAGAGAATGAATGGATGAGAAAAAAAATCATGTTCCCTATTAGATGACAAAGTTATATACATTATTTCATTTGTACAATAACCTTACAAGGCACCTGTAATAGGTAGTGCTCTGGCTTTACAGATGAAGAAATGAGGATTAGAGAGATTAAGTGATTTACCCCTGTGTCATATAGTTAATTACTTAAATACCTAGAGCTCAAACCAAGTTCTTTCTAATTCCTTATGAAGAATTCTCCCAGTGCATCCTGCTGCTTTGATGTAACTAATAGGTAAGTATAGAATTTTACAGCTGAGTGGAACCTTAGAAATCACCAATTAGATTGTATACTTTTTAAACACTTTTTTTCCTGACCTTCAATATAAATAAAACTGGAACAGAATCCTAGTAGCTAAATAATTTGAAATGATGTTTATACCTACCGTTAATGATACATTATAACATAAAGCTTCTTTTCAAAATTAAAGTTTCAAATCAATTTTATTCTGGATAGAATTACTTTACCAATATTTTAGTAAAAGGAATGAGGTAGATGGTTTGCTATCAATAAGATATCTAATTGGGGATGATATTGGATACAGATATTCAACATGTAAAACTCACTAAGAGGCAACATAGAGTAGAGCAAAGGTGAGATTAAACCAGATTAAGATGTAATTAAAAAGTATTTAACAAAATAAATAAGAATATGATGAAAACTGGATAATATCAATGTCATTTTCTAAGTCAATATACTATCAATAAACAGGGATCCTGTTATACATTGATATAGAGTAGTCACCATTTCAATTTGAGTTTGACATGACTGGTATAAAAAATAAAACACTGGCCTTGGTTTGAATTTGATCTCAGATTAAATAATAATAATTAATAACAATAATAAATAACTATGTATATATACATCCATGTACATATATAGCACATATATATATAACTAACTATATATGTATATAACTAGCATGTATATATATAGCACTTTCAGATTTACAAAATGGTTTACCAATATTACATCATTTTGTCCTCACAATAACTGGGCAAAGTTATCCCCATTTTACATATGGAGAAACTGAGGCAGAAGGAGATTAAAGTACTTGCTCAGGGTCACCTACTTAATAAATGTCTGAGAGATATTTGAACTCAGTTCTTCCTGACTCCATATCAAGTGTTTTACTTACTGAGCCACTTATGTGCCTAAATGCATACTCTAGTTGTGTGAATGTAGACAAGTCAAAATTACTCTGTACCTCAGCTTTTTCATCTATGAAATAAAAGACCAGACTTAATGACCTCTGAAATCTTTATGATCTATTAAGATGGTTCATGCAAAAAAAATGCATTTTCTACATTACTTAAATAAACCAATATTTGGATGAATTGTGTCATGGTTCTAGCAAAATCATTAATTATAAATAAAACAAAGTCAATTTTATTTTTAATATCCTCTTTCTTTAAAATTATTTTTATTCTATTTTAAAATTTTCAATTCTAAATTATTTCTCTTTCCCCACCTTCCCACTTCCATTAAAAAAAATTCACTCCAAATACAGTCATGTAAAACAGATTATCCCCCTCCAAAAAAATTAATGAATAAAAAGCAAGAAAGGGGGAAAAAAGTTTTGAATAGTATTTTTAGCCCAACACTTCATTATCTGGAGAGAACTTATTTCAGCATGAATCCTTTGGAATTATGGTGGGTCATTATGTTGCTCAGGATTTGTCTTTCAAAACTGATTATCTGTACAATATTGTTGTTATATATCATGTTTTCCTGGTTGACTTTACTTTGCATCAGTTCATACAAGTTGTCCCAGACTTTTCTGAAATCATCCCCTTCATTACTTCTTATAGCACAATAGAATTTCATCACATTCATATACTATGATTTGTTCAGACATTCCCCAATTGGTAGATATGCTTTTAAGCCTCATTCTTCACACACACAAAAAGAGCTATTATAAATATATTTATATGTAGCTTTTTTTTTTCATTCCTTGATCTCTTTGGGGTATAGATGGAGTAGTGCTATTGTTGAGTAAAAAGACATATTTAAACAGTTCAATAGTTTTTGGGACATAGTTCCAAATTACTTTCCAGAATGCTTGGACTGATTCACAGTTCCACCAACATTACATAAGTATATCTATTTTCTCACATCTCATCAGATATTTGTTATTTTACATTTTTGCCATCTTAGCCAATATGATGAGTGTGGAGTGATATATCAGTATAATTTTGGTTTGAATTTTTCTAATTATTATTTAGAACATTTAAAAAATATTGCTATTAATAACTTTGATAAATTTTTCTCTCTGAAAGCTGCATATTCATTTCCTTTGACCATTTATCAATTAGAAAATGACTCTTATTCTTGTAAATTCTTATAAATTTGACCCAGTTCTTTATATATTTGAGAAATGAGACCTTTATCAGAGAAACTTGCTATAAAGTTTTTTTTTTCAGTTCCTGCTTTTCTTGTTTGCTTTTCTCATTGGTAAGTTTGTACAAAACCTTCTTAAATAAAATATCTCCTTTACATCCTGTGAACTTCCATGTAATTTGTTCAGTCATGAACTATTCCTCATACAAACATTTGATATTTAATTTCTTTCATGTGGGGAAGCTACATGTTGCTAGAGTGCCAAGCCTGGAATAAGGAAAAATCTGAGTTCAAATCCAGCCTTAGATACCAATTAGCTTGTGATCCTGGGGAAGTTACTTAAATTCTATTCTTCTCAATTTTCTCATCTGTAAAATGGGGATAATTGCAAAATGCTTAGGATGGAGTCTAGCACAGAGTAAATAGTATATAAAAATAATTATCTTTATTATTTCACTGATTTGCTTTTAATATCCCTTTTATGTTCAAATTCTGTATCGAATTTGAGTTTTTCTCAGTATACAGTATAAAATGTTGGTCTCTGCCTGGGATTTTTAGGTTTATCAAAGGGTAGATTATTAAATTCACTTGCTTCTAATTAATGTGTCCCAATCTGTTCTACTGATCAAGCACTTTTAATTCTTATCTAATACCAGATTATTTTTATGATTATAGCCTTATAGTATAATTTGAGATCTGGTACTGCTAGGCTTCTTCATTTTCCTTTTTTTCCCCATTGATTCTTTTCATATTTTTAATCAAAATGAAATTGATTTTAAAACAAATTCCTTATATATATATATATATATATGTGTGTGTGTGTGTGTGTGTGTGTATATATATATATATATATATATATATATATATATATATTGCTTTTTTGCTGAGACAGTTGAGGTTAAGTGACTTGCCCAGGGTCACACAGCTAGGGAATGTTAAGTGTCTGAGACCAGATTTGAACTCAGGTCTTCCTGATTTCAGGACTGGTGCTCTATCCACTGCGCCACCTAGCTGCCCCAAATTCCTTATATTTTAAAGGTACAAATGTGATATACTAAAGCAGTTATTTCTTGGATTTGATAGCATGGCACACATTGTGAATTAATCATTAGAAATAAGCCCAAATAATAAAGTCAACATTCCTGTGTCTTCTGCCCTTGAGATTAGGTATTCAAACAAGATACATGGTTTCAATTACCAATGGATAATTTGGAAGTATAAAAAAAGTGATTAAAATGTTCATAATATGGGATCTAATACTGGGTTTATACCCCAAAGAGGCCAGTAAGTAAAAGAAAAGCCCCATTTACACTAAAGTATTTATAGCATCATTTTTGGTGATGGCAAAAAAAAACTAGAAACAAAGTACATATTTATTGGTTGAGAAACAGCTAAACAAATTGTGGTATATGAAATTAATGGAAATATTACTGTGCTGTAAGAAATAATGAATAGGATGGATGTTGTAAAACATTAATTCACATTATTCAAGTGAACTGCTACAGAGTGAAGTAAGCAGATAGAAGAAAATATATAAACTATAGCAGCAGCAACATAAATGGAAAGAGCCAAAAAAAAAAAAAACAATAAAAAGTGGACGTTTCAAAATGGCAAAAAATAAGTATGATCAGTTTTGCTAATTTTTTTCCTTTAAAAATATTGTTTGTAACATGGAATGACTTTCTGGGAGAGGGGAGGTATATGAGGGAAATTTTAGTGATACAAAAATATGACAATAAAATTGATTTGAAAGAAATTAAGTTTAAAAAATGTGAATCAAGAATAGAAGATGTCTCTATTTTCTGTTTGTTTCTCTAGCACTTAACACATTTGTTGTTGTCGTGTCCAATTCTTTGTGTCTCTATGGACAGAAGCATGCTAATACTGTCCAGAAAGTTTTCTTGGCAAAGATACTCTAGTGGTTTGTGAATTCCTTCTCCAATGGTTTAAGGTAAACAGAGATTAAATGATTTGACCAGGATGACATTGCTAGCAAGTGTAAGAACCCAATTTTGAATTCAGGTCATCCTGACTTAGGACTAGTGCTCTATCCATTGAGCCACTTAACTTTCTTACTTGGTACATACTAAGAGTCAATGCTTTTTCATTTACTCATTTAACCCAAACCCCACTTAGATCATATGTGGAAACTCAAATGAGAAGGGTAAAATGATAAACAAACAAACAAACAAACAAATGTGATAGCAGATGTGGAAACAAAACATTTTTTTCCTAGGAAACAATGGTCAGAATTAGCTAATCAGAAAATTTTATGTGTTTTTGGAATTACATGGATTTGATAGTATATTGGAGTTTAAAATATTGCTAACCTAATTTATCCTCCCTGCCTCCTGCATCATGGCCACATTTTGCCATGAGATGATGGTGTGATACTCTACACAACATTCCAAAATCCATTTTCTTTTAACAAAGATTGAACCAGCATGAGCTAGAGTCCTACTTAAATCCAAAATTTTCTACTTCCTGGTGTTACCAGTGTATACCATGTACACAAGAAATTCCATGTATTTCTTGAGTATGGCTGACATTTTCACAAATTTCTCTACTTGCTCTTGCTGTGATGCACCCTTGGGGACCTGTTTGAATAAGAAAGCTTTGGAACAGAGGAAAAAAAACTGTGCATAAAACAACATTTTCATAAAATCACACAGTCAATTGTGGAATTGTCTCCAGAGACTGGTTGCATAATTGTGTTGCCCCAAAAGTTAATGAAATTCTCCACTGTCAAATTGGAAATGCAGTTTTAAAGGTATTCACAGTCTCTGTCTAATGAATTTTGAATGGCAACATTATGGATGTGTCTGCAGCATACAGCATAAATGTTTAAATTGCCCTTTAGCCCTAGGATAGAAGGGACACTGTTTCATTGGATAAGGATGAATACTAGGGAATGAAGTAGACAATTTATTTTACAATTATTTCAGCAAACGCATTGTTATTTCACATGCTATGTTGCTACTGTCAACCCAATCATTCTGCAAACATTAAACAGTTTTTATGAAAAGATGTGGAGGGGAAAAAACATGAAAAAAGCCTAAGAGGAAAGTAGTATAGACAAAAACTCGTTGTGGAGTCCTTCACAACAGATCCTGGATAAGAATGGCTTAGAGGGAGTTTGCAGTACATAATAGCCACACTATTAGACACAATATGGAGAGAGAAATAAATTTTAGTTCCAAGCAAAAATAGCAGGTAAGGCTAGCTTTTGCAATTAATCAAGGAGAAATGGATTCAAATTCTTCCTAATTCCTACTAGCTATGGGACATTGGTTGGGTAAGTTGTTTATCTCTGTGCCTCAGTTTCATAATCTGTTCAATAAGAGTACTGGATTCTATGACTTCTAAGGTCCTTTTCAGCTCTAAATCTATAGTCCTACAATCCCATGAATGTGCAATGCTGGTGGCTCTGTAGGCACAAAATAGAAGTTGAAGAAGAGAATAAGCTGGCTAGAGGAAAATAACTACACTTTCCAGGTAATTAGGGAAAGTGAAGTGTTCCTTGGGAGAAGGAAAGACATGCTTCAAAGGGAGTTACAAACAAACAAACAAAAAGAATATGAAATCACAGAAAGGAATCAAAGCCTTTGTTGGGAGATTAGAAGCTCTTGTTCAGAAGATAGAAATTGTTAAATAGGAAAGGAAGGAAAAAAATGCCCACTGAACTTTTTGGATCTCTGTTCTCAAAAGTAGAGCTAGAGAAGAGGAGAAAATGTTGTTCTGCTTTTCTCCTAGAGCCATAACTAGAAGAACAGTAGAGGTTCCAGAAAAGCACTTTTCAGTTCAATATGAGGGAAAAGTTCCTAACAATTAGAGTGGTCCAGAAGTGGAATATATTGCTCAGGTGGTCTTAGTGGAGGTAAGATGGCCATGATGGAATTGTAGACTGGAAGGGAATCTCAAAGGCTTTCCATTATAACCCCTAACTAATCAAGAATTCATTTTATATGTTTTTGCTTGGTGGTCATGACAACTGCCATGAATTCTATGACTATCTTCTACACACTGATTCTCAGATTTATTTGTCCAACTTTACCTAACATCTCTCTTGATTTCCCATCTTGCAACTAAAACTGCCTACTAGACATTTCATTCTTTCCTTTTTTTCTTTTTTTCTGGGGCAATTGGGGTTAAGTGACTTGCCCAGGATCACACAGTTAGGGAATGTTAAGTGTCTGAGACCAGATTTGAACTCAGGTCCTCCTGACTTCAGGGCTGGTGCTCTCTCCAGTGGGCCACCTAGCTGCCCTTACTACTAGACATTTCAAAATGGATATCTCTACAGCATCCTAAACTCAATAGATCTAAAACTGAAGTCATTCTATTTCATTCTTCTCCTGTTCCAAATTCTGCCTTCTTCTTAACCCAAACCCATAAGCTAATTGTCATCTATACTTCCTTAATCTCTCTCATCCCCAGAGAGCCAAATTGTTGCCAAGTTTTATTGTTTCTACCTTTCTTGTATATACTCTTTTTTCTTCTGTTATCGCCACCATCCTGCTCCAGGTCTTTATCCTCTCATCACCAGTACTGTTGCAACAGCCTCTTGGTTGGTCTCTCTGTCTCATATTTCTCCTCACACCAATTCAGTTTGATTCAGCTATAAAATTAGTCTAAGGCACAAGTCTATCTCTGTCACCCCTCTACCATTCAATGAACTTCAGGGATTCCCTATCACCTCCAGGATCAAATATGAAATTCTCTGGATTTCCCCTATTTCCTAAGATTCTCTGTTTCCTGATTTCCCAGACCTCTATCAAGTCTCAGCCAAAATTCTGTCTCTTATAAGAAGCCTTTCCTAATCCTCCTTATTCTTACTTTTCCCCCTTGAGAATATCTCTAACTTGTCCTGTACCTGTTTTGTTTGTACATACTTGTTTGCATGTTGCCTCTTCCATTATATAGGCTGTTTTTTTATTAGTTTATTTTGCTTTTCTTTGTATCCCTAGCACTTAATACAGTGCCTAGAAGTAAAGAAGTGTTTGATAAATGCCTCTTGACTTGACTTGACAACTGTGCAACAACAATAGCAAAGGACTGAAGAATGGATTGAACCAGATAACCTTGGAGAATTCTATATTTCAGTGTTCAAAATGGTCTCATGAAATTCAGCAAGATACATGTGTGTATGTATACATAACTATAGAATAATGTATATTATATTATATATATACATATACAAATAGATCTATAGCTGGAAGGAACCTTAGACGTTTTCTAATCCAATCTCTTCCTTTTATAGATGAGGAATTTGAGATTTACAAAGGTTAAATGATTTATTTAAATTCTCACAGATAGTAATTACTGAGAAAAGATTATTAAAATTGTCATCATTACCAAGAATTTTAGTGTAGTTCTTAAATGGCTTCAAAATATTTCATCATCTAAATGGTACTTTGACATTAAAGTATTTTAGTTACAACAATCACATAATGTTAATTGAATGTGGCATTGAAGAACTTGAATCCAAGTCCTGATGCTCTCCCTAGCTGGGCAGCCTTGGTTAATTTTACTAAGCTTCGTTTTCTCCATCTATTAACTGGAATAATGACACATAATATCAACTATAGGATGCTTAATTTCACTAAACTATGCACAATACTAGATTTGGGGTCAATAAAACTTGTGTTGTAAGCCTCTGTCCTTGGCAGACCACATCTGGCTACTTCTGTTGCTTATTTATTTGCATCTTCCCTCAACCTCAATTTACTTGTCTATAAGATTGGGATAATAATAACTAGAATGCTTACTTGCTTAAGTGGCTGTGAGAATCAAATGAAGTCACATATACACAAAGCATTTTCCAAACCTTAAAACATTACATGAATATCGGCAGTTTTTGTTGCTGCTTAGGAATAATACTAATAGAAAAATAAATAAATAAACAAATAAATAAATAAAAAGGATTGCACATGTTTAACATATATTGGATTACTTGCCATTTAAGAGAGGGTATGAGGAGAAGGGAGGGAGAAAAAAATCTGAAACACAAGGTTTTGCAAGGGTGAATGTTAAAAACTATCTTTGCATATGTTTTGAAAAAAAAAAGCTTTAATTAAAAAAAGAAAGGCACATATTTAAAAAAGAAGTAATACTAGTAGGTCTGTAAACAGATAAAGATCTTGATTATTTTAAGTAATATGGCACATTAGAAATAGTGCTGAACTTTCAATTAAAGGATCATATTCAAGCTTTGTCACTTATTATGAATGACCTTGAGAAAGCCACTTAACTTCAATGATAAAGTTGAACAAATGACCTTTAAAGTCATTTAAAGGTCTAACTTTGTGGTCCTGTGTGACTTTCTTTGTTTATTTTGTTTTCATCAACTAATTCTCTCTTGAGGCAGAGTTTCCTTTAAATAAAAAACAGAGTATGTATCTATCTGATACCTTATTTTGAACGAAATGAAAAATTTGCCCTGCCAAAACCATCTCCTCCTCTGTCTTATCCTCTCTACTTATTTTATCTGACTTTCACACCAAATGCCATATTATAAAATGTTTGGTGGCAGGTAGGCGCAGTGGATAGAGCACCAGCCGTAAAATCAGGAAGACCTGAGTTCAAATTTGATCTCAGACTCAACACTTCCTAGCTGTGTGACCCTGGGCAAGTCACTTAACCCCGATTGCCACAGGGGGGAAAAATGTTTGGAGCTGAATAGCAGGAGGAAGAGAAACTAAAATATGTGTAAGGTGAACTCCTGGCTCTCTCCTATCTGTTTACATTTTCCTTACACATATAAAACATGCACAAAGAAAGCCCTACTTTGAATTATGATGATAGTGTCATGACTCCTAAAGAATACAAGTTCATTCTTTATTTTCATATATACCTAAGTGAAGGAGAGAGTACAATAGCCTAGCCCAAAGGAAATTTCTAGGTGAATGAGAATTTAGTTCCCGTAGAAAAATTTCCATCTCTACTCTGGGCTAAACCTCCTGGAGAAAAAAAAAAAAAATCCTTGCTACACAAAGCTATGAATGTTGAGGTTCGTGATAATGAGTAAGGAGACTGGAAACTATGTCATGAAGATTGCTTGGAGCAACTGGGGATGTTTCATGTAGCAGAAGAAAGATTAAGAGGAAATCTGTTTCCTGTTTTGAAACACTTGAAGTACAGTCATGTAGAAGAGGATGTAGATTTGTTTTTTGTTCTTCTGGGTAATACAGTAGATAGAGTGCTGAGTCAGGAAGATCTGAATTCAAACCAACCTCAGACACTAGCTGAACAACACTCAGCAATTTCTCTGTCTCTCGGTTTCTGTTTGTATGTCTGTCTCTCTTTGTCACTGTCTCTCTATCTCTGTATCTCTGTCTCTCCTTTCCTTCCCTCTCTCATTCTTTCTTTGTCTCTGTCACTGTCTGTCTTTGTCTCTCTTTGTCACTGTCTCTCTATCTCTGTGTATCTCTCTGTCTCTCTACTATATATATATATATATATATGATCCTAAATTTAAGAAATAAAAAGACTATACCATAATTTGGTAGAATTGGGTATAAAAAATAATTGTACATGAAACTGCAAATATATTATGTACAACTTGCTATTCCTTTTAAATATATAATAGTTATAATGTAACTTTATTTTTTCTAAAAAGGGAAGAAAAATTCTTCTTTCCTCCCCCAACTCTAAAGATGCTACTATTAGACACTTGTATATGTGTGTGTGTGTATGATAACTAGCATATATAGCATGTCCTTTCATGTATCCTTTGTACTTAATCTGGGTATTTATAATAGTCAATATGACTTGTTCATTCAAAGTTATTTTCAAAACAATCCTGTTGTTACTGTATATGACATTCTCTTGCTTCTATTCCTTTCATTCATTATTAACACATATTC
The DNA here is from genome assembly GCA_023553655.1 of Myrmecobius fasciatus. Classification (NCBI taxonomy): domain Eukaryota; kingdom Metazoa; phylum Chordata; class Mammalia; order Dasyuromorphia; family Myrmecobiidae; genus Myrmecobius; species Myrmecobius fasciatus. The sequence continues at coordinate 22,327 of JAJPUD010002907.1, forward strand.
CCGTTTCTCTAACTGTAAAATGCAGATAATAATAGCACCTCCCTCCCAGCACTGTTGTGAAAATGAGACACTATTTTAAAAAGTGTTTTGCAAATCTTAAAGTAGCATATAAATGCTAGCTATTATTATTATTAATACCAAGAGTAACTTTTTTTTGCTTTTTTCTGAGGCAATTGGGGTTAAGTGATTTGCCCAGGGTCACACAACTAGGAAGTGTCTGAGAGCAGATTTGAATTCAGGTCCTCCTGACTTCAGGGCTGGTGCTCTATCCACTGTACCACCTAGCTGCTCCAAGAGTAACTTTCTAATACCTAGAGTTACCCAGCAATGAAATAGACTACCTCAATAATCAGTGAGTTTCCCATAACTGTAAGTATTTAAGGAAAGATAAGATGACTTGTTAGGAAAGGTGGGGAGATATTTCTGTAGGAGTTGGAGGCTGGACTTTGTTATTGTTCAGTTATTTTTCAGTCACTTCTGACTCTTTGTGACCCCATTTAGAGTTTTCTTTGCAAAGATATTGAAGTGGTCTGCCATTTCCTTCTCCAGCTCATTTTATAGATGACTTTTAATATTCCTTCCAACTCAAAATATCCAAGTGTATTAACATTAAAGTAGGGTAAAAGTAAGAAACAAAAGGATTGATAAATTAAGTTTAATAGAAATCTGAAATCAGAAGATATGTTAAATTTGTTTTTCTGTTACTACTCTTGTGACTCTGGATCTCAGTTTCCTCATCTGTAAAATGAAGTGGTTCAATTAGATAATATCTAAGGTCCCTTCTAACAGTAAATATATGATCCCTCTCTGTGTAACCATTGGCAACTCATGTAAACTTTCTAAGCTTTGACATTATTTTTTGTGATTTGTTTGGATTATTATTGGTTTCTCTTTCAGAAACTTTCTTGTCCAATTCAAATCAATAGTTCCTGTATAACTAATATTCTGAAAGAATTACTTGGGGGGCAATTAGGTAGCACAGTGGATAAAGCACCAGCCCTGAAATTAGGAGGACCTGAGTTCAAATATGACCTCAGATACCTAACACTTCCTAGGTGTGTGATCCTGGGCAAGTCACTTAACCCCAAATGCCTCAGCAAAAAAAAAAAAAAAAAAGTGCTTGGGACACTACAGGGTTTAACCAAATCAATGAGTACTTTTTTTTAAAATTCTTGAGGCAGTTAAGTGGTACAATGCTCTATTGGGCTTGGAATCAGGAAGATCAGAGTTCAAATTTAGTTGTAGATACTTCTTAGCTGGGTAACTTTGGACAAGTCACTTAACCTCAGCCTCAGTTTCCTCAGCTATAAAAGAGAGATAATGATAGCAGCTACTGTATCAATATTAACTATTTATTATTATTATTTTTTTAAGCATCTCTGATATACAGAGGATTGTGCTAAATACTAGAGTTAACAAACAAAAATAGACTGCTGTTTTCCTATACCCACCAATCTAGCTAAGACTTGAACTCATCCTTTCCTCTCTCTCCAATGCAAGCTTTGATCCTCTCTGCCTTCCTCACCTGTAAAATGAGGTGGTTAAATTGTGTGACCTCTAAGGTCCACTGCAGCTCCAAGACTCTATGAATACTATAGCTCGGGCTTCACCAGAAAACTAATTTGCAGCCACTCCACCTCCTCCACCATCTAATTTTCCATTAATTTCACTGGGACAATCAATTAGTTCACATGCACTTTTTTCAGTTAATGTTCTGTCAGGGTTTCCATTATAGGATTTCATTTTCCGCAATATATCACAGCCATACCAAAATTGCTCTGAGGTAAAATGAAGCCTATACAATGTCAGCTTCAGAATATTGCTCTTATTCACAAACTCTATTAAATCACTTTGGTTTGAGGTGAATAAGTATACCAAAGGGAAACTAATGCTGCACTAAGGAGAGATAATATTTCATTCCAGAGCCCCATAATTGTCTGTTTTAAGAAAATAAATATTAGTGATATTGAGATAAATCACTTAATGTACTGTTCTAACAGAAAGACATGATGAGCACATGATTAGGAAAAGATTTTTGAAAATTTACTTAGAAATCTAAAAAGAAGTAGTCTGAGGGCAGAGGAAAAGATTGCATTGGGAGTTAGGAGATGCTGCTATCCTTACTAACCTATGTGATTTTTAAGTAGGAAGTGCATAGGGCTCAGAGCTAGAGGTCCAGGGCTTCCATGACCTGAGGGCCAAATCCAATTGTTGACTTATTTTTGTATGTCCTACAAGGTAAGAATGATTTTTACATTCTTTAAATTTTATTTATTTATTTGGCAAAGCAATTGGATTTAAGAGATTTGACCAGGATCACCCAGCTAGTAAGTGTTAAATGTCTGAGGTCACATTTGAACTCTGGTCCTCCTGGCTTCAGGGCCAGGATTCTATCCACTTCATCACCTAGCTGCCACTACATTTCTAAATACAATAAAACTTTATTTTAAAAGATAAAATCTTGTCCAACATCACTATTTTAAAGATGAAGAAACTCAATCTCAGAGATGTTAAATACCCATAGCACCTCATTCCTCTCCTCTCAGTTTTCTCTTTTATGAAGAGAAGATAATATTGTCGGTTTTATCTTCCTTAAAAAGTTGCTAGGAAGATCATGTAAAATAAGCAAATCATTAAAATCTTTCACTATCCTTTTTGTCAGCCTCTGGATACTCTAAGCTTTTCAATCAATCAATCAGTCAATCAACAAGCACTTATTATATGTTAGGGCACAGAATAAGGGCCAAGTACTATATTAAGCACTGGGGAAAATAAGACAAAAAAAGGAAATTTTCTCTCTTCGAGGAGGTTACATTTACTGGAGATAAAATTACATATAAAAGTAGATAAATATGTACTAATTAATGCAAAGTACTTGGGGGAAGAGCAAAGCATTAGTAGGCTGGACTATCAAGAAAGGCTTCACAAGGATGATGCCATTTAAGTACAGTTTTTTATGAAAACAAGGAATTCTTAGTAGTCGACTTTAGAAGAAAATGAATTTCAGGCATGGGAAGAAGCCAGTACAAAGACTTGGAGGTTGTTGTGTGAGTGAGGAATGTCAAAAAGGCTGATTGAAAACTGAGTATAAAAAAGGAGTCATTCAGAAAGGTAAATTTAAACCTAGTTCTGAAGGTCTTTCAAAGTCAAAACAGAGGATTATATTTTTGACACCTTTAACAGCCAGGTAGCACCAGAGTGCACATAGTGCTGAACCCAAAGACTCATCTTCCCAAGTTCCAATCTGACCTCAGATACTTAGTAGCTGTGTGACTTAATTCTATTTGACTCAGTTTCTTCATCTGCAAAATGGGCTAGAGAAGGAAATGGCAAACTACTCCAGTATCTCTGCCAAGAAAACCCCAAATATGGTTACAAAGAGTTAGACATGACTGAAAACAACTGAATGATGAAGAGAGTGATTGGAATTTATTGAATAGGTAAATGACACAATCACACTCACATTTTACAAATGTAACGGAAAAATCAAGGCAAGGAGAATAAGCAGTCTGTTGAAATGGTTTAGCTGGGAATTGATGGGGACTGAAATAATATGATGGCCTTGTGATTAGAGAGTAGACAGAAAAAAAAAAAAAAGATCTTCTCAATGTTCTTCTTAATATGAGATGTCCAGAAGTGGATTCAATATTCCAAATATGGTCTGACCAGCAACAAAACTATCACTGCCTTAATTTAAAAGCTGTGCTTCTCTTAATGTAGCCCCAAATGGCCCCAAAATTCCCCTCATCTAAAAATGATTTTTCCAACGCACTTCTATCAAAAATCTACCTTGAAAGAACTCCTGAGAAGATTAGCCTCAGGGGAAATCGGCCACTGGTCGCAATCAGACTCCAGCCGGGGCGGAAGTCAGGGCTGCGATAGAGGGGCGGATTTTGGGCACCCAGGAAGCCCCTGGGAGACGCCTGGGCCACTTTGCTCTGCTTGCGGGCAGGTGCTTTGGCAGATCTGCCTTTGGTAAAAGGTGGATCGAAAGCAGCTGAAAACGTGGTCCTAGTGCGAATCTAGCCCGACCAGCCTCAGACCAGAAGTCAACTCGGCAAACTACCCCAGGGCAAGTACAAATTGTTGCAGTTTTCTCTGCTTTTGACCAATATCCCAAAGCAGAAGAGAGCTCTCACCATAGAAAGCTTTTACAGAGAAAAAATAGAACAGTCCCCAGATCCTGACATTATGAAAACAATCCCAGATGAAGCCACAAAGGCAGACTTAAGTTGGTCTCCCTTTCAGAAGGCTTACTTGGATGATTGCATTAAGAATCTCAAAAGAGAGCTAGAAGAAGAATGGGGAAATAAATTGAGATCAGGGCAACAGAAATATCAAAAACTGGAAAATAGGACTGGTGAATTGGAAAAAGAAAACAGTTCACTGAAAAACAAAATTGGTGAATTGAAAAAAATCACCAATTCACTGGAAAATAAAAATGGTGAACTGAAAAACAAAATTGGTGAATTGGAAAAAGACAACAATTCACTGAAAAACAAAATTGGTGAATTGGAAAAAGACAACAATTCACTGAAAAATAAAACTGGCAAAATGGAAAAAGAATGCATTGAATCAAGAAATTCAATTGGCCAGCTACAAAAGGAGCTAAAAAAGATAACTGAAGGAAATAATACTTTAAAAATTAAAATTGAACAAATAGAAGTAAATGACTCAATAAGACTTCAAGAATCAGTTAAACAAAAACAAAAAAATGAAAAAATAGAAGAAAATATGAAATATCTCCTAGGAAAAACAACTGACTTGGAAAACAGATCCAGGAGAGACAATTTAAGGATTATCGGACTCCCTGAAAGCCACGATGAAAAAAAGAACCTGGATGCTATCTTCCAGGAAATCATGAAAGAGAATTGCCCTGATGTTTTAGAATCAGAAGGCAAAATTGGCATTGAAAGAATTCACCGATCACCTCCAGAAAGAGAACCCAAAATTAAAACCCCAAGGAATATCGTGGCCAAATTTCAGGACTATCACACCAAGGAAAAGATATTGCAAGCAGCTAGAAAGAAACAGTTCAAATACCGAGGAACTGTAATTAGAATTACACAGGATCTGTCAGCTTCCACTTTAAAGGATCGAAGGGCCTGGAACCAGATATTCCGAAAGGCAAAAGAACTTGGATTACAGCCAAGAATAAGTTATCCAGCTAGAATGAGCATCATCTTCCAGGGAAGAAGATGGCCATTCAATGATACAGGAGAATTTCACCTATTTCTAATGAAAAGACCTGATCTGAACAAAAAATTTGACCTCCAAATAGAGAACTCAAGAGAAGCATAAAAAGGTAAAAAGGAAAACTCTTGAGAACTATATTTCTACTATAGGTATCCTTTAAAGAATGGCAGTATAATTTGATTTTTCTTTGATAATAATGGAAAAGAAATTAGAGGTGGAAGGGATACCATACTGAAAAAGAAAAAGGGGGGAGGGGGGAAAGGAGGCAAAATAAAGTAAAAATAAAGGAGGTAAAATAAGGCAAAATCTCATAAAGAGACATAGAAGATCTAATATAATTGAGGGAAAGAAGGGAGGGCGATGAGTATTGTGTAAACCTTACTCTCATTGGATTGGACTCTAAGAGAGTATATCAGACACATTTAGCTTCAAAGAAAGGCCTGACCCTCCTTGTGGGAAGGTAGGAGGGAGGGGAGAAAAGGAAAGGGATAAATTAATAGAAGGATTAGGGGAAAGGTATAAAGGGGAGGGAGGGACTCTAAAGGGAGGAGGATTATTGGTGGGAGGTGGTCATCAAGAGCAAAGTACTGGGGAGGGGGGAAGGGAGAGAGGGGAAAGGGAAGAGAAAATCATAGCTCTGGGTAAATAAGATGGCAGGGAATACAGATATAGTTATTTTAACTGTGAATGTGAATGGGATGAACTCTCCTATATATATATATATATATATATCACTGCCTTAATTTAAAACTGTGCTTCTCTTAATGTAGCCCAAAATGGCCCTAAAATTCCCCTCATCTAAAGAGGATTTTTCTTGACTCTATTAACCTGACCCATAGTGTTTTTCTCTGAAATTAGCTCCTATATGTATATACATATATATATATGTATATGTATGGGTATATATGTATATATAAGATATATATGTATATGAATATATCTTGTTTATTCATAACTAGCTGAATGTTGTCTCCTTTATGAAAATGTGAGCTCTGTTAGGAAAAAGACTGCTTTTGCTTGTAGGTCCAGTGTTTAGCAAAGTCCTCAGCTTCCTCATACTGCACAGATCTGAAATTCCAAACCACATCTCTGATTCTATCAGTCTAATTGAAAATATATTTTGTTAAAATTTAGATCTTTTTTTCTAAGGGATTAATGTATTGAAATTAATCTAGAGTGAAATCTCTAGTGCTCCAGAGATATCATCTTGTCTTTGTTCTTTTCAATGGTTATCAGTGATTTGATTGAAGTATACATAGCATGCTAACCAAAATTTCAGATGGCAAAAGCTGTTGCCTAATGTGTTAGATGATACAATGACAATTTAAATAGTTCTCAACCAACTAAATCAAATAAGATCAGATATAATGAAGATAAATATAAGTCCTTATGCTTTGAAGTTTAAAAACTCAACTATACAAATTCAGAGCTGGATATTGAGGTTGGGGGGGGTTACTAATAAAAGTTTTGTGAAATACAAAAGAACTGGGCATTTTAGTTTTGTGTACCAGATTTTGGGAAGGAGAGAGAGAAAACTTGGAATAGATCCAGAATAGGGGTTCCAATATGGCAAAACGGACCCAAGGTCATATGCAAACTGTCTAGGATGAACTGAGTTTATTATAGGATTATTTAGAATTGAATATAATAGCTGTCTTCAAGTTTTTAATAGAAAGGGGATTCGAGTTATTTTGCTTGAAGCAATTAAAAAAATGTTCAGATTGCCAGGTTTTGGCTCAATATAAGGGAAAACCTTTTAGTAATAAGTGTTGTTTCAAAATGGAAAGCATTGTTTTGAAGATAGTGGGTTGTCCATCACTAGAGGACTTTAAGCAGAAGTTAGCAGATGAATTACTTGGAATATGATTAAGATGATACTTAGATTAATATAGGTGACCTCGAAGGGTCCCTACAATTCTGTGATTCTCTAATTCTGTGACTCTTTTTTTCCTATTGTTTAACAATTCTCTTCAGCAAGCCCTCTTCTTCAAATCAAAAGTTTTTTTAATGGATGTAAAATTTAATTTGAAACAAAAATAAAGTTTTTTGCTAACATCTATTTAGTCATTTTTTGTACCATTCATTGCCCTATGTTAATTTCAGGGAGAACTGAAAAATCAATGGAAAGAAAAGATGCTATTAACCTCTAGCATGCTCTCCTCCCTTGTTAGAAGTATTTTAAAACATTCAAAAGCATACAAAGCCCTGTCATTCAACTGATTACCAGCCTGTGACTCATTTGTGAAAGAACCATGCTGTCATTTTGAGACTAGATACAATACTAGCATAAGAATGTTTAAAGGAAAAAAAGAAAAATAATAGAAAAAATTAAAATGAGTTCCAAAAAGAGCCATGTTTAACTCACCCAGTAAGTGCCAGAGGTAATATTTGAACTTCCATTTTCCTTGAGCCATGAGTTTTCTAGCATGATCTAACTTTTAGATGGTAAGAAGTTAATAATAAACATTCTGCTTAAACATCAAAATGGGTAAACCTTTCTCTCCTGTTTCCTTCCCAAATCAAAAAAAAGTAAAGATATATGGCTGTACCAGATTTGTTCATTCAGTTATGGCATATAGTAGAGGCTTTTTGTTTTTCTGTCTGTCTTTATATCCCCAGAATTTATCACAGTACTGGATATATGGCAAGCATTTAATAAATGCTAGTTCAGTGACTACTCTTATTGTATTGCTCACTTTTTCAGTCATGCTTGACTCTTCATGTTCATGTATGGGGTTTTCTTGGCAAAGATACTAGAGAGCTTTGCCATTTCCTTCTCCAATATGTCCCCATTTTACAGATGAGGAACTGAGGCAGAGAGGGTAATTTGCTTTCACAAGATCACACAGCTAGAAAGAATCTAAGGCCTGAATTGAACTTACATATTCCTGCTTTCAGACTCCCTGCTGCATTTACTACACCACTTAGTTGCTCAGTAATTATAGGAATACATGAACAATACCTGTTCTTGTTTTCCAGACAGCATCTTTTCTCTTCTCAGTCATACCTTTACTTTTGAATTCAGGATCTGTGGTTTTCTTCAGTGATTTGTTTGGTCATATACCCCAATCTTACCCTAACCTTTGTCACCTCTGTCCCTCCTTATAGATCAGTGTCCATGGCTAGAAAGCACTCCCTCCACAATGCTACCACTGGAATGACTTCTTTTCTCTCAAAGACCAGCTCAGATCTATAAGGATCACCCTAAAATCTATGATATTGTTATTATTTATGTTGAATGAAATTTAAATAATAAGGGTGGTTTGAATTTAGTTCTTTACAGCAGAATACTTCTTGTCTAGATAATTTTAAGTTGAAAACTTGCTCAAAAGGGGGGACAAGGGGTAAATTAGCATTCTATGTCAACGGAAAGTTGTCTGTACAACTAGATTTTATAACAAAACAATATATGCATCATTGACTAGTGTAGGTTTTATATTCACATGAACAACTATTAGAAAATCAAAGCTATTAATAAAATAAGTCAGGAAAAGTCAACAGGAGCAAACCCTTTTAAAAAGCAAAACAACAACAAAAACACCCATGACTCCATCCCTGAGGTTCTTGGAGCCAGAACATCAGCTGCCTTCCAGTCATTAACAGAAAGACTGCAGTCTACCTGTTTTGTGTGTCAGTCGGCCCCTGGGGCCCATCAATTCAGCAGAGTCAGGCTGAATCATTTATTAGATTAGAACTGTACAAAGAGAACACCCAGCATGAGTCAGGAAGAGCTGTTGCCTGCTCTGGATGGCGTGCTGGCTCTCTGAGGCCTAGCTGAACTAATCTTCAAAAATCAGAAGGCCCTAAGCAAAGGGACCAGGAAAATGTGGGATATTTAAGCTCTGCCACTTGATTCTATTTTATTTTAAACCCTGCATCTTTCTTGTCTGTGCTGATGCTCCCTTCCTATAGGAGTCAGTTTCTCCCCAAAAACACATGGAAAACAAACTAGAACTGTCTTTCCCAGCTCAATAGACTTTCCTCAACCCTTTGATCTTGGACTAGGAATAATTATCTTCCAGGTGAAATCCATGAGTTTGTGATTCTCTGACTTTCCTTGAAAGTTTTTCAACTGTTCCCTACTCTTCTTATTCCTGTGCAACTAATGGGGTTCTTTGGCCCTAATTAGGAGCTAGTCTTTGCCTTTGAACTCTCCCCTCTCCCCACTTTCCTTCTCTTGTTGAGACTCCATCACCAGTCACCTAGATTTATGACCTAAAGATTGACGTTAACTCCTCACTTTCTTTCATTCCCTAAATCCAGTAATTTGCCAGATCTTGCCAATTGTACCACTACATCTCTCATGTTCTACTTTACTTACATGATTATATTTTCAATTCATTCCTTCATCACCTCTTACCTACCTTAATGTTAATGGACAAACCTGACCTTGTCACTCCCTTGCTCAAAAAACTTCAGTAGCTGCTCATAGCCTCTCAGATAACTCCTTGACAGATAAAGTCCTTCACAATCCAATTCCAACTTATCTTTCTACTCTGCTATAAAAGTACTGAACTTCAAACAGTCTACTTTTCAGTCTGCTTACTGCTCCCCATACACTATAACTCATTAATTGCTTACCACCCTCCTCTCTACCCATTCCACATTCCTTGAACGTTTTCCTCGATCAAATACATCCTCTTGAAATTCCTAGATCCCTCCAAAGATCAGCTCAAGTGCCCACATATGGGTTTTCTTGATCTCCTCCATTATTGCTTCTCCCCTTCCCAGAAATTATTTTATATAGGGTTTGCATTTACTTCTTGGTAAATTGTGATTTCAGCCCCAGTACAATGTATGCTTCTTAAAAGAAGAGAAGGGAAGGGAAAGGAAAGGAATACAGATAGATAGATAGATAGATAGATAGATAGATAGATAGATAGATAGATAGATA
>JAJPUD010002907.1:36712-82678 GCA_023553655.1 Myrmecobius fasciatus
GAGGAAGGAAGGGAGGGAAGGAGAAAGAAAGAGGGAAGGGAGGGAGGAGCCAAACTGTGAGGAGACCTGTTTAGTTTGTCAATCCCTAGATCTCGCCTCCTAATTTGGTCTTGAAACCTGCCTCCTAAAAATCAGATGTCTATTTAGAATCATAAGCTCATAAATCTTAATTTTAAAAGAACCTCACAGAGCATCTAATTTAACACCCTCACATTAAGAAACTGAGTCTCAGAAGTGACTACCAAGTAGTAACTGAAAAAGAGGCAGATATAAACCCAATTCCTCTGCCTCTTTAAATTATTGTTCCTTCAGCTTTCCCACACTGCCTTTTTAATTCAGATGCTTCGATTTTTGTTCGCCGAAATCTTACTCCTGACTGCTTTTTACACACACACACCTACATGTGTGTATGTGAGTATGTACATTTTGCAACTTTCAATTACAAACCATCACTTTTTCCTAGGGAAATTGCACTTCAACTATTTTAGTATTTTCTTCATCACTGGCATAAGTTTGACCTTCACCAGGGAACAATACAGCACCAACTCATTTTTTTTTGCCTGTTATTCAAGAATACCTATGATGTAAATTCACCCTATCTTTCTATCCACATTATCACATTTCTCCATTTTACATATTTTGTTTTAGCCAAACTAGACCACTCCCTTCTCTAAGAAAAGTAGTCTCTACATTCCTATTTTCATAAGGTCCTTGAGAGCAAGGAGTGTCTTTTCTATTTGCAAAAGCACAGCTTAGCACAATGCCTAGTATATAGTTTGGATTTAATGAATGTTTTTCTACTTTATTCATTCATATGCACACACACACATTCATTCAATTATGTTATTTCCCTGTGCCTGGAATGTCCTATCTTTTGCTTATCATACTATGATTCTTTTTTCATTATTTATTTTAATCTTTATAATAGTTTTATGATAGTTAATTATTTTAATTTTTCAAGTAACAAATGTTTCTTTATTAATCTTTCCTGTATAATTATTCATTTCATCATTTCTTTTGACATAATAATATTCCATTTTATTCATGGGCCACAATTTGTTTAGCCATTCCCCAATGTACCACTCCCTTAGCTTGCAACTTTTTGTTACCAAGAAAAGAACTACTATAAAGATTTTTGCACTTATAGATTATTTTTCTCTTTCTATGACTTTTGGGTGGGGCTTTGATCTATTGGTGGTATCACTGGGTTAAAGGGTATACACAGTTTGGTAGCTTTCTTGGCATATTTCTAAATCTCTTTTAAGAATGGTTGAGCCAATTCAGTTACACAAACAGTTCACTAATAGTATGTCTGTTTACTCACAATTTTCATGTGATTTTTATTCATGCATTTTGAGTTAAAATTTACTTTTAAATTAATAAGTATTGATCTTTTCCTCTCCCACACACACAATTGAAAAGAAACAACACAACCTTTTGTAAGATATATGTATTCCTAAAAGCTTATTATTATTATTATTTTGCTTTTTGCTGAGGCAATTGGGATTAAGTGACTTTCCCAGGGTCACAAAGCTAGGGAATGTTAAGTGTCTGAGATCAAATTTGAACTCCGGTCCTCTTGACTTCAGGGCTGGTGCTCTATCCACTGCACCACCTAGCTGCCCCAAAGCTTATTATTTTTTAGCCATTTTGTGTAATAATACTTGTGTCTTATCTTCTTAGTAGGCCTCAGGCTTCTTGAGGAAAGAAATCTAATCTTATATAAACTTTTTCACCTTCCCCAGGTCCAGCACAGTAGGTTGGACAATATGGACGCTTTGTAAATGTGTGTGATGTCAACTCATTGTATTCAGGAAGTGGGAAAATATTATGATTATTCTCATATATGAAATTTTTCTAGCAATGCCATTCTTTCATTGGGGAGAAGGGAATACATTTTTTTTTCTTTCATTAGAACTGAAAATAGATCTCAGATAGAGATCCAGGGATGCCATACTTTGTTGACATTAAGTGGTTGACAGTCTTTTAATGCTATTTGCCCCTGCCTTGCCTTTGGGTTTAAAAAAGGCCTTGGCTATTTGAAGTAAATGCAGATGTTCTCACTTACTTTGCATCTGTTGGAGCTATCAACTCATTACCTTTCACTACTCCCACATCCTCCCCTAAGGTCAGAAAAAACATCAGAGGCAGTTCCAATCTAAGTTACAAGCAATGTAAGGAAATGTTTTGGAGAAATAAGAGGGGGGAGGACCTTTTCCTTTAATCTTTAATTAGAGAAGGGAGTAGGAATGATTTGAGAAAATGTTATTTTATTGATGAAACACATGTTTTTATTAGGTACAAAAAACTGGGAAAAATCTGCTTTATCCTTATCTAAAATATGATTTTTGCCATTGTATGCAAATTACAGATTAATTCACAAAATAAATTATTTAACCATAATGTAATAAACTAAATAAGAATCTATTAATAGTTACAGTATATGGCATTGTCTAAATTAAAGCAAGAACACATCATCATTATGGACTAATGTAAGGTGCCAGAAGCTTCTGCCCCTTTGGCTTACTTTCCAATAGAATATTTCCATTTTAAAGAGAGTATTTTAATTTGACTGGGACCTAAATTTTGTCATTTTTCCTGGACCATAAAGTTGATCTGAGCCAAGAGCTCTCTTTAAATGTTAAAAGAGAGCCCTGAGCTTGCATAAACGCTCTAATTTAGTGGAACAAGATTGAAAATTAGCCATTATCCTGTTCCAAGTTTTTACATTTAGGTCTCAAAGTGCTTGGTCTCTTTGGTTAGTGATCACTTGAGGTCCCTTCCAGTTCTAACAATGTGACATTTCTTTAATAATTTCTAAACATTGTGAGTGATCCATAGAATGCCATTATATTAGTAGATTGCTTATTTCTTTATAAATGAGCTGAGGAAGCAATGCATCCATAGCAAGGGAGTTTCCATGAAAAAAATTATCAGATTTTTCTTATTAAAACATCATTATTTCATTGCACCGAGAGCCAATTACTTCTCCTTTATTCTGTGGCCTCTCAGTGCCTGTGGATGACCCTCTCGGCAATAAGGAGGTCCGTGAAAGGGTGGGGATGATGAGTCAGTACACATCTAGCACCAGTCCTGGGGAAACAGCTTTAAGTTCATGACTTACTAATGGTGGCTTAGAAGCATCACTCTTGCATGTGAAAGGGTGCACATTTGTCTTGTCAGCATTACCACTAGCTTTGCTAAGAAGAACAAAATAAAAACAAATCTCTCTCCTTGAAGAGGAGAAATCCTCTACAGAACAATCACTTAATATTCTGACACTTGGGTGGGGGGAGGTAAGAGTGACCTGGAAGAGCATCGTCCAATAAATTCTTCTCTGGACCTTTTTAAACCAAATGTAAGGTGGAGAAGAACATCTCCTCATTAAGAGCAGTCTAGGCTCAGGACCTATTTTACCAGCTAGAACACACAACAAGTTTCCACAAGATATAAAAAAGTCTTCCTACCCCCCAGAAAAACATGATGCTTGAAGAGCTTCCTTTCTATTTAGAGAAAATAACCTCTGACCAGTACTCTTCCTTAAGCTATAAGCTAAAAGACTGAACCTGGTCTAAACATCTCTTCTTCAACTGACCCTTTTTTGTCTATATTTTATCCCAGGATAAGCCTCCTAGGAACCTGAAGTATTCTTCCTCTCGCTCTCTATGACTTCAGGGGGAAAAGAAGTCATTGTTAGTCCCCTAAAACAAAGCCCTCACCACCCTATGCTAGATACTGTCTTAGTATTAGCTGTTATCATAGAATAATCAAAAGAGTTGGGGATATCTTTATCCTTGATGCTCAGATGCAGAACATCACGACTGGGAATCTTTACACAAAAAGTACCTCAGAGTAAGTCTATATGCAATAGTGGAAAGACAACTGAATGTAGAGGACTTCGGTCTGAGCCCCAACTTTGCCACGTTTTTTACTGTGAAATTTATGGAAAATTACTTTTCTTTTATGAGGCTTATTTTCCTCGTCTATCAAATGAGGCAATGATAATCAGATGAACCAATTTACAGGGTCATTTCAAGGAAAATATTTTCTAAATTTTAAAAAGCCATACAAATGTGTGTTATTATTAAAGTCACATAATTCTGAAAATAGATCAGGAGACGGGCAGCAGAGGGATAAGAATAAACCATAAACTTTGCATTTGTTATAGAGATAGATTTTATAGATTGTTCATAGACCTGAGACTGATTCTGATCAAATCAGATAATTCAGAAAGATAGTTGCAGGGAGAGAGAGAGAAAGAAAGAGAGAGAGAGAGCATTTATTAAATACTATATACTGCACTATGTAAATGTACTATGTACATACAAGTATGATATCCATTAATCAAGCATTTAAGTGTCTACTATGTGCTAGGCATAGTGTAAGGTACTAGGAATTCAAATACAAAACATCAGAGGCAAGAGTTTAACCCAGAATCTTAACGATCCCCAAAATAAGAATTCTAACCACTATGCATATTAATTTTATACCTCCCCTTCCTTTCTAAAGAGTAAATATCTGTGATATACATATTTTATACGCCATATCAACATTTTATAAATTTTACTTCATCTAAACATGTATTTTGAATTTGAAATGGTCATACTTTTTTTTTAAAGTTGATTTTTTTAAAGAACATAATGTTTATTAGCTTTAGGGTTTTCTATGAGGAATGAGGGGAGAAGGTTTATAGCACAAGTTTTTGATGAGTTGTAAGACCAACGAATATTTTTTCTAATCTTCTCTAAAATGTCTGTTTTGCTCCAATTGATAGCTAGTAACTCTGCAGTTTAATTCAGTTATAATCAACCATATTGGAGCATCTCTTTCTTTCTCTCTCTCTGTCTCTCTCTCTCTCTCTGTCTCTGTCTCTGTCTGTCTGTCTCTGTCTCTCACAGACACACACATACACACACACACACATACATACATACACACAGTCCCATTCTCTTGAGAATCAAGAGGAGAATCATGCTTAATATTCACCATTACATAAAGCTATTTTCAAGTATATGTCTTCTCCCAGAAGTTATTCTGGGGACAAAACCCATGAAATCAGCATTCATTTTGAAGCATTGAATATGAATCAAAACACAGCCTTAACAACATGGAGAACAGCAGTTTTCAATATTGCATACTCATTGTTGATGTGGAAGCCTGTACAAGTAATGGCCCAAAAGAGCTATCAACCATTCTTTTTTTTCAAGATTTGATGTTTTAAATAAAAGGACAAAATGGAAATGAACTATAGAGATGCTATAGTGTTCCCTGATGTACATTCTCTTTTCTCCATATCATTTCTGAGTTTGATAAAAAAAAAACATCATGTAGACAGATATCATTTAGCCCATGCTATTTCTCCGTTCTCTTAGCATTCTAGTAGAAGGGAACGAACACTGAGTGCTAGCTTTGTAATGTTTAGAGAAGGTCTCTTATCCCATCTCTACTGCTTACTGGCTTGTAACCTTGAGCAGTGGATTGAACTATCAGTTCCTTCCAGCTCTATGTTTTCCTAAGATCATTGGTCTTCTTCAAGAGCAAAGGATGAAAAACAACAACAAACAATAGCAATGACTCTAATGAGGAATAATAATTCACATTAAGATATTTTTCTTACAAAGTAGTGTCTTTGCAATAATTATGTGAGATAAGTAATGTATGATACTGTTGTCCCCATTTTACACATGAAGAAACTGAGGCTAAAGCCTAAAATCATATATTTTTATGTCTAGAAATCTAGATTTGAACCTAACTTGACGGCTTTTCTTCTCCAAAAGACTGAAAGTCCAAATGTTAATAAGCTTATAAAATAACTTTATCAAGACACAGATCTTCATCATCTGAATCAGTTGCTTCATAGAATCATAGATTTAGAACTAGAAGAGGACTTCATATCCATTGGTCCAATGCCCTCCATTTTACATTTGATAAAATTGAAACTCAGAGACATTGTGACTTTTCCATAGTTACATAACTAGCTAGTAAATGTGAGAGTTCAAATCTGAACCCCAGATCTTCCAAATTACTCATTTTTGAAGTGTGTAGTGCAGAAGTAGGGACAGGAGTGTGTGGAAAAGATATAATTTTAAACAGAGAGGAAGACTAAAGATTGATTATAAATATACACAGCATAAACAGTAATGAAAATGAAAGCAATACTAAGAAAATTGGTTTTCTTCCCTCTCTAAAGTCCCACAAAGATTCCCTGAAAGAAGGTCTATCCCTTTCACCCCCTTAGTGTCTGTCAGCAGCCATTGCATAATTCCCTATGACCATGACCATTTGGGGTTGTAGAATTTGGTGAGGGGCCTTCCTCCTTCTATTTCCCTTCTCTTTCCTATTGATCTTCAAACCCTATCCCATTGTTGTGCACAGTACACAAGCATCAACTTCCCTTCTTTGATTTATAACTGTGTTTGTAGAATAACCATGAATGAAAATGAAAAAGGAATCCTCTCTAAGGAATCGTGTTTATAGATGTTCTTTTTAAAAAAAAATCCATTTACCTTGTTTGAGAAATGTTTAGAGTTTTTATGTATCTCTGTACCCTCACAGAAAGCAGCACTTAGACCTAAAAATGAATAGTCAGCTCCCTTCTCCAGTTAATTTTCTGAGGATGAATTTTCATTTCACTTAGCATAGTATTTCTGTTTATGCCTTAAATTGGCTGTATTTTCTTATAGAAAAGCAATTTATACCTATTGGTAAGAAGAAAAAAAAAGCTGTTTGTTGTGGGATTTTTTAAAAAATCACTATTTAGCCACTTGATAAATCATGATCCTTTTCCATTAAATTACTTTGTTTTACTTTCAGCAAATGAATGATTTTCATCTCTATCACTGGCAATATTATATATATATATATATGTATATTATTAAATCCAAGATTCCTGAATATTTGACATTGAAGGAGTCACCCAACTCTAAGGAACTTAGACATCAATTCAATTAATCCTCTAAATTTATCAAAGAAGAAATGGAGTGTGGTAGGAATAGGGTACTGAAATCAGAAAGTCCTGGATTCAAATCCCACCTCAGACCCTTCCTAGCTGTGTGGCTGTCACAAATATATATCATGTACTTCTCTATACCTCAGTTTCCTCATCTATAAAGCAATAAAACTATTTTATTCAATAGTTTGTTATCTTATTGTTCTAAATGTATGATGCTCTGAGATGATGCTAGGAAATCTAAAATCCAAATGTAATATAATGATAGAACTGGGACTCTGAGTTCAAATGTTTCTTCCTGACAACACTCTGCCTCTTCTTTTGAACAAAAAAAAAATAAGAAAAGAAAAAAAAGGTATTTCTTTTTGTTTGATATTTAATTAAAGTTGATTGGTATTATCTAATAGTTTGTAGTGCTTCTCCCTACCCCTGCAAAGGGGGGTGAAGGGAATTGTTTTTTAACCTTGAGGGTTCGGATTACCAAAATGTTCCTCTGTAGAACTTTATTTAATATCTGAATTTAGTAAGCAGTCCAAAAGGAACTGAATGGCCTTTTCCCATAATATCATAACCCCAGAGCTATATGCAGAAAGGTTTTCACAGAGAGCTCATCACTAGATGAGCTGGAAGCAGAAAGCAGCAGAAGCAAATGCCACCTGGTGAATACCAATGGGTTTCTGTCTCCAGTTGACTTTTGAGGGTTGACTGGTATCTTAAGGAGGATTTCAACTCTTTCAAAGCAAATGCCTTTGTAGAATTTGTGTTTGTTGCTTATGTAGATTGTGTGTCTACACTGGATTTGTCTAAATATGGCTCACAGAAAGAGATAAATAGGTATCTCTAGAGTCTCCTCCACTTACTCTTCATCAAAGAAAATGGATTCCCAAGATGAGTATGGTCACTCTACTCTCCTCAAAGAGAGTTTGCTAGACTAAAATTGTACCTAAATGCTTTACCCCCGAAATACTGTTCATCTTAGGGAAGTAATTTTGATTTTAAGTTTTATTCCTGGACTCTATCAACTTAAAGCACAAAGAATGTCCTAAGCTACATAAGCAATGGTTTCCTTCCTTTCTCAAGAAATGCCAGCCATACTAAGCCCATCACATGTGGTGAGTATCATATAAATCCAATTATCCAACCCAGTAGCATGCAGAAATTAGATAAATTATACAGATTAGAATATACCAGACAATATATAGAATAAATGGTTTTCCTTCTGGATGCACGATATTTCAGATAGACAGAGATACAGACAGAGAGAGACAGAGACAGACACACAGACAGAAAGAGAGGAGGGAAGAGAAAAGGGGGGAAGAACCACCAATCTCACCATCCCAGGAGTAATTTCTTGAAGTCTGCAATATGGTAAACTGGGAATAGGAGCACAATCAAGATGTTATTCTATATGTGTTTTCCACTGTCCAGGGAATTTTCTCTGTAAAGAACCTGGAATCAATGGCTATGGAACATTTTTCAAGAATAAAAAGAGATTTTTGCAAGTGGTTTGCATCCCAAACAATGATATTTAAATTCTTTTTTTAAGGGACAGCTAGGGGAAAGTGTACACTGAACCAAGCCTGGAGTCAGGATAACCTGAGTTCCAATCCTGCCTATGAAAGTTATTAAACTATGATCCTGGGAAAGTCACTTAACACTATTGACTCAATTTCCTCATCTGTAAAATGGGGATAATGATAGCACTTCCCAAGAAGAGTTGTTGTGAAACTCAAATGAGATATTTATAAATTGCTTAGCACAGTGCCTAGTACATAGTATTTTCTATATATGTTAGCTTTTATTATTTTTTTTGTTGTTCAAAACTAGAGACCACATAAACTCATTTTGAAACATGACAAAATGTTTATAATTCTCTTAAACTTACAATTCTATGAAAGATTTTTTAATTTTAACTTTCCAACTTAGTGTTAAATGAGGGAATAATTCTGATGATTTCAAAAATAAAATTAAAATATGGCAATACAAGGAATTTAAGTAACAATATTAACCTCCCCATGCCTCATTTTTTTTAATCTGGTAAATGGAAAGGCTAGATGGTATCATCTATGAAGTTCCTTTCAACTACAATTTTAAAATTCTATATTTCTAAATTCCATCGTGTCAATCAATCAATTCGTGCCAATAAGGGATTATTAAGCACATATGCCAGCTACTAGGTTAGGTATCAAATTCACAAAGACAAAAATGAAATGGCACTTACCTTCAAAAAGTTTATCTTCCAGTGAATCATCTCGCTGACCCTCACATGCGCTTTTATTCTAAAATTTACCTCTGAATAATTGTTCCTTTTCTATTATCTATGAATGCATTTATCAGTGAATGAAACCCTTTGGGCCATGTCATACATATTCTTCTAAAATTATACAATTATAGATCAGATAGCTTTTGCTTCATTTCTCCCCATAGACTACCGTTGAAGATCCCTTACCAGAAAATCAGACTTAAAATCTAATTAACAAATTGCTTTAGGGGGTTTAATGCTTTGAAAAATCTCATACAGGTAACTTTCATTTTTCCAATGCATTTTTTCAACTGTTTTGGGGTTTATGTAGAGGGACTTCATATCTCCCAAAGCAAGAAAAGGGAAGAAGTCACTGGTTTTTTAACAATTGCAAATTTAAAATTGACATGAAGTACATTTATCTTGAAGGAGTCTTCCATTATATTACTTTCTTAGTTCATTGCATATTGAATAACCTTTTCAATTATAGACTTCTGCAATTAGAATAATTTTGCATAATTATATGAAAGCATTTTTTCAAATTACATAGCAAACACTGAGCTGTAAGGTAGCCAAAATGGTTACATTAAACTGGAAGTAGAGAGAGTTGAGGTAAGGAAATGGAAATTTTTTTAATTAAATGAAATAGCACAGCAAAAGTTCTTATACAAAAAAAATGGCATCTGGTTGATTAGTGAACCTCCTCAACTTTGGGAGTCTAAATAACAAGATTTGTTTGTATAAATATATAATTAGTCTGTAACTACAGAATATAAATGTTTTGTCAGGAAATCAGAAGATAAAAAGAAGTTGGAATGGAGCACAATCATGTCTTTATACCCAAGACCCTTCCATGGTCCATTATCATCTTTGTGCTCAAATACTTTTTTTCAATAGTATCAATTAATTATGACATCATAATTATACATTCAATCATGGCATTGTTTTCTATCATGTATTGCATATTCTACTAGATTATAAACACTATGAGGGCAGAGGTTTTTTTTTTCCTTAATTTGTATTCTTTGCCCAGTACTTAGTATTGATACATACTTAATAAATATTTGTTGGATTTGTTGAAATGAAATGTAGAGAGGTCAGAGAAAAGGACCAAGCTGTGATGTGTTGTGGGTACAGGGAGAAATTGGTGAGATTCTGTTTTTCAAAGTTCTCTATCCAACATAGTCATTGATGTTTTTCATAGTTTAAAAAAGACTTCTTCTATTTGAGGAGTTTTGGTACATTAACAAGATAGGAAGAATAAATTTGTCATCCAAACTAATTCCATTTTTGTTTAAGCCTCCATTTTGTGTTTGAATTGTTTCTCAGTAAGATAAGCATTTGTTTGGTATGATGTAGTAAATGATGTATGTGTGCTCTAAACATAAACATTTGTTGGTCAAAGAATATAAACAATTTTCAGATGACAAAATTAAAGTCATTTCTAGTCATATGGAAAAAATGCTCTAAATCACTATTGATTAGAGAAATACAAATTAAGACAACTCTGAGATACTACTTCATACCTCTCAAATTGGCTAAGATTATGCAAAGATAATGTTAAATGTTGGAGGGAATATTGGAAAACCAAGACACTAATGCAATGTAGGTGGAGTTGTGAACTGATCCAATCATTCTGGAGAGCAATTTACAACTATGCCCAAAGAACTACAAAACTGTATATTCTATGGGGTCTGTATCCCAAAGAGATCATAAAGGAGGGAAAGGGACCCACATGTGCAAAAATGTTTGGAGCAACCCCTTTTTGTAGTGACAAGAAACTGGAAATTGAGTAGATGCCTCTTGGAGAATTACTGAATTGTTATGGTATAAAATGAAATGGAATATTATTGTTCTATAAAAAATGATGAACAGGTTGATTTCAGAAAGGTCTGGAAAGACTTATATGAACTGATATTGAAGTAAGCAGAACCAAGAGAACCTTGTACACAGCAACACCAAAATTATGTAATGATCAACTGTAATAGAGTTGGCTCTTTTCAGCAATGAAGTGATTCAAGGTAACTTCAATAGATTTGTGATAGAAAGTGCCATATACATTCAGAGAGAGAACTATGGAGACCGATTATCGATCAAAACATAGTATTTTCACCTTTTGTTATTGTTTATTTTCTTTTTTTTTCTTTTTATCTGATTTTTTTCACAATATGACAAATATGGAAATATGTTTAGAAGAATTGCACATGTTTACCTATATCAAATTGCTTGCACTCTTGGTGGGGGGAGGGGAAGGGGAGCGGAAGTGGGGAGAAGACAGAAAAATTTGGAACACAAGGTTTTGTAAAGGTAAATGCTGAGGGCTATCTTTGCATGTATTTGGAAAAATAAAATACTATAATTAAAAAACAAACATTTGCGTATCTTCTGACAAGACAGACTATGAAAAAATATGAACTATGTTACTGATAATTTATGGAGTAATATACCAATCAAATTAGGCAGGTAGGTGGCATATTAAACACTGGGCTTTAGAATCAAGAAAACTCATCCTCATGAGTTCAAATCTATTCAAAACATTTACTAGCCATGTGATTCTAGATGAGTCATTTAACCCTGTTTATCTCAGTTCTTCATCTATAGAAATAAGCTGGAGAAGGAAATTGCAAACATTCCCAGTATTCTTGCCAAGAAAACCCTAAATGGGATCACAAAGAATTGGACATAATTGAAAGAACTCAAAAAAACCCCAATCAAATTATGTGGTAAACAATTTAGGAATACCCATAGGTAATAGTATAAAAATCTGCCCAAATCCCCATCCATCAGTCTGTTCTTAAAGCAAGAGTAAGCTGTCTCTTGCCTATCCATACTTGAGATTCAAGTTGTTTGCTAATTGGCAGACACCAAATTAGCACCTGGGAGGGAGACACAACAGCCTCCAGCTGGGCAGCAAGGGAACCTTGTCATGAATCTGGAATGAAAGAAATCTATCAAAACATCAAAGACTCAAGTTAGTATTTTGCTCATAAGGGAGAATATTGTTTATGTACTTTGATTAATAAAGTCTGATTGCTTGTATTGAGAAGTCTAAGTCTAATTAGTGTTTCCATCTCACCCATTAGCATAAGTAATAGCAAATGGCCATATGTGCACCACACATTACACTGCTGGGATGAAGTTAAAATATCCCTTACCAGTGTCTCTTGATTCCTTTTCCATTTGGAAGAACAAAGCTCTAGAAAGACATACCTTAGTCTAAAGGATAGAAAAAGATCAGGAATGGGGTGGGTAAATCCTAGAAATTAAAATGGATTTCTGACCAAAAATTAAGTTACAGTTGAACTGAGAGAAGTTCAATTTAATGAAGCTCATTTCAAAAGAAGAAGTTCAGAAGATGAGAATTGGTGAAAAGAATATCTTTCATGAGGGATCAAAGGACAGACCCAATGTTAGCCTAGCTATCTGTAATATCTAAGGCAGAATGGCTAAGAAGACAATTTCATAGTCATTTTGTGGGAAAAGGTAGCTGATGGAAAGTCAGGTTCATTCTGCTAGGGAAAGGATGACTAATCACAGCACCTTCAATAGAGGATTAGGAAGGATTCTGAAGATATCAGCTCAGCTGAGAATTATGACTATTCCATAGAATAAGCCTGGCAAGCCCTACTAAAAGAACTATAGTCTTTTCTGTCCAAAGAAGAGTTATTGAATATCACATTATTCTGTAGATGATGTGTGTGGTGAAAGAGTTGCAAGCACAGGCTTTCTAATGGATGTTGTACATGGCATGAGTTGATCCTGATAATAGCATGAGTTGGACCACTGATTGGAACAGAGAACAATGTCTTGTGAAAGAGCAGGGAGAGTTATGGCCAATGGAGAGAAAATCCAATAGGAAACAGCATTGTAGCATCTGTAGAAGGGAAAAACTTTTCTGCATTCAAGTTGTGAATTGTCTTTTCATACCTACATATATATATACACATATATGTATATATCTCCTATGGCCATAAATTTCCTACATCTTTATCCCTTCACAAAGTGTCCAGATTCCACAAACTATTCCTATAAAGAAATACACAATCTTTCTACTATGTATGTATTTGTGGGGAAGTTCACTCAGTGTTTATGGGGAAAATTTTGTGTTAGTACTTACTTTATTTCACCCCTATTTAATTAAATGCCATTATGATGAATTAAATGTGTTTTATGGCTGACTGGCAAAAGCAGAATATAATGATTTGGTGGGGGTTCATGAACTATGCTTTAGAAAGACTAATGACTCCCAAAATATCTAATTTAGAACCCCTGAGTGAAGAATTGGGTGTGGACGGTCCATGGATTATAGAAATATCATTATTCCCTGTGAAGAACTGATAGCAATCAGAGAGAGGAAAATCCATTTGGATTTGAGAAAACCTATACTCAGGCCTAGAGAGGTACAATCCAGTCAACTTGGGCCATGTTATGGTTCCACTTCTATATTACACCTTTATTTAACAATATATAATATTGCCAAGGCAAATTGCTAATATTGCTAAGGCAATTTATCTTCTTTTTCCAGAGACATAGTTGTGATCTTTGTAGTATATTTTCTTTTAAGGATACCAGCATTCTTTGAAAACCTGTGAGAGGATTCCATGGTAAACTATCACAATTCAGGGTATAGACAAGCACTATTCTGTTAATAGGACACTTTACCAGGATGTGATCAATGTGCATGCTATAGCTTCTTGGAGCCACAAATGAGAGTTGAGTATCAGGTACTTCCCAAAGGTGGATGAGCAGCTCTGAAAAGAATTAGGCAAGCCCTTACCCCAGAGGGATAGTTATCTTTAAATTAAGTGCTAGTTATTACCCATAACAAAAAGACTCCTTACTTCAGGGTTTATTTAATATTTTCCCCTGAGGCATTTAACATACAATGCAATTTTTAAAATCCTGATTTATAAACCATTTTTTCAGTAATATTTATAACCTAATGAGATGTACCCTGGTGATTGATACTTCTCAAGATGGAAACTTTGCTCACTTCCACTAAACAACAACTTACAAAATGAAATTCTCTTCCCTTTCTTGACCCAAAGTGACAAATAAGGTTATGTGATAACGAATCAAAAAATATACACTAGAACTTGTTCTCTGCTATTTGTTGTTTTTAACTCAGTTTACAGTTATCCCTTTCACATCATGACTTTCCCCATTGTAGTTTCAATATATCACAGGTTGGCATAAGAAATTACTTTTTTTTTTTTTTTTTTTTTTTGCTGAGGCTATTGGAGTTGTGACTTGCCCAAAGTCACATGACTAGGAAATGTTATATGCCTGAGGCTGGATTTGAACTCAGGTCCTCATGACTTCAGGACTGGTATGCTATCCATTATGCCATCTAGCTGTCCCAGCATAAGAAATTAATTGGGAATTTTGGAGGAGTTTTGTGGAAGCCACAAATGACACACAAAGGCAAGCAAATAACATGGAAAAAATTTAGAAACTCAAAAATGCATAAAATGTATGCATAGTGTAAAGTAATAACAATTTTGTTTTTAATATCACACTAATTCATATTTCTTCTGTAGTATGAAGGGAGGACCAAAATATTTTATGCAGCTTTAAGATCACTGATGGGAAGGAAGCTTCTAACCCCTAAGATGTAGAAGGGATAATTGTACCTCTCTGAACCTCATCTTCTTCCTCTAAGTAAAGTTTTGGTGATAATGCTCCATGGATTGTGGACTACTAAGATTCAAAAATTCCCTTCTAGTTCTAAATCCTATCAGTAATGTTATGTTCTGAAACCTTTCAAAGTGAAATCAAGAGAATTTAACTTTACATTAGAAACATAAGTCCCATAGGTCTCTTTTCAGAAAACTGAAACAGTATGCCTCAAACCTTCGTTCTTTTAACATCTGCTTTTTCACACATTCTAGTTGTTTATGGAAAATCTCTGAGTTTTGCATGATGTTATCCGTTTGTTGGAGGCAGGTTGGTGGTACAAAGGATAAAATACTAAGCCTGAAACCAAGAAGATCATAGTTCAAATTCAATCTCAGACACTTCTACCTGTGTGACCCTGAGCAATTCACTTAATCCTGTTTGCTTCAGTTTCCTTATTTGTAAAATGAGCTGGAAAAGGAAATGGCAAACCACTCCAGTGTCTTTGCCAAAAAAAAAAAAATCCCAAATGGGAGTCATATACAACTGTTATGACCAAACAATGTATTCATGTTCCTACTCTTCTGGGAAGTCTAGCAAGTTTGGGGTTTCTTGTTTCATTCACTCTTTATGACTAATCCAGATAGATTTCATACCAATAAAGGAATATTTTACTTAGAAAGATCTTATATTGCATTAGTTAGTTCTATGAGATCAATAAGGGCAAAATTCAAAATACATATATATATATTTAAATATAAATTTCATTGAGTAACTCAAATACTCAAATAGTTAAATATTTTTCATCTAAGCTTTTAAAATGCTGATCATGGAGTATAGCCTCATTAAATTGCATTTATTAATCTCTCAGATGAGCATATGCATAGAATCATCAGAACCCTTTAATTAATACTAACACTACTTGTATGTGAGCCATTTATTCAGGCTCAATGCCTGATATTGAATTGAAATAATTACTGTTTCTGGATAATTCAACTTTAAAACTCACATTAATTTAAGCAAGTGACATTATCCTAGTGACAATCTATGAACCTAAGTTTTGCTTTGACCATAGAATCACATTTTTAAATGACTTTATGATGAAATTATATAAGCAGGAAATTTTATACCCAGGGCCAGAACTACAGACTACACCTGAGACCCACAGAATGAAAAGACATTCTGGGTTGAGTTAGGTTTGGGTTAGAGGGCTAGGGGTAGTGAGAGATCCAAAGTTCTCTTGGTCTCTGTGTTTTCAGAGCACTGAAACAGCAAGCTTCAAATACTAACTCCTCTGATGTCTGCTTTTTCACACATTCTAGTTGTTTATGGAAGAGCTCTGAGCTTTGTATGATGTTATCCAACTTGTATTCATGTTCCCAGCCTTCATGCCAGCACATCCCAATTTGATTCCTTGAGATTCAGCCCTTTTTACCCCCACATAGTTACAGTCCTGCTTTAAGGGAATAAAAAGCAGTAAGCAAATGAAGCCATAACTATGTGATCCATTTCTGTTCTGTATATTGCTTAAATGAATGCTATAGCTTCCTATAGATAAGGGTCTGATTTGTTCATTATACAAATTTGGTTCCTTTGAACAACAAATCTAATTCTCAGCAGAAATGACTCCTCCTCTTTGAAGCAATCACAGTAAATATTAGGATAAGAGCCTTAAAAAATGACCTCCAAAATGACAGCTGTCCTCTTTGCTTCTGGGAAATGTTTTGAAGGACCTTGACCAGTCTCCCTACAGAGCAAAGAACTTGCTGATTAAGTGAACAAAAGACTAAAAAAAATTGTTACCCACATTTTGAAAACAGAAGTACATCTGGAAATTCCGAGCAGGGGAAGGAGGGAAAAAAAAGAAAAAGAAATAGGTAAACACTCCCCGTCTGTTGCTATGCAGTCATTGCCTTTTTATTTCCCTGTGTGGCTTGTTGCCATGGTTTCTCTTGTATGTGCATCCGCAAATGATAGAGAACAGCCATCTTCCCAACTGTGGAACTAAAAATAACCAGTGTTTTCTAATGAGTTAGAACTTTTGCAATCCTTGAGCTTTAGTTACACCTGTCACCATATTTCCTAGCTGCTCTCTGTTTAACAAATAATAAAGGAGATTATAAAATAGATAGAGCTTTTTCCTTTAAGTTTTTTACCCCTTGTAGCAGATCTCAGAGAATATCCCCCTTCCCCTAATCCCACTCCTTTCCCCATCTCCATTATTTACATGGGGACCACAGATAACCAGTGAATATTTCCTGGTTTCTACTGTATGTAGAATGAAGATAACAGTATCTACAGATTTTCCCCTTTAAGAATGTCCCCTTCTATCAAATTTATAGAGATTTTTTTAATGCCAACAACAGCTCATTTGAGCTGTCATTTTAAAATCATTTGAGATGTCACTATATATAAAAGAATGATAAAGAGAGGAAGCGATAAGAGAGACAGAAAAACGATGTTTTTAGTGCATATCAGACTATCAGTTTCCTCCTTTTTTTAAATGGGGGAAATTCACATTTCATAACATAAGTAAAAGAAAAGGCTTATTTTTGTGGTCTATTCATAGACATCCAACCTTGAAACAAACAAACAAAAAAAAACGGCTTCAAGTCTTATTTTTGACATATCAATACGTAATGTGTCAAGGCTGTGAGCCATGGAAATTCACCTGAATTTTCAGTCCTTTAGGCAATGGTTCATCTCAAAATGTGGTCCAGAGAATCTTGGAGGTCTCTCCAACCCTTTCAGGGGTCTACAAATTAAAAATTATTTTTTTTATTTCTAATATAGTAAATATCTATAAAAATAACCCATAGAAACAAAAACTCTTTGGACAGATTCTCAATAATTTTTAATAGTACAAAGATACTGAGAACAAAATTTTGAGAACCACTATTTTAGGAGACTCTTTAAGATTCTGAGTTGCATAGGAGGTGCTGATCTGCCTTGGTAGAGGGAGTTTCCTTACCTGGAAGTTCTTGTATCATGTCTAGTCTTTTTTTTAATGCTTTTTGTTAAACTCTATGAAGCCATTCTTCTAAAAGCATGTCTCCTTGGTTCGTGGTTTGTTATGTTCCCTGCTGAATTCCCACCGCCCCCATCTCTGTTTTCTTCCTAGGCCCATCCAGTTAGTTTGCAAAAGAATTTTCCATTTCTATTACCCTCATCTCTGAAAATAGCCTAGTGTGCAATCCTTCTTTAGGTGTCTCCCTCCTACTCCACCTTCAGGTTTTATACAAAGTACAAAGGAAACAGAGAATGTTAAAACTAATGAACAAAAGGAAAAGTTACAGTATGAATCTTCATTAACATTTAATCCTGATGCTTTCTACAAACATAAAACTGGGTGTTTTTCTCTGTCTATTCCCTAGCTTGCTTTGTTAGAGTCAACTAGTCCAGTCCTACAAGTTATTAAACTAATGATTTAGTTTAGAATCTGCCTCCCCACTCCACAGATAAGTGAACAAAAGCCCAGGTATGTGGCAAGGACCCTCCTCCCCAATTCTAAGTAAATCATCCTGAGTTTGTTTACCCAAAGCATAATACATTCACCTTTCTTATCCTAGACCACAGACTTAACCTGGAGTCCTTGAATTTGTTATAAAAATATATTGATAACTATTTCAAAATAATTAGTTTCCTTTGTAATCTTTGAATTTTATAATATGTATTTGCAAACACTATTCTGAAAATCAAACTATTAACTTTACCAAAATGCCACAAGAATCCATCATACAAAAAAGTTTACAGACTCCTAGCCCAAACTGACTTGCATCTGCCATTGACATCTTATAATGTTGACACATATGGCATCTTAATGTTAAGCTGGCTCTCTTTTTCCTTTACCAAGAGACAATGTGACCCAGTGGAATGAATGTTGAATGTGGAATTGAGAGAGACCTGTAGTTGAGTCCTATCACTGATATTTTCTCTGTCCCTATTTCCTCATCTGCAAAATGGGCATAATAATATTAGCTTTCATCAGTCTGATATGAGATTCAATTTTAAAAATGTATATAAAACACTTTCAAATTATAAAGTAGTTTATAACTATTATAGTTATTGTTATCCGTGGTAGAAGTGGATTATTTCCCCGGTCCCTTTTTATATGACCCTGTGTCTGTAGGGGACTACAAGAACTGACTACTGTCCTTCCTGCTCCAAGAAGATCAATGAGGATCACTTTGTCAGGATTAAATTACAGTGTATCTGACTGTGACTGATCAGACCAATACAAGCTTTGAAGGATCTACCATAGGTCAGGCAGAAATAAGCCACGTGAACATTTGGAATGTCTCTAAATTTGTGCTTCTCATGTTTCTTTTGAGCTACTGAAATGCTGCTTTGCTCATAGAACACAACGATTTCTTTGATCCAGACACACCATGATGGATGGTCCTGTGTCAGTGTCTCCCATGTCTCACAAATGATTCCAAAATTTTTCAGAAACCTTGAAAGTATCCTTGTATCACTTCTTCTGATCTCTGTGAGTGCTTACCTTATGTGAATTCTTAAAATAGTCTTTTTGGCAAATTGTACATTGGTGTTCAAGTAATAGAGCTGTGCTCTCTGTAGTAGCATTTGAATGTTTGGTAGTTCAGCTTAAGGAAGGATTTCAGTACTTTATTAAGAGGAATCTTCAGAATCTTATTAAAACAATTCAAATGGAAGAAATTAAGTTTCCTGGCATGGCATTGGTATATTATGAATTTCACAGGCATACCACAATGAAGTCAACATATACTCATCTTCCTTGAACATCCATACACTCCACCATAGAAATTAGAATAATTGTGGTTAAAGGGACCTTTATGTTCTGTTTAAGACTCAAAAGACATATGAGAAAATGAATTCCCTGAGAGCACTCTAATGACTTACTTAAAATTATGCAGCTGGAGAAAGAGTCATAAGAATTTGGAGATCTAGTCTCCCAGTTCAAAGTTCTTGCTTCCATGTTCATCCACCCCTTGCTATCAGGTTATGTGGAAGAAGCCCTTCTGGGAGGAATCCTAGAATGAAGATGTTGGTCAAGAACCTAAAGACACTGCAGCACAGCTGTACCAGGTGGGCCATTTATAGGGAATGGGTAAGATAGTTAAAAAATAAAAGAAATTTTAAAAAATTTCCCATTCCAATCTGTAAAAGAATGTTTAAAAGCTCATATGTCGGTAGTAATGAAGAGCATGAAGTGACTCAAAATGGGTTTGCCTGTGGACTTAGCTATAGTGCCTTCTAAATGAGATACAACAGTCTCTACAAATCCAAAGTTGACCAAAAAAAAGTACAAAGTAGAGCCAGCCTTACATTTGGTGACAAAAAGAAAAAAGCAAAGTTCTTTGATCCTTGTCTGTTGGCCACATCACACACTAGCATTTAACTATAGTTGAGAAAAACAAATCAAAGTAAATTAGTGGTTTAACTAGGTGATTAATGATGTCTCTTTAAAAGCAAAGGCCTGTCCTGTGAATGAAAAACTCATTCCTTTTAAAAAGCTGGTTTCTATTTAATGACTCCATCTAAGAGGCAGATAAATGGAACCTACCACGTATGAAACCCATTAGCTAGAGCATTTTCACAGGGAATAAAGTGGAATGTTGTGTTGCATGTTGTTGGGGAGTAACAAAACAATACATTTAAACAAAGGTTTTTGACTTAGAGAGAATTAAATTGGTATGACAATGGATATTATCAATAGTGTGATATAGTAATTTGCTTTATTATAAAAAATTGTTGATGGAATGACATTTTAAAAATCAATGAAAAATTCTAATTTAAAAAAATTTTTTTGACTAGGTGAGAATAAGGAGGAGGGATTTTTCTTACAATTCTGATCCTACTCAGAATGCTCAGAACATGTAATTTATTTTCAGGAAAGTAATTGACAATATAACCTTTATTTTAAAAAATCTGGATCTTTGATTTCATCAGGCCACTGGGAGCACAGTAAATAGAGGTTTGAGCCTACAGTCAGAAAGATCTGAGTTCAAACGAAGCCTCAGACACTAGCTGTGTAACACTAGACAAGTCATTTAATTTCTGTTTGTGTCTCCTCATCTATAAAATAAAGGTGAAAATATTAATGACTTCTTAAGGTTGTGAAGATCAAATGAGATTGCAAAATCCTTAGTACAGTGCCTGGCACATAGTAGGTGCTACAAAAATGTTGGTTCTCATTTTTATTATTTCCTCTACCAATGCAGATAAGGCAAGTCAACTAGAATAGTCTCAGAAATTTTCCTTAGGCACTGAATGTGGCTTGCTATTGTGGCTAATGGTCATGGGAGTCAAAAACAGAACCTGATCTAGGATTTTCCAGTCTTTCAGTGAAATCTATCAGGATAACTAATCAATTATCTAATTACTAGGAGGAATACTTATTTTGCTTCCAGAAGATACTATTGCATTAATGTAGAAATTCCCTCCACGAATGTAGAACTCAATCCCTCCATCCCTTAGTAAGCAGTTTCATGTCAAAAATAATGTATCACAGCCCCAGACAAGTGTAATGGATCATAAAGGAAAATGCTATCCATAGCCAGAAAAAGAACTAATGGACTCTGAATGTAGATTGAAGCATATTTTTTTCACTTACTTTACTCTTTCTTGTGGACTTTTTTCCCTTTTGATCTGTTTCTTCTTTCACAACTGTGGCTAATATGGAAATATGTTTTACATGGTAGGACATGTATAAACTATATCAAACGGCCTACCATCTTCAGAAGAAGGGAGGAAAGGGAGATAAATTTGGAACTCAAAATCCTGTAGAAATGAATGCCAAAAATTTTCTTGACATGTAACTAGGGGGAAAAATAAAATAATTTTTTAAATTAATGTATGACCTGGTGATGTGCGTCTCCAAATTTATCTGGGCTGGCATATAGTACTCAGACTACAAAGAATCTATAACAATATGTGCTTCACTGGAAGATCCTTAGATACTGACACTAAATTTATACTAGTTTGAGCTATCAATAGAAGAAGTTGGTAGAGGTATAATTAGGGTAAATGAAGATTTCAGAAGCATGACCATAACCATGGCTTTTGGCATAATAAAATTATAATGTAAATCTGAATGAATACTATTTACAAATATAATATGGATTAGGGAATCATTCAATATAGCTGGGAAATATGGAATTTACACAACTAATAATTTCAGAAACTTAATGTCTCCAGGGAATTTTCACAAGAGACACACAAAATAAAGATTTAAATGTTCCAAGAAGTTCAACAATGGTGAACTGGCCAGTAGAACTTTAGTGAATCTGTCAAGTTTACTAAAGTGAAAGATTTTTAAATTGTGGCAAGAATGGTCAGATACAGTGGAAATTATGATACTGGCAATCTGATAAAACAATTCAAATGATTAACTTAAAGATTTGTAGCATTTATACTTAAATCTGACAAGTGGTACTAAATGGTAATTACAGATAACAACGTGTACTTGAGTGGTACATTCACAGTCTGGTTATTTGAACAGTATTGAATGAAATAAGGAATGACCGTGATTGCATATATCGATTCTTGTTTTGCATAATTCCAGGATGGCATTTTCACATAATTGTGTCAGTCAAGGACCAATCTATTCTCACAGCAAAAACAAAAAGATCTCTCAGTGATGGGATCTGGAGCTGGAAAGACCTTAGGTATCAATTATTTCATCTCTATCATTTCATAGATGAAGCATGTAAGACCCAAAGAGCTGAAGTGATAACCCAAAGCCAAAGAATATAAGACATAACATTTTTACCTGATCTTAATCACTGATTAGGCATCGCCTCAATCAAACTGAGACCTGTTAAAGACCTTATTTTAAAAAGACCGAAGTCTCCCACTGCTTCCAGGGCCATCTCTAGTCATCCTGAACTACATCTTGCCATTGAACCCAGATGGTTCTAGAGGAGAAAGGGGAACAGGTGACTTTGAGTGGTCGACCATCACTTCAATCAATTCACTTGTATGTCATAGCATCACCTCCCTGATGTCACAGTCCTCTTTGATAACAAAGGACCAACAACATAAACAACTATAATCCTGAATATAAAAAAAAAAAGAACTGAAAAACTTTCAAATATTTGGGACAAAAATAATAGATCCTTAAGGGAAAATTTGACACATACTATCCAGAAATATTGTAAAGTAAAAATAAAAGACCAATTATAAGGCACTCAATGAGGTCAAATTGTTTACTTCTTATACATGGAAAATATAGTACTTTTCTGACTGTTATCATTATTTGGGTAGTTTGGAGGAAAAAAGGCTTGGGCTGAGCTTTGTATGATAAGAGATTCTAAAAAAAACTGTAAGTAGAGATAAAAGGGAGTAATTATCTCTTCAAATGAGGCATAAAAAGGAAAAACTGATACAGAAGAAGATAGTAGGGGAGAAGGTGGGTGATGAGGCAATGTCACTTTCATCAAGAATGTATAAAAGAGGAAACAACATTGAGACAGAGAGGGAGAAAGAGACAGACAAAGAGACACAGAAGAAGTCTTTTAAGTACAGAAAGAAATACAAAGGCAAAGAATAGGCTGGGTGAGAGAGGATAAGGGAGGGATTCTTGGAGGGGTTAAGGAATAGGAGGGTAAAGTGGCAGGTAGAAATAAAGCTGGGGAGTGAGGAGGGATAGGAACAGGATGAGAAGGATAGTGACAGAAAGGAGGAAAATACACTAGTAATTACGGCTTAGAATGAGAATGGTATAATTACCCATAAGATGAAAACTAGCAGATTAAAATTTTTAATTCAACAGTATGTCGCTTTCAAGAAATGTTCTAAAAATGTGAGATACACACAAAGATAAAGATCAGGAGTAGAATTTATTATATAAAAAGCAGATGTTGAGGCAGTGAGGTCATGCAGTGAATAGAGCACCAGCCCTGATGTCAAGAAGATCTGAGTTCAAATCTGGCTCAGACATTTAACACTCTCTGTATGACCCTGTATGACCCTGGACAAGTCACTTAACAACAATTGCCTCAGAAAAAAAAGCATGTGTAATAATCATGATTGCAGATGAAGTTAAAACTAAAATAAATGTAATCAAAAGAGAAAAATAGAGAAACTTTATTATGTCAGCAATATTATTTACTATTTTAGACCATTTAAAATAATTAGATAGTATAAAATACCTGAGAGTATGCCTTCCAAAACATACATAGGAACTACATAAATATAAACCTAAAATACTTTTTATACAAATAAATTCAGATCTAAATAATGGAAGTAATATTTATTATTTATGGATAGAGAATGCCAACACAATAAAAAAGGTTTCAATTTTATCTATTTCTAAATTATAAAATGGATAATTTCGATTTTAAATTAAAATTTTCTTGTATAAATAAAATTCATGTAGCAAAAAATGGAAGTAATGAAGAAAATTTGAAGAAAAAAAACTTTCATAGATAATTTCCCTGAAGAATGTGAGGGATTTGTGGTACAGGAAATGATGAACTGGTTGATTTATAAAAACATGGGAAGCCTTGAACTTATGAAGATGCAATCCACCTTCAGAGAAACAGATGACAGGTGGAAATAAGCATAGTGCAGTCATACATATATGTGTATGAGTATATATGTGTATGTACATGTATCTACACTTAATTGCAGTCTTCTTTAGGCTGGGCATGGGGGTGGGGAGGAAAAGAAAAAAAGTAAAGTAAAAAGTGCACATCAGAGATCAAAAGAAAACCTACATGGAAGCAATGAAATGCTAGGCAACTCTGAAAATAATGCTAGACATTTTTCTAGCATGTATCATAGAGGTTTTCTTAAAATGGAAATTTATTGTTTGATATTGAATCCTCTTATGTTCTGCTATGTACATGCAATATTGTTTTTCTTTTCTCATTTTGAATTTAAGTTTAAAATAAATAATAAAATTTACCCCCAAAAAAGAAGAAAGGAAAGGAGGAAGGAAGGGGGAGAAGGAATAGAAGAAAGGAGAGAGGGAGAAAGGAAGGAAAAGAAGAGAGAAAAGAACAAGAACTTATACCCTACTGACCGCTAGATGTTTTGCCATATTACTTTCTCCACCTTAAGGCTATTAAAATTTTGACCTAGGACACTGCTAAATTTTACAAAAAGATGACGTAATAAATAGTAAGAAAGTGGAGGTAACAAGTATAAATATCACTTTCTAGTACTTTGATTATGAAAGAAAGAAAAGATGTAATAGTTTGAGGAAATAGTTTAAGGAAGGTATACTGAAGCTGTAGCTTCAGTACTTCAAAACAGCTATGATTTCATTGGTGTAAGTTATTTCTTTTGACAACAGATTGCAACTTTTCCATACATTATTTCCATATATTACCAAAAATGGTAATATATGGAAACCAAATTATGGTTTTCATAAGTTACTATGACCAAATATGTATCATCTGATGGCCAACATATTTTTCATGAACTTCTCTAAAATATATTAATTAAGCAATTACTATGTACCAAGCATTGTGCTAAAGATACATACCCAACAAAACAAGAGCATTACTGCCCTCAAGAAATTTACCACATTTTAATGGAGAAACACAATACATAATGAGGATTTAGAAAGTAGAAAAAAAGAGATGCTATGCCACCTGATTTGGAGCTGGTGTTTGGAAAGAGAGCTAGAGACTTCAATTTCTTGGGAAATGGGGCTTTTTGTAAAATGAATACACTGTAAATTTATAGCAAGAAAATTATTTTCTATTAATTGTATCTCTGAATTTCTACACTAGACTTTTTTAGCATGAGATGAAAGGTCATCATTCAGATGCAAAGATGGTTTCACAGGTGGCATCTAAGGTTCCTGGTACAAAGAAATGATGATGCCAGCCAAAGTAGATTTAACATTGTTTGGACACTGTCTACTGGCAGTAACCAAAAGCCTTTTCATGTTGGTTGATCATCTCAGTACTACCATGAAGCATCAAATAAGGCTCATAGAACAACAGATTTGTATCTAAAAGGTACTTAGGGATCATGAGTCAAGCCCCTCAATTTAGCCATAAAGAAATTGAATCTCAAGGGCATTATGTAAAGTCTTCATGATCACTCAGCTAGTATGCAAAAGGACCATGATTTGAACCCCAACCCTCTGACTACAAATTGTTTGTTCTCTCCACTGTGACATGCTAAAATAATGTTTGTTCTTACAATTAATGGAATCTCCATCTTTTATTGCAGATAAATAGGTTTCTACTTAGAACAGTATTATGAGACAATTGAACCAATTTGTCCATAGTTATTGGTATTCTGAAACACATTGCCAGCATTCTATTTTGTACCTTCACCTTAATTCTGAGTACACAAAGGAATAGCCAAATCCTATGCTTAAGGTTTCTGAAGTGGAATATTTTCACTGAAAGCATGGGAGAAGGGTGAGAGGGATAGGAAGTGAAGAGTGAAAATCAACTTACTGTTTTATTTAAGGATAGATTGTTAAATTCCATCATTATGTTAAATAATGGTAGATACCAGCTTTCAAAATACTAGCTCCTAACAGGTAGACACCTTAATGGGCAGAAAGGAAACATGGTGAACATGAACTATTTTGGGGAAAGGACACCATTTCTCTATACTACTCATATTGCCATGACCAAATCACTTCTCCAGCCCTTTCAATTTTGATTCATTTGTGAGTCCTTGTATCTTTCCCTACTGGGCTCCTAATTACTAATTACTCAAGATCTCTGACTTGGTCCTATTATTTCCTCACCTTTGCTCTAACTTACCTTCTGGCTTGATGCCCTTCTTTCCATGATTGATACCCAGGCTTCCAACCTGCATTCCATCTCTCCTTCCACTTCTAACTATTGGCACCTTCCCCTACAACACACAAACAGATGCACATCTCTGCCGTGCCTCCTTTTTTGGGCTTGCTGCAGCTGGCTGTTAATCCTGAACTTTCTGCCACCAACTAGAGGGAAGGCAATATGTTGATATTTTTATTTTTAGTAGTCAAGTAGAGCTAATTTTCAAATCACCCTATGTACTTTTCTACCATTAGTGACCACTTTCTTTTTTTTAAACCACATGAATTTGAATAGAAACTGAGTGTCTTGGAAAAACAAATTATTTTATCTCCATTTTCACTTTCTTCCATGATACAACTGTTGTGTAGAATTTGAAACCTATATTTATCTGTACTTTCTTTTCCCTTGTATTAATGGTTCAGAAATTCCAGTTTAATTAACATGCTAACTCTCTGAGACTATAAAAGTCTAGTAGAGAAATTCAGAGGCACAATAATAAAATGGGCTTCTAACTATAAAGTTATAGCTTGTTTACAGAAAACCCAATTTTCCAAGGTATATAAAAACCTAACTTCTCTTGAGATTGCATAGGTGACCTTGACATAAATGTTCATTCCAAAAATTTTAAAAGACTTTAAAATAAATGTTTTGTTATTTTTTTGTCTCTACTTTGTACAGAATGAATAGAAAAAAACATAAAAATAATGATGGATTTTGAAACATCAAGGTCTTGCAAATATAAAAATAAATTGTTAGTAAGACAATACCCCAAATGCCATAAATGAATACAAATCTTTCCATGGCCAACAGTTCAGTTGGTTGAGTTTGCTATGATAAAGATACTGAATACTCTGTGGGCATTTCCAGAACTCTAGAATGGCAACTCTATTGTCCAGGGATTTTCTTAGCAAATTCTGAGACAAAAGAAATTGATGAGATTTTTCTTTCATAGATTCTAGTGCTACGTGTATGACAGATTAAACCTAACATAAATGGAAAGATTGGGAGCTAGAAAATTATCTTGTGAAATCCCTGATTAATATTAACTAGAGAAACTGGGGAAAGAAAGACCTTTTGGGGTGAATTTTTCAGCACAATTTTCTCAAGTCTCTCTTACAATTTTCCACTGAACAACAACAAAAAAGTTTTAAAGATGTCTGTAAAACTTCAGTGACTACAACTTAAAATCAATTTGCTTAATAGAAAAGCAAATTGTGCTAGGTTTAGAATTTTGAAAATCTGGGTTCAAATCCTGCTTTAGATACTCAGTAGCTGTGTTGCTTCTCTGTGTATACTTCAGCTAGTTCCCTGAGACTTATCTACTAAGTCACAGCTGTGAGGGAGCTAAGGACAGCCAGGTGGCAATGTGTACAGAGTACCTGATGTGGAGTCAGAAAGACTCATTTTCCTGAGTTAAAATCTGGCCTTGGAATCTTACTAGCTGTGTGACATTGAACAAATCATTTAACCTTGCTTGCCTTACTTAGTTTCTTCATCTGCAAAATAAATTGGAGAAATAAGTGACAAATCACTCATAGCATCTTTTGCCAAAAACAAAAAACAAGTAAACAAAAACCAAATAGCTTTATGAAAAATAAGAAACAATTGAAAAAAGTGAAGTTCCCCCAATTAACAAAATTACAGACCCTTGCTGGTGGAAGACCTTCCTATCTCTGTAACTCCCCACGGTTTTACCACTGGAATGTGTTGTTTCCCTTGATTTCATAAAAGAATCCCATTTCAGAAACTGTAAACAAAATATTAGGGTATTCATTTTAAGTTCTTAATAAGAATATATTGAAGATGTCAAATTGAATTCCAACATTTTCATATCACAAACTCTCTGAACTTTCTTAAGGTCACAGTTTCAATACAATGAGGTTAATGATTCCTAATGATTCCAAATTCAATTCAGTTTTTTTTTTTGTTTGGAACTAGAATTACCAACTTCCCAGAATTTGTGAGGTTATCATGTAAATGATCATGTTTTTGAAGGCATTTTTAAAACATAAAACATAATATAAATGGAATTTGTTAACATTATCATCACAATACAATACTTGAGAAGTGTTATTCAAAAATGTTTGCTGCAGGATAGATGTGTAGCCATCTCCTGCAAGGCCCCCAAAGAGTTGTGTGTTTAACTACATATCTACATTTATAACATATCATTTATATTTTCACTTACTTTGTGCAGGGTACTAACTATACAAGATAAAAAATAAAGTAGCCCCAGCTTAGTACCTGTATCTAGCACAGTGGCTCTCATATAGGAGTTATTTTTTTCCTTTAAAGTAGATACTTAAAACACAATTGTTAGTTGATAGAAAATATCCTCAATTCAAAGAGAACCTGCCCAGTTTCATAGAGTTCCTTAATTGTTCAAATCCTTTTAGCTACTAAATCAGGAAGGTGGTTGAATTATCTGAAGTAGAGAAGAGAAAAAATATTAGTAACTTGTCTTCAACTTGAAGAGATTTGACTAGGATCCCCTGAAGTGTGAGATAAACCTCTTTCATTGTGTTAAGTTGAGTAAAAATCATTAAGGTGACCACATTTTATGATATAGAGCATGGCACAAATGGTCATATACATGTTTCCATTGCATGAGATTATTACTAACAATTTTTAATGCAGCACAGCATTATAGAAAGAATACTGGAAAAGGAGTAGGAATCATAGAAGACAGAATCATAGAAAACAGAATCACAAAAGACATGGGTTCAATTCTGCCTTTGTTACTTCCTACCTATGTGGTATAGCAAATTATTAAACCTCTCTGGAACTCAGTTTGCTCGTCTGTAAAGTGAAGAGGTTGGATTATTTTACCTCTAAGGTCCCTTGAAGGTCTGAATCTATAGGAAGTTGTTAGGCCGTCAAATACATATACTCATGCCTTAGGGCAAGAATATGTCATGGATCCCTTTGAAAAATCTGGAGGAACCTATGGACTCCCTATGTACATTCATAATTGAAGAAAATATGAGATTTCAGTTTCAGGTTAGTGAAAATAAAATTGTACTTTTTTTCTTCATCCAACTTCACAGACTCCTCTGAAATCTATCCATGAACCATTGGGTGTTCATGTAATCCTGGCAAAAAAAAAAAAAAAACCTTTGATCTAGAGTGGCCTTTAATTGGTTATAGTCAAAAATAATGCCTAACAAGAGTCCTGAAAGAAATATTGAACACTGCTAAGATATCTACCATGCAGCTGACTCCTAAGATATCCGAAAAAATATAAAGGGTATTGATGAGGATAATTTCATGAGCTTTTGAAAACTTATTTTCAGCATTTTCCCCTGTGAAAACCCTACAGATTCACTTAGCATTTTTCTCTAGCAGCAGCTGTAGAAAATAAAATATTCAGTTCAATACACTGAAGTTTTGAAAACATTAAGAACTTTTGCTTAAATAGATTAATAACTGACAAAATTGGATAAAAATCACAGGTGGCTTTCCTCCAGAACACTCTAATCAAGTAGTTTGTGCAAATATTATAAGGCATAATTTTACAAATAAGGAAACTGAGACTAAGATCAAATGACTTGACCAGGAGCCCACAACTAGCACATATCAGAGTACAAATTCAAACTCAGATCCCTTGATCCCAGTTCTGGAGTTCTTTTTGTGTACCACACTGACAAACATGGGTAGAAGGATGTTCAAATAATCCCCAACTTTCTAACCTATAAAACTTTATTTAGGTTGATAGCTTTGGGGTGTGGAGGGAAAAAAATCAGAAAGACCAGAATTCAAATTTTGACTGTGCTACTTAATTTTGTGGCCTTAATCAGATGTTTGAATTTCTCCGATCCTCAGTTTCATCATGTATAAGATAAGAGCACTGAACTAGATTATCTTTGATATGCTTTCCAACTGTAGACCCTAGGAACTTGATTGTACATATCCTTTCATTATGAGAGATCTTAGACTACATTCTATATTTTATAGCCTTGTATTGAGTCAAATGATCATTGATTGAGTCTGTGTAAACCACCTAAAAGGTCTCAGGGGAATTTTGAAATCTTCTTTTAGGAAAACTTTAATTTAAAAGTTAATTTGTGAGAATAATTGTGGGAGTAATTATACTAGTCCAACCAAGCGATAAAGTAGATTGACCAAAGGAACATTCAATAAATACCTGCCGTTAGCTATCTTTCAACTTAATGGAACCTCCATATGGAAAGAGAAAGATATGACTACAAAAATTGGAACTTCTAAAAGAAGAAATTGGTGATTTAATCGGTTTTTTTTTACTCTATTCATCTGAATGTTGAAGTTGATAAAAAGCAGGAAGTTAATAGGATATTATAGCTCAAAAGGACCTCAAAGATGATCTAACCCAACTCCCTAATTTTATAAAGGAAGAAGCTGAAACTTAAGATTAAAAAAGCTATTTATTGTTGTTGTTTTTTAATTTAGATCAGAAAAAGATTATATTTTAAAAAGTAACTCAAATAGAGTGAATAAGTGAATCTAAGTTTCATGTAAATCTAAGTTTAGATTTGCTGAAGTTATAAGAATTTTTATATAGCAAAATGTAATTTCCTAACAAATTCAATCCAATGAATACTTTTTATGGTCAACTATGTCAGACACTATGCTAAGAAATGGGGATACTATTAATCAAAAGATAAACAGTCCCTACCCTCAAAGAGATTACAATCTAAGGGGGAAACAACATGCAATTCCTCTAAAGGGAGACAGTAAAGCAGGATAGGAGAATGGGATTCCATAGAGTACTTAATATTAGTACATCTTGTTCGGTGTAGTTGAAATCAAACAGGGCAGCAGATATAAAGAAGAGGGAGCTAAGAGTCCACTTTCTGCCCTCTGTAGAGGAAGGTATTGGAAGGACTTTGATATTCCACCTTTCTAAGAGAATCATCAGGAAGAGAAGGCTGAGAGAGGTAACATCAATCAAAAGATTTGAGTCAGCAGCATGGTGATGAATTTAGAATTGATAAGCTTAACCCTGGGAGGAGCATCTTGATCTTTGGAGTTGAAACCAGGCAGAACAGAATATGCAAAGTAGATTTGAGAGAAATGAGTAAACAAGGTCTAGAGACCTAAAAATACAACTATTGTTCTTAGAATATTTTTAAAAGATGAAAAATAGGCACTGAGTTTTCTATGGGCGCTCCCACAAAATTTTTATTATGTATTGTAATTTTTTTAAGAAATTTGCACAAAAGGATGATGAAACAAGCATTGTATTCAATGGCCTGTTTCTTTGAAGCCAGTCTGATGATGACCCTTGAACTTGGTGAAAACTATTGTCATATGTTTTACATATAACTTGTCACCCACTCAAACCCTTTTTAGCTTAATAGACACTGTCATAATATCCCCTGGAATATCCTTGGATATCAGCATCACCTCCATGCCATATAAAAGCATTAGAGGGTCAGCTAGGTGGTGCAGTGGACAGAGCACCAGCCCTGAAGTCAGGAAGACCTGAGTTCAAATCTGGTCTCAGACACGTAACATTCCCTAGCTGTGTGACCCTGGGCAAGTCACTTAACCCCAATTGCCTCAGCAAAAAAAAAAAAAAGAAAAAAGAAAAGAAAAAAGCATTAGAGTAGGACTTTAATGGAAGATATATATATATTGTATCTAAAGACACCCCCCCACTTATTCATGAGATATCACACAAGGCTTTAATAATTTTATAGAACAATGTAGTGCAATATCTACTTAAAACTGTATAGTTCCAATAAGTCACAACAAATGTATGTTTGAATTAGTCAACCAGAGAACACAATTGATTGAGAGCAAAGTCACTAATAAAATAACATAGTAAGAAAAATATCATTATAAAATCCCACCCAAGCTGCTTTCATAAACATGAGGCACACTGTATACAAATGGAGATATACAAACCAATAGTGGGGAAAACTTTTAGCAGCTTTTACTTCTATATGGAGTTATGGTAATTCTCGGATTCTTGGTTTAAATTAGTATTTCTTCTCTAGAAGAATATTTTTTGTTCCAAGAGTCAAACTCTTTAGAATGCAGATTAGTCTTGTCTTCAGAATTAATGTCTTCAGAACTAAATCTTATTTTTTAAATCTATATTTCCTGTTTACTTAAAGTAGGCTCTCTATCAAAGACCTTATTCTGATTTAGGATCAGAAATTCCTCATGACTCCTTATTTAATTCCTAAACTATATGCAGAAATCATAATTTTAGAGTTGACCTTGCAATATACTACTAAGGCTCCTTGGTTTAGAAATGGGTATTTCTTTCTTCACCAAAATGTACTTTTGTTACCTCAAACAAATAAAAGAAATGGAGAGAAAAACAAGGGAACAAACTAAATAGGGGAAGCTAAGTTTTAATATGGATAAGTGGTTGGCCTTAACTCTTTGCAGACTTTGGGCAATGCCATAGTGGTATAGTCCAAAGAGTCACTGGAATTAAGAAGACCTCAGTTTGAATCCTGCTGCAGATACTTGTCATTTTGTGATGCTAGGCAAGTCTCTTAACTTCTCTAAACTTCAGTTTCCTCATTTGTAAAAATCAAGGCATTAAATTTGATAACCTTTGAAGTTTCTTCCAGCTCAAAATATTTCATCCTATATCCATATGTGTATGTATATCATATATACATTAGTTATATGCATAACATACATATCATGCTAATTTTAATTATATATGTAGTAATGGGTATAATTAAAAGATATACAATCCTACTCATATTACTTTTATTCTGTACAAACATGGCTGAAGAGATTATAGGAGTGAACAGTGATATTCATACTTTCATTCTTTTTGGATCTAGAATCACAAAACATGGTTTTGAATCCTATCTCATTGACCTCCTATTCGTATGACTTTGAATAAATCATTTAACTTCAGTTTCCTTATTTATAACATAAGGGATTTGGACTAGATGCTCAACAATATCCCTTGCAACCCTAAATCTATGACCATATTTATTACGTTAATGTCTAAAGATAATATTTGTTATTTCCAGCCAATCTCTTTTAGCTTCCACTCCATCTTGATCTTGCTACCGCTCTTGTTTCCTAGAATTCAATAGTTCTGTAGGAAGTGGATCTGAGTTTGTTCTTAAAGTATTTCTCCTGCAATCCTGATACTGGTCACTTGGAAATTACCTAGAGTCATTTTAGAGCTGGTTAATTTTCTCAGAAGTAAAGTTCAG
Source organism: Myrmecobius fasciatus (assembly GCA_023553655.1). Classification (NCBI taxonomy): domain Eukaryota; kingdom Metazoa; phylum Chordata; class Mammalia; order Dasyuromorphia; family Myrmecobiidae; genus Myrmecobius; species Myrmecobius fasciatus. The sequence continues at coordinate 70,433 of JAJPUD010002907.1, forward strand.
TAAAGCCTACATCTTCAAAAAGAACTTTGGAAGTTGTTGCTGTTTTGATATATTTATTTTTCATATTCATTGAAGACATAGATAAGTTTGACTCTAGTCACTCTTCCTACCTCAGGAAAAAAAAATTAGAAAACTTGGAAGGAGAATTGAGCCATTTGCTTCTCTATTCTTTCCTCAGATGACCATCAAAAATGGTATATTTTTTTAAATGACATATTATTTCAGAATATGGTTGGTAGGTTTGAGTAGAGAGGAAATAAGCATGATATTTTCCCCACCATTCATTCCTTCAAGGTATAAAAGCATCTGTAATAAATCTAGGTATTAATTCTCCTATAAAGATTGCATGATATTGTGAATAAAGAACTGATCTTATGTCCAGGAAGATATGAGTCCAAGAGCAACCCAGACACACAATATCTCTGTGATCCTCCACAACTCATTTAATCTCTCCCTGCTCTAAGAAGCTCACTGAAATTATAAATTGAAGATAAATTTTTAAGTAAATTTAATTAGCAAAGATTTCTCATTGCAGCTCCCCATCAATGAAACCAGAAAACCATTCCCTCCAAATTACATACATTTTTAAAATGGATTTTTTCTTTCAATACTATTAAATACGTTTAAAGATGAATAATAACTCATTTTTACTTTAGCATTTTATACTGTATGCAGCATTTTCTTTGAAACAACTCCATGATATAGCTAGAGCAGGTTTATCATCTCGAATGTACATCTAAGGAAACTTAATATAAGTAGTTAAGTGACTTGATCATCACATAGACTAAGCATCAGAACTTACATCTTAGACTCCAACACCATTACCTCACATTACATTTTTGTCTTTAATCTATTATTGATAAGATAATGTTTCATAATTTCTACCTCAGAAATATGATCAAGGGTATGTTGGAAAGTAGTTAGCAAACAGCTAAAAAATGGGAGAGAAGAAATGTATGGATTAATAACTTTCAAATTAACATTTTTGTATAACTTTCTTAAGTATAGAAAATCAACAAATTGATAAATCAAGTCCTGATTTGTAGTGTTTTCCCATTTCCAGGTGTGAGAATTCATACTGAAATATCAACTATCAACTCTTTAGTGCTTACATGAACTGGTTTCAATAAACCACTTAATATAAGCAAATGTGATTTTATCCAATGTGAAACCTACCATCAGAGAAAACAGAAGAATAAAAAATGGTAGCATCAAGGCTATTAATGCCACAGATGACAGCATACCAGCACAATTTTAATTAGTACCACAGCCAATATTCTCTACAAAATTAATTGGAGACCTGTCAGAGTTGTTTATTTAATGTCTCTTCAAAATTTGGGTCCTTCCTCTTATCTCTCTTTGGCCATATGTCCCATTGTTGAAATAAATAAAAGCATACATCTCTATTACTGGCTAAAGCTTCTATTTTAGCTCCAGTTGAAAGCTAATGTCATGTTTACCAGCAGCTGGCTCAAAAGTGCAATTAGGGTGAAAGGATGAAAAATATACTTTTCATTTTTCAGTGTCTGGAATGGATTTTTTTTTCATTTCTATTGCAGTAGTAAAATGGTTTGAGTCTTATTGGTCTCATAAAGGAACATGGATCTAATTATTGCCTTCATATAAATGATTTTTAGTTCTGTTTCTCCAGCCCTAATCTCTTCTTGATTATAATCCTCATCACCAACTGTCTAGTACATATTCCTAACTGATAATTATGTAAAAATCAATCAACAATCATTTTTTCCTCAATAGTATTTTATTTTTCCAAATACAAGTAAAAAGAGTTTTCAACATTTGTTTCTGTAATATTATGTTCCAATTTTTTCTCCTTCCCTCCCTCAGGTCCTTCCTCCCCAAGATAGCAGGCAATGCAATATAAATTGAACATATATAATCCTTCTAAACATATTTTCATATTTGTCATTCAACAAACAATTTTTAAGCAGTTACTATATGCCAGGCATTGCACTAAATTCTGAGAATAAAAGAAAAACAAAAACAAAAACAAAAGCCAGTTCCTGCCCTCGAGGAGCATACATTTTAATATAGAGGAGACATGTAATTATCTAGATACATAGCAAGATATCCACAATTTGAATATAAGGAGGGTTAGCTATAAGGGGAAGTAATAATACTAAGGAAGAGAGGGGGATGCAGAAGCTAATCTTTGATTTGAGTCTTGAAGGAAACCAGAGAAACATTTTAAAAATACATCATTTCAGGCATGAGAGACAGCTTGAGCAAAGGGAAATAGGAAATGGAGTGTTGTGTCCTTGAAACTTGAAGGAAACCAAATTTTGCTGGATCATAGATTACATGGAAAGGAGTAATATATAAGAAGACTTGAAAAGTAGGAAAAGACTAGACTATGGAAAGCTTTAAAGTAAAATAGGTTCTTATATTTGATTCTGGTGATAAAAGAAAGTCATTGAGCAGGAGGAGGATATGATTAGACCTAACTTAAAAGAAAATAATTGTGAAATTGAATGGAGGATGGATTAGGGTAAAGAGAGGCTGAAGGCAGAGATTTATTAGAAGGATAGGAGACATAATGAGGTCCTGAACTTGATGGATACACAATTGTTGCTGTAAATCATGTCAGTTGTACATGCCTCTTCGTGATTCTATTTGTGGTTTTCTTGGCAATGATAGTGAAGTGATTTGCCATTTCTTCTCTGGCTCATTTTATAGAGGAGGAAACTGAGGCAGATAGGATTAAATGACTTGTCCAGGTCCTACAGCTAATAGATGTCTAAGGCCAGATTTGAACTTGCATTTGAACTAGCACTCTATACACTGTACCACCTAGCAGTAGAATGAAGAGTCAAATATGGCCCATAAGTATGGGATGCTAAACAGTCATGTTTTCCCCACCAAAAAAATGCAGATTCTTTAAAAGGATTTAAAGCTTTGAAAAAAGAATATGTTTGTTTTCTCTACCAAATCTAAAAGCAATTATTTTCCCCTGTATAAAAATACAAATCACAATAGTTGTGTGTGATAGAATCGAGAACTTCAATAAATGAATAAAATTACAAGTCTCCATTCCCAGTACGGAAGAAGCTGATAATTAAAAATAACATAAAGTTTTATAAAGGGGGTAAGATGACTTATGCATACTTGAATCTTTCTAATTTTCTATTCCAAAGTTATATATGTCCTCTCCTCATCACCAAATCATATTCCCTGAAACATGAAATTACATTTGCAAAGTACTTTTCATTTCAAACTTGCAGACTTTTTTATTTCAAACACAGTAATCGCAGATCTCTTAGGCATGGGGGATGCCAGCCAAGCCTAACTCCATGTTCTTTGGCTTCCTTTATTTTAAGCCATGGTGTTAGTTGTGGTCCTTTTCCCTTTTATCTATGCTTATGATGATATAAAACCTATAGTACCTACTATACTATAGCAATACTGCTTTTATAGTAACCAAGGGAGAATTGGAAGCAATTCAAACTTTTGATCTTCATCTTGGGTGAAGAACTCTAAGAAGAAATTTGCTTTTGAAAGCAGTCAGAATGAAAAGTGTCATTCAGCACTAGCTAACACTGCAGAGAGTGAAGAAAGGCACAATTCAGCAGGTTGAAGCTGCTCTTGAAAATGGAGCCCAGAGGGAAGAGAAACAAAAATCAAGACCTGTCAGATAGAAAAATAATATGCTGACAATCACAGACAATTTTCTGTCTCTTGCTGGATAGGTTCAAGACATAGGTAATCAAATCCCCAGAATAACCTAGTCAGGTATGTCAAAAAAGACCATGGCATCAGGGAGGTGATTCCAAGATATCATGTAAGTGAAGAGGGATTAAAGGAGGGAGGGCTGTGCAAAATTACCTGCCTCACTTTCCCCTCCAGAGCCATCTGGGTCTAGTGGCCAGATATAGATCAAGACAAGTAGAGATGGCCTTGGATGCAGTGGGAGATTTGGGTCTTTTAAGCTAAGATTTGTAACAGTTCTCAGTTTGACTGAGGCAACATCCAGCTAGTGATTAAGATCAGGTAAGAAAGAATGAACCAAAGAGTGATTTCTTTTAACTAGTCAAAAACAATGGTCTAGATGTGACTTGGAAGCATAGAAGAACCTCTTCTGGGGAGGAGTTAATTGTACTCTATCTTTCCAGAAGAATACATATCTAGGTGGCCAAACACCTAGATCACCAAGAGGAAGAAGCATGGGACTCCCATCCTCCTTCAGAATCATATCCTCCTCTCAATATGTTTGTACTGCAGAACAGAATCTTCTCCCTAAACTAAGATTCCAATATTTTATTCATTTTTATATCTGAAATATGGCCCAAAATAAACCCTCTCATGCAAACAGCAGGAAAAATTCTTCTTCCTAGCTTTTTTTCTTTGTTTTTTTCCTCTTCCTTCTTAAAGCTTTTTTTTCCCAAATCTTATATCATTTCTGTTCAAATCATGTCTCAGATGTTTACTAACTATACCACAATGAGAAAATCATTTAGCTTTTCTTACTCTTAGTTTCCTTAACTATAAAATGAAAATATTAATAGTATGTTCTTCATAAGATGCTGTGAAAATCCAGTAAGGAACAATGATTATGAGTTTAGTTTGAACCTAACCTAAACTGAAGATAATAATCACTAACATTGCATCTCTTCAATATTCTTCAAGCCTTCTTTTGACCCTTTTAATGGAGCCACAAATGGTGACAAAAGAAAAATAGAAGATACAAATGCTTATACTTGGAGTTACTAGGCACTCAATTTGTCAATCCTATTTCCATAAGCTGTCTAAATATAGAAGAACTTTGAATTGTGAAAATGTCCTTGCTCTTTCTTACATACTATACATTTTAATTAACCATTTTTAAAAATTTTCGGATTTCTAAAAATATGATCCATGGAATTGGTAGGTCTACTCCAGCTTCTCCCCCTGACATTCAGAAGAGAACATTGAAACATACTAAAGTTGTGGCTATTCTGTTTAAAAGTTCTTACTGGGAAAAAGTAAAAACATAACTTTCTCCAAATGTTGGTTGTAGCCTTCACATCAAAACAGATGCCCCCAATTTTCTGCTGCTGCTTCACTCCTTTGACCAGGTAAGGACACAAAATGATGTGACCACAGAAAGAACATAAGATCAAGATGTCAGACATCCATATTTCCCTTGATACTGTGAAATTACTTTCTTGCCAGGGCATTTATTGAGGAATTCGCAAAGATATCTATTATCCACAGGGACACATCTAATTGGATATCTAAGATCATTGGGAAGGATGGGGGAGAATGCCTTCTGAAAGTGGTGGCAGGGTTTGTTTTAAGATCCCAATGTATTTTTTTTCCCTGAAAGAGGAGGCTCCCATCTGTTTGACCATGTGTTTGCATATTAAACCTGTCAGCATGATGACATGCTGCACATACTGGCAATCCTGGAACAGAAAGTTTTACTGACAAAGACAGATTAAAATAAATCAGAGCTGGGGCAGCTAGGTAGCACAGTAGGATAGAACACTGACCCTAGAGGCAGGAGGACTTGAGTTCAAATGTAGCCTTAGATATTTATTACTTAATAGCTGTGAGAACCCCAATTACCTGGTGAAAAATAGATAAATATCTTAGATAAATAAATAACTCAGAGTTCTTCAAAACTATCCATGGTCCATGTCAGGACTTGACAAGCTATAGCACTCTCCACAATGTCCCTGAAGGTTGTACCTCTCTCCCCTCAAGGCAGTTGGTAGCACAGTGGACTGTACTGAGCCAGAATCAAAAAGATTTGAGTTCATATTTAGCCTCAGACTTTTAGTAGCTGTGTAACCTGGGACAAGTTATTTATCTCAGTTTCCTAAACTGTGAAATTGGGATAATAATAGCACCTCGCTCTCAAGAGTTGCATCAAATGAAAAAATAATTGTAAAGGGATTAGTATAGTGTTCAGCACATAGTAAGTATTATATATAGTTTTTTTTTTACCAATAAAAACTTCTAGTACTTGAAGAAGATACTGGTTTATCTTTTATGTAACTGATTAATTTGCTAATATGGAAAAGAACTAAATGTCTGCAAGGATGAATAAGAGCAGGAAATAATAAGATAAAACAAATGAATACTTCTAAAATATCCCTACCATGCAAAAATATTTAGTGCTGATATTATTAACACATTTTGCAAATACATGAATTTTTTTAAATTGGAGCATGGTGATAATGATAGAGCTTGGAGGGTGCTTGAAAATTGTGTGCCTCCTTTTCTAATTAGGTGGGCTTGTAGATGAGCTCTTAGTCTTCTATCCTTTTTCTTCCCTGGCTCCTTCTCTTTTCATAGAGAGAATCTCAGAGATTCACCTGAGCAGCTAGGTGATGAAAAATGGACCTGGAGTTAGGAAGACATTCAAATATAGTCCCAGACATTTACCAGCTGTCTGGCCTTAGACAAATCATTGAATCCCTATCTAGCTCAGTTTTCTCAGCTGTGATATAATCATAATAGTACCAACCACAAGGTTCTTCTGAGGATTAAATGAGATGATATGTTAGTAATTCTTATAGTGTTTTATAATCATAAGCTATTATGTTGGGGTACAGATTGTTTTCCCTACAAAACCCTTCCATTTTTGAAATATTTTAATTCAGTGAATCACAAGGAGAACAGAGGACAGAGGGACATCGAGAACCCACCTACAAGACTTACCTGAGAGGGAAAGAAGATGAGAAAACAAGCAGACATTGTCCAAGCTCTATCATGACTGTACTTTGGTTTAAAAAAATTCTATTTTCGAAATTCATTTATATTATCAGCACTCACTATTTTTGCATGGTAAACATATACTAGAAGTATTCGTTTGTTTTATCTTATTATTTCCTGCTCTGGTTCATCCTTGCAAACATTTGTTCCTTTTCCATACCAAATTAACCAGTTACCCAAAAAATAATCAGTATCTTTTTTCAAGAAATTGTCATATTGAAAAGGTGCTCCGAATCACTATTGATCAGAGAAATGCAAATTAAGACAATTCTTAGATACCACTACACACCTGTCATATTGGCTAAAATGACAGGAAATGATAATGACAAATGTTGGAGGGGATGTGGGGAAACTGGGTCACTGATACATAGTTGGTGGAACTGTGAACGGATGTAACCATTCTGGAGAGCAATTTGGAACTATGCTCAAAAAGTAATCAAACTGTGCATATCCTTTGACACAGAAGTGTTCCTACTGGGCCTATATTCCAAAGAGATCTTAGAGGAGGGAAAGGGACCCACCTGTGCAAGAATGTTTATGACAGCCCTTTTTGTAGTGGCTAGAAACTGGAAACTGAATGGATGCCCATCAATTGGAGAGTGGCTGAATAAATTATGGTATATGAATGTCATGGAATATTATTGCTCTGTAAGAAACGACCAGCAGAATGATTTCAGAGAGGATTGGAGAGACGTGCATGAACTGATGCTGAGTGAAATCAGCAGAACCAGCAGATCATTATACACGGCAACAACAAGACTATACGATGATCAATTTTGATGGACATGGTTCTCTTCAACAATGAGGTGATTCAAACCAGTTCCTATTGTTCAGCAATGAAGATAGTCACATACATCCAGAGAGAGGCCTGAGGGAACTGAGTGTGAACCACACCACAGCATTTTAACACTTTCTGTGAATATTTCCATGCATTTTGTTTTCCTTCTTAGGTTGTTTTTTCTCTCTCTCTCTCTTTCTAGATCTGATGTTTCTTGTGCAGTAAGATAACTGTATAGATATGTATACATATATTGGATTTGTCATATAATTTATCCTATTTAGCATGTATTAGATTACCTGTCATCTAGGGGTGGGGGGTGGGGGGAAGGAGGGGAAAAGCTTGGAACAAAAAAAAAGTTTTGCAAAGGTCATTGTAGAAAAATCACTCATATGTTTTGTAAATAAAAAGTTTTAATAAAAAAAGAAATTGTCATATTTCTTTTGTCACTTCATATCTGATAGGAGACTAATGGATTGTCTATAATCTGGACATTACAGAGTCAAGTGACCCAGATACAAATCCTGCCACTGATGTTTCTCTGAGCCTCCATTGCCTCATCTATAAAATGAAAGGGTTGACATCTAAGATCTATTCCATCTCTCGATCTATGATTCAATGATACTTTGACCTGCTCTCCAATTTAGAAGGAAAAATACTAGACCCCTCAGCCCAAAGAAGAACAGAAGGGGTGGTAAACATTCCCTTCTCCCTTTAGCATGCCCATGCTCCCCAAAAATAAGTGCTCAAGACCCCTTTTAACAATTGTGAAACCTTGCAGAATTGAAACTAAAAATTACACATTGAAACATTCAATTAGTGAACATCTATCGAGTTTCATTTAAACTGGAACACTGATAGAAGGGACCTGCTGTGACAGTTTTATAATATGAATGTTCTAATGGCTCTAAAATGTGGTTTTGCAGCTGTTGTATGGAATGTGAGAATATATTCGTGTTAAAATGCATCTCTTGGCCTTTATACAGAAACTAGATACCTCACATTCCTCACATGAATCCCAAATAAATTTGTGCTGAGGTTTTATTATGAATCAAGGGGCTAATTTGTACTATAATGTTAATGTCCAGTATGGCTCCTGGAGCATCTGTCTTCTCTCCCAGCACTGGGTGTACTCTGACAGAAAAGCTTTGCCAATAATCCTAGTGTTAACAGCACAGTCAATTCACACTCTCAAGTAACAGGAAAGGCAGCCTACTCTTGCAAGAAAATGCAGCTTAATTTAACTCAGAAAGCCTTTATTAAATGCCTACTGAATGTCTGGCTTTGTTTGGGAAATAGGAAACACTCCTAGGCTCCCCGAGCAGCCGTTCCATCACATCCAGGCATCCTCTCCAGTCCCCAGCAATTCCACAGCACTTACCTTGCTTTCACCTGGGCAGCCTCCTCTCTCTTGATCCCTATTTCCCACCTACGCGTAGTTGCCTAAAGCTCTGAGACAGCTCCATCTTGATCCATTGGTAAATCAATTCAGCTTTACCCTGTGTTCCTTGTCCCCCTACTTCATAGCCAAACTTGTCCTGACAAAATTCAATTTTGAATTCTCTCATCCTCTACTTTTGCTCTTATTTCTGCACTGCTGAACAAAGATGGAGAAAATCATGCTGACTGTGACCTCTACAATTTTGTGTTATAAATATTAACTGGACCCTTAGAGCCCCAATTTTACTCACATCTTCCTGATCCCCCACACTCATAACCTAGGTGCCTTTCTTGCCTCCTTACTCTCTCGAACTCTTCATATCCAATTGCCAAGATCTCTCTTTTCTATCTTTGTAACATCTCTCATCTATGCCCCCTTCTCTCTTCTGACACTGCCCACCATCCTTACCACCTCTTGCCTTGACTATTGCAAGAGCCTTCTGGTTAGTCTTCTGCATCAAATTTCTCCTCGTTTCATTCCCTCTACAGTTATCAAATGGATCTTCCTAAGCATAGGTCTGACCATGTTGTCTCTCTGTGCAATACACAGCAATGGCTCCCTATCACCTCCATGATCAAAGATAAAATCTTTTCATTCAAAGCCCTTCATAATCAGATATCTTCTACCTTTCCAGGTTTTTTTTTAACATTTTGTTTCTCTCTAAGTACAGAAATGTACAGTTCAGTGACACTAGCTGCAATGCTGTTCCTCACACAATACACTCCATCTCCCACATCCTGATTTTCACTGGTTTTCCCACCTGATTGGAATCGTTTCCCTTTTTGCCTCTACATCCTTATTTCCCAAGGTTCCTTCAAACTTAAATTTAAATATTGCCTTCTGCAAGAGACTTTTTCTGGTCTTTCTTAATGAGAGCCTGAGATTACCTTTGATAGAGGGATAGAGAGAGAGAGAGACAGAGAGACAGAGAGACAGAGACAGAGAGAGAGAGACAGAGACAGAGAGAGACAGACAGAGACAGAGAGAGAGACAGAGACAGAGACAAAGACAGAGACACAGAGAGACAGAGACAGAGAGAGACAGAGAGACAGAGAGAGAGAGAAAGAGAGAGAGAGAGAGAGAAAGAGAAAGAGAGAGAGAGAGAGAGAGAGAGAGAGAGAGAGAGAGAGAGAGAGATTTTGTAGAAGAATAAGACCATACCTGGGTATTTCTTAGCAGCAACACTAATTATTTGATGAAGTATTTTGGGCATAGGACTTTGAACTATAGGCTCCATCTGGTATCAAGCTTTTTTGATGTCACACTTCAAAAGACTTAAAATGTAGATCTGTATTATAATGTTGTTAGGACTCAGATGTGTGTATACATATATATATATAGATAGATAGATAGATAGATAGATAGATGTGTGTACACACACGCACATATTATATACATGTATATGTGGGTTTATCTTGGATATACATAGCTGTTTGTATATTGTTCCTCTGCCCCAGTAGAATGCAAGCTCTTTAGGACAGAGACTGTTTTTGCCCTTCTTTGTATTCCCAGCACTTGACACAGCACCTAACATATAGTAAGTGTTTAAATAATTATTCACTAACTCATTCACTATCCCCAGCCTCCTGCTGCACCCAGATTGGGCCCAACCCACCACTCAATTGGAACAAAACCTCCAAAGGTTTTTTTTTTTTTTTGAGGCAATTGGGGTTAAGTGACTTGCCCAGGGTCACACAGATTTGAACTCAGGTCCTCCTGACTTCAGGGCTGGTGTTCTATCCACTGCACCACCTAGCTGCTCCATCTGCCAAAGGCTCTTAACCAGATAATCTGAACTTGTTTTGCACCTGTTTGTTTAATATTGACGATTGAATATCAATACAATTGGTTTTGTTTGTGATCCTGTGGTTTTATTTTAAGCATTTAAAAATATTATTCTGAGAAAAAGTCCCTAGGCTTAATCTGAGAAGGGCCTTCCATGAGACTGGAGGAAATTTCATGATACAATCAGATATTAAAACTCTCTGTTTCGGATGATTAGCAGAATGCTTTGTTCTCCTTGCTAGAGAGCAAAATTTAAGATTGTTGTATCCACAATGATTCCATGTAACATCCTGTTTTTAGCTGGGCATCGTATCTATCCAGAATGCAACAAATTCCCCAAATACCCCTAGACCCCTAGTCTCTCTGAATGCTTTTATCAGACAATGAATAACCAATGAGATTTTGCAAAAGAATAAGCCAATAACTGGGAGTTTCTTAGCAGTAAAGCTGGAATTATTTGATGAAGCATGTTGGGTGTAGGACTTTGAACTATAGGCTAACAATCTGCTATCAAGCTTTTATGACATGGAATGGGTTTTATGCTTCAGGAGACTTATAATGGAAGTCTGCATCATGATGAGTATGTTGTAGGGGCTCAAACAGCCTAGGTCTAATTTTATACAATGTGCTTTCCCTGTCTCTCCCCTGTGCAGCTGCCATGCTTAAAGCATATCAAAGTGATTATGGACTGGGATTATGGAGAAGCTGCACAATATTAAGGTCAGGTAGGTACTTCAAGAAAGCCTTTGGGTGATGTTCACAATTAAGAATTTGCATAAGTATAGTCATGCTTACATAGGGTTAAAAAGAAACAAAAAAAAGCACATACATCCTCTCTCTCCCCAGGCAGACTGCAGCCTTTCTCTGGTTTGAACCAGAGGCAGTTGCAGGGGACTGGCAGGTGCTTTGTTCTCCTGACTTCTGGGTTATTGTGAGGAGGACTCAGTCATCTTTCATCTCCTTTCATTCATGACCCCTGCAGATGGGAACTGCGAAGGTCAGGAGGCCATCAAGGCCGGCCACTGCCCGCCGCTTGTAATGGCAGCCTTGTACCCGCTTTCTCCAAAATGGGCAGCCAGAAAAAAGGATAAAATGAGAGCATATAAAGGGTTTCACAGTGTAGGAGAAAGAACACTGGTTCTAGGATCAGAGGAAGAAGATTCACATCCCTGCCACGATCATTACGCTCCTGTGGGACCGTGAATAAATCACATATCCTTCCTGGTGCTCATTTTCCTCATCTGTAACTTTGAAAGACTTGAGAACTCTGATCAAGGAAGGGACCCATCAGGATCCCAGGGAACTGATGATGAAACATCCCTCCCCCCAGAATGTGATGGACTTGAGGTGCAGAATAAAACATGTGGATATGGACAATGTGGACATTTGTTTCATTCATCTTGCGTATTTGTTGCAAAGATTTTTTTTTCTTTTTTTGTTTTCTAAAGGTAGAAATTAGAATAGGATAGAGAAGGAAGAAAGAAGGAAGGAAGGAAGGAAGGAAGGAAGGAAGGAAGGAAGGAAGGAA